>OZ005656.1:96456146-96991146 GCA_963930645.1 Salticus scenicus
TCTCGTGAAACTTGTAGGAGCAATTTTTATAGGTAATCCAGCTGTACTTTTGGTGTAGGAGTTCATTTACTGCAAACATTTATTAAAAATCATTCTATATATACAGCATGTTTTAGTCGAGCGTAATCAGACGACACGTCATTGTAAAACTATATTTCCTACTTTTTTTTTTTTTACTTTTTAATTTAGCATAATACAAGGCTTAACAAAAACAGTGTGACCGATTATTAGTTACAATCGCAGTAAACTGCAAACTATACTTATATAAAATTCATATATCTTATAAATTTATATAAAAAATCAAGATTTGTTTTAAACATTTAACTTTTGCAAACTATCAATATCCCCGTGAAACCTCTTTTAAAATAAAATTAATCGGGCTAAACACTGACAGAATTTTGTCATCCAATATGTTAAATTCTGAAATTTATCGCTAGATGCATAAATAATTACGATATATATAGATATATATAATGTAAATTTATTCTAACTCCCTTCAGTCCTTAAAGAATATTACGAATCAGTGTGCATTTAATGATCTATTATCAGTTACCATAAATATTTTAAAAGCACTTAATAAATCCTCTTATAAAATAAGCACCAAGCATTTTCCGCATTCGTTGAAATATGGATGCCTGCGTAAAATCACGGCTGTTATCGACATGTGTTATTAATATAATGTCAAGAAGTGGCCACCTGAGACTTTTCTGGAAATACAGAAAATAAAGTAATTTATAATCGTAATAATTTCTGGCTGTAAATTTAGGTACATTGTATTACATTTGAAGCTTGTTTAGCCAAATATATTGAAAGATGTATTACACTAAAAAAATAAATAAGTAAAGTATTCATTAATTTTCTTTAAGTGTTATCTGTATTAATTATGATTCGGAACCAATTAAAATAATATGAAAAAAAAAATATATATATATCTTTCTCTTAGTGTTGTTTATTGATAAAATAAGAATATGAATTATCAGTAAAATTTTGGAGGAATGGCAACATAAATCAGAATTAAAAAAAAAAATAATTGATGTTAAATATTAGTCTTACCTTGAAAATTAGAAAACTATATATATAATAAAACATAATAAATACTGAATGCATTTTACAATGTAGCTGTGATAACATATTACATTTTTTCCCCCCTTTTTAATCAGATTAATGCTCTGCTAAAAATTTTCACACATAAAAAAAAAAAAGAAGGACAATAAATATCAATGTTTCTTATCATAAATACTGATTAGTAAAATGAAAAGTAAACAAATTCTGGAAGTACGCCTTTTAATAATACATATGTATGTATGTATATATATTGTCGTAGAACATAATAAAAGAACATATTCACAAATTGAAAGGATAAAAATTATAAATCATTTTACAATATGGTGAATATGAATTCGTTAAATTAAAAATAAATTTCTTTACTAATAGGCGGATTTCATTTTAGTTAAGGACTTAGTATTAGGCATTTATGCACTTCAGAAAGGTAGGAGGATGTCTGTTTTTAACTTACAAAAATAAAAAAAATAACAGTCTTTTATCAAAAATATAGTACATTTATAGTGTTAAATTCTATTATAAATATGCCACATCAGCATTTTATGCCATAAAATTACTAAAATCATACATACAAATTGTTATTTAATGAATATGCTTTTTCTACTTGTATCCCATTTTTACATAAAGTAAATAAATTAAACCTATCTCTATTATTATTATTATGATTTGATTGTTCTTCCTATTATAATTTTTTCGTGCATAAGTTAGAACTTTTATGCTTAATGAATGAAACCAAATAAGTTACGATTAAAAAAAAAAAAAAAAAAAAAAATCAGCTTAATCCATATGATGAACAGTCGGTAACAAAAGGGTCCGAACACTAGCAAAAATTCCTATGCAAAAAAAGTACACTTCATAAGGTTTTGTTAAATAAATCCTTGACGAATCCTGTTCTTAGTCAGTGTAAGAACATGATTCAATAAGGATTTATTTAACAAAACCGTATGAAGTGTACTTTTTTTACATAGGAATTTTGCTAGTGTTTGGACACTTCTGTTACCGACTGTATACGGATTGTCATTTGTTAAAAATGAAAAATGTATGAAAGAAATTTGAACATTTTCTTTGAATATTTGCCTTCTTACTTCCCTGACGTTAGAAGCTGCGGAGATCAGTTTTGTTTGACCTGAATAATTCTTGTCAATGCTTTCCCTCTTTCTCTCGCAATCCCTCCCATTTATATAGCTGGTTTTTGTAACGTTGTCGCGTTTGACCAGAATTAATACTTAAAACGTCAACCGCATATCGTCTGATTGCAAACCAATAGCTCTGTATTTGTTGGGTATTAAATTTTATCAATTTAAATGATGAATTAAATTAATTCATTAAATGATGAATTAAATTAATTCATTAATTCATTAAATTTTATCAATTTAATGAATTTTTCCAATGAAACATGGTAATACACTGTTCTCGTACACACTTTCTCTTCAAACCTCAGATAAGGCACAATAGATAAGTGAATATAGCTGGTCAATGAACCGGCTGCCTATATGTAACGTTTTTATGATGGCGGATGTCCCTTTTTGATGATAGCAAAGTGCAGAGCCCCATTAGGCTTTGTCACATATCGTGACGGTTTTCCATATCCCACTATCAGACGTAACGTCGACTAAAACTTCCTCTTTTGTGTAACTATCTGTGAACTATAAGAGTAAATGTGCTGTTTTTCGTACTTTGTTACCTGGTACAAATTTAGAGAGCTGTGCACTTTGAAGTTCACTCTTGTATACGATATGTCGGTTACATAAAAGTTTTTATAAAAGTTTATCATACTGCCACATGAACTATTTCGCGTAGGCTTATTTACGACAAGATCGCTTTTTATGCTCACATCCCTTTAAATGATTTCTACCGCATGACACAGGCGTTTTGGACCCTGCAATGCTACATGATTCCAAAACGCCGCCGTATCCCCTATAATTCTTCCAAATTTAATACAACCGTAGAGAGAAACTTTCTATAGTAATCCAGAATAACTTCACCTGGCTTCACTATTCATGGCTGATGAACAAAATTTTTAATAATAACTAAGATTTTATTTATTTTTTTATTTTTTTTTTTCGTAAAGGTGTTATATTTTTTAAAAGAGCATTTAAAGCTATTTTTTTGTTTGGATATTGTATGTAATACTTTTATAGTTTTAGTGATATCAGCATACAGAATTTCAGCTAAACAAGAATTTATGCTATGATCATAAAGTTTTGTTTCGAAATTGTATTGTAGAAGCTTAATATTAAACAAAAAACAGCCAAACATTATAGAATAATGAATGATTTACTGAACACAGCCAGAAATACTAAGAGATCTAATTTTTAAATTATACCAAAAAAAAAAAAAAAAAAATTCGTCATTTATAACCTGCAGATTATTTATTGAAATATAAACACAAAGGATATGGTAATAAATTCATTCCAAAGATCCAATTATGGTTCCAATCCAATGATTCGCACTAAAAAATCAGTTAAACTGAATTACGTAATGAATTAATCAGTCAATCATTGTACACACTATTTCAGCGCAGAAACGAAATATTAATAACTCAGTTTAACATAATTGGTGACCTTTCCTGTTGAAGTGATGCTTTAACTATAATTTCGCTGTGTTATGAGTTATGAATCTTTCAAATGAAATTTAATTCTCAAAATTTTATAAACTTATTGTTTGAAATAAAACCTTAAATGTAACAATCAGAAACTCTGTAAAAATTCCATTTCTTTTCTTAATTATATCTCTTAATTATTTCATAAATTAAATGTATAAGTCGTATAATGGAATTTATCATACCCTTGTAACTGATAAAATTGTTATTAATGAATTGTATCTAATATACACATTGATCATATCATAAAAAAAAAATAAAAATAAAAATAAAAATAAAAATAAAAATAAATAAAATAATGATCGTTTATCAAAAAATATAAAACAATCTAAATTTAAATGTTTTAGAATACAAGACATTTAGTTTAAAAAAATTTAAAATTTTAAAAATATTGGTTGTTGACACAACTTTGTTCTAAAATGGAAAAATGAAACATATTTCAATGATAAAAAGAATAAAGAATGTAAATCAATCATACTATTGTCAACAGATATATTAAAATAAGTAACTGTCGTAAAATCCCTTTAAAATTACAATTCGCCTTTTATTACAGCAATAATTTATATGTGTATATATATATAATAAACAACGTTAGATTTGATGAATTAATGAAAAAACAAGGCAATTTGACTTCTAGACCAAGAGGAGAAGAGAAAATATATCATATTATTTACTTAGATGGATTTATTTTTCATGACATAGATTTATTTTTCACTGTCCTATCTGATAAACTAGTTATTATTGAACTGTGTCTGATATATATATATATATATATATATATATATATATATATATATATATATATATTTTTTTTTTTTTTTTGATATCTAAGGAAAAAAATAAATAAAATAAAAAATCCTGAAGTTCATTTATTAAAAAATGTAGAACAATCTAAAGTTTAAGTGTTTTAGAAAGCGAGACATTTAGCTTAAGAAAGTTTAACAATATTGGTCGTTGACAAAACCTTGTTCTAAAACGGAACAAAGGAAACATATTTCAATGATAAAAAGAATAAATAATGGAAATCAATCATACTATCGTCAACATATATATTAAAATAAGTAACTGTGATAAAATCCCTTTAAAACTCCAATTCGCCTATTATTACAGCAAAAAATTATATGTTTATATATATATAATAAACAACGTTAGATTTGGTGAATTAATGCAAAATCAATTCGATTTGACTTCTAGACCAAGAGGAGAAGAGAAAATATATCATATTATTTACTTATGAACATTTGTTGAAAAGAAATCTGTACCCCGGAGGTAAAGGACAAAATATAACAAAAATATATTTTTTTAGGAATGGTGTTAATGATGTTGTAATGAAATATATTTGTTAAGAATGATTTGTATATATTTGCTATGATATGTATAAGTATTCGTTATGACAATGCATATATTTGTTATGACATGGATTTATTTTTCGGTGTCCTATCTGCTTTATAGTAACTTAACATATTTGTTTACTGCCTCTATATAAAACTTCTAGCAGGCTACGCTTGTTTTGCTGGCCACTATATTTAAATGACTTTTCAAAACAATTGAATGACTATTTATTTTTTATTTTTAAATAATTTCTGAAATTAAATTCTGAAGGGAAATAAATTTAGATTAAAAATATATATGTAAATTTTGGGCTTTGTAACATAATTAAAAGTTCCTTTTCAGGTGAAAAAGTCAAAATAACATATTACAAATTAAATAAAATATGAATTTCGTTTTGCACTGGTTTTGCAACAATGCTCTAGGGTCATATGTGAATGATTTTCAAGAATGCATCAACAATTGTTTACAAATTTAATGGATTATGTATGCTGGGAAATAAGTACGCTGTAATTGGCTGTATATGGGAGAATATTAATGCTGTATATGGGAAATAAGTACTCTGTAATTTAAAAATTGCAGCTCTTAGAATATCAAAACATTTTTAAAAGTTATTCATTATTCTTTAATACTAGACTGTTTTTTTTTTTTTTTTTGTGTTATATTAAGAAGATGCAATTGAATGATATCGCGTTGTGAATCTTTGCAACGTAATATCTTTAAATCTAATAACTTGATGTATATAGTATCTTCACAAAAAATTAACAGTTTTTAGAGCTCTTTTGAAAATGTATGACATCTATGCAGTATCTTTTACAAAAAATCATCAGTTTGGACTAAAAGAAATGGCCGACCTTCATCAAAAGCAATTGAATGATATCGCGTTGTGAAACCTGGAAATGTAATATCTTTAAATCTTATAACTTGATGTATACAGTGTCCAAAAAAAAGAACAAATTTTAGAGCTCTTTTAAAAAAAAAGTGTAACATCTATGCAGTATATTTTTTAAAAAAAAATCATAAGTTTTACTAAACAAAAATGGCCGACTTTTATCACCAAAATAGTTAAATCTAGACAAATGAAAAATAGGAGTGGTTCACCCGGATGTGTTCGGCCGACAAACTCTTTGTTTTATTTATATAGAAATATGAACATAAAATTATGGTGCCAAACCTTTTCACAAAATGGTCATGGTGTCCTTTACAATGTGGTACAGTCCTTACACGGTGGTATACAAATGTAAAAAGTACGAGGATATACATACATAAATCTTTAAGGGATGTAGCACGAACATACGTTTTAAAGTTTTCTGCAAAAGTCATTGTTGGTAGAAGCGATTTTGGAAAAAGTGTAACAGGATTGAATAATACCCCAGAGGAGAAGCCGTAAATGATTAGTTAATACAAAGGTAATTTTGGCTGTTTGTTTAGATGTTTTGGACAATGGAGCCACGCTCACAAAAATATACAACATGAAGATCATTGAATATGGAATTGCCCCCCATAAAACAAAGGAAAAAAAAAAAAAAAGAAAGAAAAAGATGCGTTAATAATGCAAATTGATCGGCCGTGTCATTTATCAGATTTGAAATCCATTGCAAACTTGTCATTTGCCATCAAAATTTCAGACAGCGAAGCACCAATTTAAAAAATAATTATTGAATTAAGAGCAACACATTAAAATGAGTGGACCAGTTGTCCTGTTATAGGTCTCAAAAAGGTTTATCTGGTAGGTTGGTTGATTTAACATCGCAATAGTACTGCGCAATGGGTAGTCCTTCAAGCATAGGATTCAGAGATGCAACATTTGCAATTTAATTCGTAGCATTGTTAAAAAATACCTTTTTATCACACCATATTTTATGTAAAATATTTTTCTCGAAAACACAATGAAGATTAAACAAGAAAAAATTAAACCTGATGAAAGTAAAAAAAAGGGAACCTTTCATAACTCCACGGCATGGCCGGAACGTTTTCGCTGAGGTCCCCAGCTTTCTGAACGGCACATCTAGTGCTGAAAAGTACTGCGTTGTTTTAGCACTGTCGGCGCTTCTTAAGAGCATATGACGCCACTGTCCCTCTTTCTCCAATGTATGCTCTTAAGAAGCGGCGACAGTGCTAAACAACGCAATACTTTTCAGCACCAGGTGTGCCGTTGAGAAAACTGGAGGACCCCAGCGACAACATTCCGGCCATGCCGTGGAGTTATAAAAGGTTGTTTGTTTTTATTTTATTTTATTTATTTATTTATTTTTTATTAAGTTTAGTTTGAAATCCACGTTAAACGATATGTAATAATAATTTTAATAAATAAAAAAAAATGGCGTGAAAAAAAAGCAGTTTATGCGGAATAAATTATAAATGTTGGCAATTCTGAGGATTGAAAGAATGATAGAAGTTAAGAATGGATTCTTCAATTATTGAATGAGATCACATTAAATTTTAAATAAAAAAATTCTAATGAAATGTCCATGACCGGATACCCGGGTGCCCATTTTCGTTTGTTTTTCGTAGGATTTGATTTTTCTAACCAAAATATACAACTCTAATTCCCCATTATTTCCATGATTATTAACTAATTAATATAGTTTTATTATTTTTTTATACAATCACCATGTTATTACCGTACGCAAACCTGTTTATACGTTTGTTCAATAACCAGGTACTCGGGTATCCATGTGATTTTCCTATTAAGAAAATTGGAAGCAAAGGCTTCTTGAGGTAAATATTAGTGAAGAGTGCATTTGAAAATAATAATGATTAATATTCAATTTTATCAAAGTACAATATTTTTATTTATTGTAGATTTTACATGTCGGGGCAATCTTTGCAGAGGCAAAAAGTATAGGAATCTTCATCGCATACTGGATTTTTACATGTTTGTCATGCTATTCTCGATTTGCTACGTCATTTATCAGCAGCAGCAAAGCACGTCTTGTAAACCCTCACATTTTGTTTTTCTATCATTTGCATATAGTGGTTGGGTTGTTACTTTCGGGAATTCCCGAATCTTTGGAAGCCAGAATTTTCGGATACATTGAGCACTATGAGTGATTTCTTCAGAATACTTTCGACACCCAATCTAGCAGAAAAAAGTCCCATAGCTTGACCATTTAAGGTGCGATCCTCAGTTGTCGGCAGACTCGATTCCTCGCCTAAACTTGTCAAAAATAGGCGACGATTGCTTGTTGTGCGGTTAGTATATCGATATTTGCTAGATATATTATGTAAGCAGCAAGATCCGATAAGTCCGCTATGTTAAACAAGAAGGCAAGTGATAATGTATTTGTTCGTCTCGGTGTAGTGTATCATCTTCATTGTTTATCCATCTCATCTACTACAGATTTCGAATCGTTATAAAATTAAACTCTTTCGGTTTTTTTTTTTTTCGTCTCAGTAATGGTTGCTTCATGATGGAAAGTAGAAAAGAATGTTACAGCCATTTGTTTCTATGGAATATACGAGAAAATAATCACCTTATTGTGAAATCCGAATAAGGAACTTGACGTGACTTACTACTTGACATTAGGGCGGTTCGAAAAAATCGTTTTTTTTTTTTTTTTTTTTCGGAATCGCGTTACCTCTCAAAATTTGTAGTTTGGTATCTTCAATTGGGGAAAAATAAAACAAAATTCTAAATTGACATCTTCAGTTTGCGCATGAGGCTGAAAGTTTGAAAAAATATGTTAAAAATTGAACTTTTCAAAAAATAATAAAATTAGCTTTTTTGTAATTTTTTATAATGCAACAGCCATAAATTATTAGTATATAGCGTAATTTCAACCTAAAAAAATTATAACTTTTAGATGATATATTCTGTTCGCGCATGAGGCTTAAAATTTGAAAAAAAAAATGTCAAAAACTGAACACGAACAGTAACTGACCGGCAAACGCTAAGTTGGCGCCGCGCAGTCGCATTCTTACTCCACCACCGTCTTGTATAGATAGTAGACACATTCTAGTAGACAGTTTAAAGGCTCTGCTTTCACTTTGTCAGTCAGTTAGTAGCCGCTAAGCAAGCAGCATCTTTAATTTGTATCTGTAAGGGAATCAAAAAGTGCAGCGTGTTTTCATATATAATGGGACCTCCGAAAACTTCTAAACCTTAAGTTATTGTACGTTTTTCGGTGCACCAAAAGCGTTAAGTCAAAGTGTTTTACCCACATGTGCAGGTGTTTTGTTAGCTTGTTTTATAGAGACAACAAAATCTGTAAAAAAGCGAATCTTTTTCACAGATTTCAGATTGCATTGCTCCTCAAATAGAAGAACTGTACTGTAAAGCCTCTATACCAACGGTTAGTCATAAAAGTATTGTTAAATTGATAAAGGATTACCATAATAAGTACTACACTTTACGAAAGTCATTTAGAGCCTGAAGGAAAGTATCTGGGACATTTGACACCTCCAAGTGCCACTGGAAGTGAAATAGCTAATAGCATCTTTTGCTACTTAGAAAACAATAACTTTGATTATGTTAAGCTCGTTGCAACTGATGTGACGAAACAGCGACTAACACAGGATGGAAAAAAGGTGTTATTCGTAACCTTGAGCTTAAACTTGGTCATCCTTTACAATGGTTTATATGCTTATTACATTTAAACGAACTTCCGTTCAGACATTTGTTTGAAAGTGTAGATGGTGATACTACAAGACCGACAAGTTTCTCAGGACAAATTGGCAAAAAGTTGATTGACTGTGACAAACTCCTTGTTGCTAGTTTTGAAACAATTAAAGGTGAGGAGATAAATGTGACCAAAACTGACTTAAGCAAGGACTAACAGTATTTACTTAATGTTTATCGAGCAGTCAAGACAGGAGAGTGTGCGCCAGATCTCACTGTGAAAGATCCTGGTCCTCTTAGTAACTCTAGGAAGTTAACTTGTACAAATAGGATCTTAAGACTATATATTTCTGAAGTAAAACCTTCTGACGAAATTAAACCGCTGGTCAGCTATATTATGAAGATATATGCTCCAGTATGGTTTGGAATTAAAATGTTTCCCTCTGTAAAGTTTGGAGCAGTTCACGTGTTTAAATTAGTACAGAAGACAAGACAGCTGCCCGACAGGGTACGTAAAATATTTGATCCTGTCATTCAGAGGAATGCGTACTTTTGTCATCCAGAAAATCTTTTACTTTCAATGGTACTAGATGAGAGAATGCACGTAAGACAGCTAGCTTTTCGAAGATTGCTTAAAGCAAGAAAACAAGAACCAAAAGGGAAATCGGTGCGAACTTTTCAACCACCGACCATCAATTTTGCAGCTTCAAATTACATTGAACTGATTGATTGGTCCAAGTGCAAACTTACACGTCCTTCAATAATGAGCAATGGGTCAACGCACAGCCTACAAGAACTTATTAATACTAATGTTCTCCCAAAGTTCGAGCTAATTAAATTTCCTTGCCACACGCAAAGTGTAGAAAGAATTGTAAAGCTCGTAACAGAATCTTGTACTAAAGTATGTGGAGAAGAGAACGAGGATGGTTTCATAACGACAACTTTGCTCTCAAGGTCAACTATGCCATCATTTGACTATAAATCTCAATTTAAAACAATGACCAACACATCTGAGGAATCTTAAAGACACAAAAAATAGGTAAAATCTATAAATCATTCTGTAATTAGCTATGACATGCAATGTTGTTATATACACATAAATGTGTGTGTAACTACACTTGTACGTATAACTCTGTAATAAAAGGTTATATTGAACAAATTTATAATTTTTAAAATATTTTTGAAACGTAAATATGTCATGTATGTATTATTGTATATTAAACACGTAAATTTCAATTTTTAGGCGATTTTAGCCCAATTTAAGGCGTATGCGCGTTCTAAAGATTTTATGTAAAAGCTATAAAATATTTTTTTAGGTTCAAACTACGCTATATACTGACAATTTATGGCTGTTGCATTATAAAAAAAAAAGAAAAAAAAAGAAATTGTTATTTTTTAAAAATTTCAATTTTTAACATATTTTTTTCAAACTTTCAGCCTTGTGCGCGAACTGAAGATGTCAACTTAGAATTTATTTTTATTTTTCCCCAATTGAGGATATTAAATTACAACTTTTGAGAGGTAACGCGATTCCGAAATTAAAAAATCGATTTTTTCGAACCACCCTACTTGACATGACTTACATGGAGCCATTTCGTGGTAGATATGGCTTTTATTTCTTTTCAAATTACCAACAATTAACACTAAATCTTTAACAACTTTTTCAGCTTGGTTGATTTCTCGATTTGTTCCAGTTTTTCTGGTATGTATTTGACCAGTGAATGGATGGAAATTTTTCGCCTTGCATACCCACTAAACTTTATGCCGTATGCTTAGATGGTATGTACTAAATAAATATAGTTCTTCCCTTGTACGGAAATAGTTTCTTATCCATTGTTAAGTTTTCTATTGGTCTGTATTTCTCAACTAAATTTTGATTTAGCATTATCCATACATCACAAATTGCAGCAGCTTTTATCGTTCGGTTAGTGTATTTTGATTGTCAAACCTAATAAATCTAAGGAAATTCCAGAATCGATTCAAACTCATGCTTGTTTGATACAAAGGATACGAGTTTGGTTTCCACATATCTCTTGTATAATCGGTGTTGGAGTTATTCACAGCAAATGTAAATAGTGCTCTTACGAAAGCGGGAAACCCTTGTGCTGTAACGTTCATTCAAGTAATTTTCGTTTGATTATCATGATTATATTTATTATAAAGGTTTGGCCTTCGGGTTTCTATATCTAACTATTATAACAACAATTTCGTTGTAAATATACATTTAAATTATTCACGAATGGATAATGTTAAAGCTGATTTATGTGGACCACTTTTATCGCGTCCAATATTATATGCACCTGTGAAAATCGCAATATGTACACGGGTACAAAGGTTATGGAACAAGAGGGAATATTTTGGTTATGGACATAACTGTTAAAATATTTTGTGTGAGTATTTTTTCTTTTCGAGCACGTGTCATAGAAATTTCCATTAAATGATATATGATTTATGTTTTTGTGAGGATATAAAATGGTTTTGCTTTTTTAGCGAAATTTTACCAAGGCAAACATATTTTACTCCTAATTCCTTGGTTAAGAAGAATTACACATTCTGCTTTTACACGAATTATTTGAAATGCCATTACCGTTACAAGTAATTTTCCCTACATAGCTTTCGACAGATTTTTCCCTAAAGAAATAGAAAATGAACATGAAATATCAAGTTTTAAAGTCAAAATTTTCTTACTTATCCTTTTTTTCTGAACTCTATTTGTACTTTCCTAAGTTCCCTTAATTAAATTTTACATTGTTCAGAAACAAATTTTACATACCATTTACAGATTTTTTTTTTTTTTTTAACTACTATTTCGTAGAATAAATACTTTTTTTTCTGAAACTTTCATTTACATTTCGAATTAAAAAAGAAACTGTTTATTTATTATTTGTTTTTACAGGAAAAAAACTAATTTGTTAGATTTATTTGGCTTAGCTAATTTTTCATGTACTTTGTGAAAGAAAAAATTGTATGAAAATATTCTTTAGGAGCTATGTTTTCTTTAAAAGTGTAATTTTATTTTTACATAAATTAGGAAACTAATTAGCTTCACCACTCCCTATTTTAAATGTTATTTAACTAAATTTAAACACTAAAATTTCGTAAAGACTTCTTTTAGTAATTTCTCATCTCCTTTTGCGAAAATCACTTTTATTTAAAAACATGCTTGTTAAGAGAGAAAGGTCATTTTTCATTTAATACTTCTTTTGGGCAAATACTTAATTTTAGAAAAATCATGCTTTTAATTCAAGTTTTTGAATAAAGTAAAAGTAAAATTTTTATGTATACTCAATTCAAAGCTTAGTTTAGGTAAGTGAGTAGATACTATCTGAAACGCAATACTTAGCAACCAACATATCTTAGTTTCATGGATAAGAAAGCAGAAACTGATAAAATATGCACATCTTCAATATCTTATGGATGTAATCGATAATAGTTAATATATATATATTTATATATATATGCATAAATAAAAAAAATATAGAAATGTAGAAATATCTTTCAATGGTTATTTTGAGAGTAAAAATAAAATGGAATAACAATTTTTTGAAATGTTTTTCCCAAAAATGTTTATCGTGATCGTGTTTAACACCCGTATAAAAAAAAAAAAAGAAATTTTATTAACAGGCCATGGAGTTATTAACCTTCTTATGGAGTTCCAATAATGCACACTAAGATGGTCGGGTCAAAAATTACCCATGATGCAATTTTCAATATTAATAATTTATAATCATATTTTATCAATACAAGTAATGTTAATATTTAGTTAGTTAATATTTTATTTACATTTTCATTTGAACAAATTCATTCTAAATAAATTTGATATGGGTCAAAAAAGACCCGAACAACCTAGGAAGATTAAATTCATATCAGTAACTTCTTAAAGTCACTTTCAATATCCCTATCCGTTTTCTGAATAAGTATGGTTCCCGATTTGAAGAATGATTACAGTCCCTAATCCTTTTCAAAAGTATATCTAGTAAGTTTTTTTTTCTTTTTAAGAATATCTGCATTTATACTCGTAATTGAGCAGATTTCTGGTCAAGTGCACAATCTTCTCTGAGATTTTGCATGTTTTTAACTTATAGAAATGTGCTTTATTTTTGACTGGTATTTTTGAGACTGCAAGGGAAAAAAAAAAAAAAAAAAAAAACTGTTTGTCTTTATGTAGAATTATTGATAATTATTGTTAGTAATGTAATAATCAATCACTCTTATTATATAATTGTTACTATTTTAATTATTAATAATTACCTTCTAGTACATCTATAATCCACCGTGACTCTTGTGCTTGATTAGATTACCGCTTCTTAATTTTAGATCTGAATTGTTATTTACTCATTCTGCGTCTGCATATATGGATAAAATTCGGTGCTTTCTGTATTTTATTTTTAGATTCACCTTCTTCGTAATTTTCAAGAACTGGATGATTCGTTTTATAGTATTCATTCTCTCCCCCCCCCCCCCTTTCTCTCTATCTCTTTATTTATTTATTTATTATTTTTATTTTTTTCATTTTTTTCTGGTTAATATGAATATCATTATTTATAAATTGTGTCTTACTACAGTATCAATATTTAAGATTGACTCTACAGCTTTACGATAGTGGGTATTATCTTAGCAATTTTCTTTTATCTATATTTTAGCAATTGACTTCTATTGCCGTGTAGTAGATTTTCATTGTTTGAGGATGAATTCATGATTGACTAAGATCGAAACTTTTATTTGTTCTTATTATTTTTATTTCTAAATGAGGATTTACTTTACCAAAATCTTTGACATTAAACTCATTTTCTTACGAGGTTGTTTACATCTTGTTCTTTTCTGACTATCAAGGTATCGTCTGGTGCGTATGGTGTTTCTGATTTATAATTTCTTAATTAGACAATAATTTACTTTACTCTGTACGAAAATTTATTTCTTAAGTGATTCCGCTATTTTAATGTTCTAAGATTTTGCAGTTTGTTTCAATCGATAAATCTCTGTATTAAATTAGTATAGTAAATTTTCTTCGCGAACATTTGCATATTCTTTTAACACTGTGACATATATACATCTTCTTAAAGATCACAGTGTAGGAATGAGTTCGATGCTTTGGAACCAACCGCATGCTAGCAATTAAAGTCTTCTAGGATGGACAGGACATGCTTAACTATAAATTTTTATAAACTTATACTTTCTATAAACTCACATGATAAATTTTCGCTTATTATAAAATCATATGCTAAACATTATAAAAACTTAATTACATAAATATTATGATACATTTGTGCACGTTATTCTTTATTTCTTTAACGACATTCGGGTAATACGAAAGTAACGTGAACCTTTATGTGTAGCCATGGCAGAAAATGCTTTTATAGATTGCTTGCACTTGGTTATTTAAGTCCTTAAATAAATAAATGCTACTGCATAGATATGAAGGTCATTCGAATATACGATTCATTCATTTGTTACATTTTAATTAACAAATAAAGTAGATTCATTATTACTTTTTTTTTTTGTAGCCTTCTTTGCACTTGGCATTCCTTTAACCCTATAACCGTTGCAGGCGGCTTTTTCCGCTTCTGTTTTCTGTCGCTAGACCGTTGCAGGCGGCTTTTCCCCCTCATCCTTAAGTGTAGTTAGACCGTTGCAGACGGTTTATCTTTAACTAGAATTTCTTCTCCTAAACCGTTAAAGACGGCTTCTCCCAGGTATCGTTTCCCCCCTGCAGGTTTGGGTGATTGACAAGGGGTTGAACTTTCGGCAAAAAATAAAGATGAGCTGTTGACGCGTGTCTATTGAGATATCGATAAACTTACAATAGGTAAAATTCCAAATAGTTTTCCTTTTTCTAAAGTAACGACACATGCATTGCAGATAAGAAGTGCAATTGAAAATCTTACTCTTATGAGATGGGAACTAATTTTGTTTTGTTATACTGAAAATGAAATATATATATGTTACAGCTTATATATTTTAATTAAAAAAAGTGTATATTTATATATATTTATATATTAATTTTGTTTAAAATAGCATTGTATTTTCTTTCAAATTCGGGTATTAGGACACTAATAAAACTGATAAAAAAATATAATATTTTGAAATTAAATTTTAAAAGTTAAAATATAGGGAAACACTAATATTAATTTAAAAATGTTGTTTATCTGTATTATATTATTTTAATTTTCTCGTTTAAAGAAAATATTGTTAAAATATTTTTCAAAGAAGATAACAACAACAACAACAACAATAAAATAATAATAATTATAATAATATGTAATGAAAAATCTATCAAGATTAATAAAAAATGAAAAGATCAATAATAAATTATAAGTAACGCAAAAATTTGAACTTGCTTCTAAATATAGAATATTCATTTGTGGTCATCTTAAATTTCAATATGCGTTAAATGTGTTCCTTTAAATGAAATTATGAATAATACTTTAGATTTCCTGAATTCTTGACCAAGACCATAATATAGAAGGTGTCATGATAAGCAGTGCATTCATATGAATAAAATACTTGGGGAAAAAAAAAAGTTGTATTTTTACATCAAATATAAATGGCCAAAAATATACATGCTTCTGTGTGTATGTGTAATCTTTAGAATGTGTTATTTATTAGGCAGTAAAATTAATGTTGCTGAATGGTATTTAGGTTACAGCTATGCGTAATCTAGCTACATGTTATAACTGAATCATATATGTATAAAACTTGTTTCAAAGCGATTCATATTTCTCGAAAAGCAATTAAATCTTCTCAATAAAAATTTATTACAAATGAAAGAAAAAAATCATTAATATTATAAACATGCATATAGATTAGCGTCGTCTCTAAATGACTGTACTTACTACATTTGAAACAGATTAATATATATATATATATAACTAATAGTAGATAAAGCGAACTTTTCTAATCCCCCCCCCCCCCCAAACCCAAAGAAAAAAAAATTATCTGTTGTTTTTTAAACTATTATTTTTCTAAAAAGGTAAAATAGAAACAGTTCGGATTTTATTGCATATAATTTTCTAAAATATTTTCTATTTCAAAATCACTTCGGGATATGAAAGAAACGGGTTGAGTTTGAGTATTAGAAATCCATAAATGAAACCGATATACACATGCGAAGTTCAATAATTATTTCTGATAAAATGAATACGAGAAAACCATAAATGAAATTACTAACCAATATGCAAATGCAAAATTAAATAACAGTTTCTGATAAACTGAATAAAAATATTTAGAGATTTAAATTAATTCACTAAATGATAATTTTTTTTACCAAAATTAACTCTGCAAATAGAATATTTGAACACCATTTCCAGGAAAAATCTGAAGTGACTTCGCTTGACGTTCTGGAAATTCTAGTAATTAAGAGTTACTTAAATAAATTTAAACCAGAGAAACCGCAAAATAAACAAAAGGAAAAATCGTATTAGGGTAGTATTTTTCCCCAAGTTATATGTCATTTTTAAAGGATTCACATTTTTTCTATCCGTTTCAATGAAAGACCAATAAACAGTAAATTTGCCATATTCAACATTTATCTTATTATTGTTATTAATCATTTTGTTATGCGTTTTTAATAGTTTGACAGTATTAAAACGAATCATAAATATTTAATGAAATTTTATTTTTCCGACTGAGTGAAAATAATGCCTGGACCGGGAGTCGAACCCCGGATCTCTGACTTACAAGGTCAAGGCTCTACCAATTGAGCTATCCAGGCCGACAACCGGTCAGCATTACTCACTCAGACAACCTTAAATATGATTTTCTTCCAATCAGTTGATTGTGATTTTAATAAAAATTGTATTTTTTTCCCATTGTTTAATGGTGTTTTCCTTTACCTGCGGCTTATTTCTGTTGAGCTATCTAAATGATAGACCAGATGTTTCTGCCTTAAGGTTGTCTGAGTGAGTAATGCTGACCGGTTGTCGGCCTGGATAGCTCAATTGGTAGAGCCTTGACCTTGTAAGTCAAAGGTCCGGGGTTCGACTCCCGGTCCAGGCATTATTTTCACGCAGTCGGAAAAATAAAATTTCACTAAATATGATTTTCTTCAAATCAGTTGATTGTGATTTTAATAAAAATTGAATCATAAATAGTTTTATCCCGTAGACCTTAATATATAAAAATTCTTTTTTGCCTCTCAGTTGAAAAGAACTGTCATTCTTAACCAATAACGTGCCTACTGATTTATACCTTATTTAAATATGGATTTTAGACGGAAACACGTTGTAAATAATTTGAGTTTGCGACTCATAATTATAAAGTATTTTTCATTTTAACCATGAAAAGATCTTTAAGTTCTGTGATCATCAAGATCCATATAAATTGTGTGATGGTGACTTATAACATATATATACCAAATTTTAGTTCAACCCATTAAGGCGTTTAGAAGATATCGCACTTCTTATTTTTTGAGCCCACACTCCACAGTCAATAAATGATAAAAAAATTATTCTTAGAGTTCCTGTAGAAGTCTAATCCCTATACCCATCGAAAACGGAGACAATCTAATTGCGCACCTCTCACTTTAATTTCAACGCTTATGTTTGAATTGCACTACACCCTTCCCCCCTCTAAAATTGATAATCTGATTGTGTCCCTCACTTCTTATCTCACCAGGGTATGTCGCCATTTTTTAACATGGAAACCAACCGTCTATAAAAATATTGAAAGTAAAATGCTTAATTCGAAATTTTAGAAAAATAAAATCCGTGTTTCCCCCCCCTTTTTTTTTTTTAAGTAATTAGAGTATTCACATTATGTACGATCTTCTGTTTAATAATTAAAATTAACAACATAGTAATTTAAAAAACATACTTTTCATGTGTGATATTATTATACAGAAAAATAGAAAAGATAATAATAATCACATTATAGAATACAAAAATGTGCAAAACCAAAAAATATACGGTGCCATCGGGATTTTTAAACATTTTTACTTCTGCTATATTCAGTAGAAAGAAGTATTAGATTCGTAAAAATTTTCGACTTCCGCTTTTCGACTGATTAACACGATTTCAGAAATCCTGAACACGATTTTATAATTTTTAGAAAATATCTGTCTGTTAATGTGTGTGACAAAAATTTTGTAGAAACTACATTTCAGAAAATACTGCACAGAGTTTCAGAAAAATTTGCATGCAGTTGCACCTTGACAGAAATTAGGGCCTATCAACTTTCGGTGCAGATACTTTTCTGGTGAATCGCTGAACAGGTATAGGTATAGCTGATAATGTGCGATTTCATCCGTATAAGAGAAGGTTACACCTCAGGTTCTATTCGGTATAATTGAACAAAATTCGGTAAGTGAGAGGGCTCATAGCGAAATATTAAACTGATTAACTTTGAAAGCTTTTCTGCAGATAGGTGGCGTGCTTTTTTCCTTTTTCCTCATAATCGGAAAGGATATATCTCAGATTCTATTTAATATAATTGCACGAAACTAAGTAAATAAGAGGACGACAATGAAACAATATTGCCCGTCCATTTTGAGTGCATATCGCCCGATAAGAGGCGAAGCTGTGTTGCAGTTTACCTAATGAATATGAATGCTAAATCTCAATTTATATAGAGAATAAATGCACCAAATTTGATATGTGAAACAGCCTTTGTGGAAAACATATGTTTTTTTTTTTTTTTTTTTTTTTTTTTTAATTGAATGTATTTTTGTGATTTTGCAGTTTGCAACGTCTTAGAATCTACTGATTAAAATCACACCAAACTTCATAGGTAAAACCTTTACTGAGATAAGATAAGAATTAACTTTTGTGCAAGTTAAATAAGCAAGAGGTGATGATATATAGACTGTATAAGAAAAAGATGTAATTGCCACAACAACCTAGTGCACATTGTTATAAGAATTTACTTGCAGAAAAATTGTTTTGCTTTATGTCACAATAATAATAATTATTATTATTATTACTATTATTATTATTTTAAAATTTTTAATGTTTATTTCATGCATTGTTTAATATTTACAAATTAATTTGAGTTGATATTTTTGCAGCGGTCACTATTAGTATAAATCATCTTTTATCCTTTCAATATGATTCGAAACACCTTATTTCCGTAAGTGTGACTCAAATTTTCAGACAAATTGGACATTTCGATCTAAGTTTTTAACTACCTTCCAACGGACGTGAAATCTAAGGGAGAGTACAAATTTGTCAATACAACACCCCATTAAAAATAATTTCATCACTGTATTACAAATATAAATATTTCATATTTATGTATCTTTAACATTTCACTTGAGAAATTATGTTAATCACAATTATAAATAACAGTTTTATAAATAAAATTTCTCAAATACCCAATTTGACAAATCAGATGTAAAAGTTGTTTTTATAGAATCTTAAGATTAAACTACGTATTTGAATTTAAGAAATTAATAGATATTTCAATTTGAAACAAATTTAATTTTATAATTTGATTAAATAATAAGTTAACATACAAGTATTAATATTTTTTAAAAGAGATTAAATAATGAAGCATCTGTTCATGTCGATGAAGTCAAAGGGTATTTCAATTTAGTGGGGCAAGTAGGTTGTAATTTGATTTGAGAGAGAAAAATGTACCGACGCAAATAAGTTATCTGTCCGCCTACTTTCGATACAGTTCGGAAAACTCAATCTAAACAATTCATGTAACCTTTAACATACCTACCAACTTTCAGCTCAGTCAAATAAGTAGTTTACGCATCATCGCACTTTCAATAATTTCAATCATGCACCTACATAATGATTTTTTATTTTTATTATTTTTTTTTCGCTATAAACAATAAATGCACAAATAAATAATATAAATCCGCAGACTTGTCAAAATCTAAACAATTCATACGACGGCGACGTACCTGGCAATTTTCGGTTCAATCTAACAAATCGTTTATTGAGTTCCCTAACAGACACACGCCTGCATGTATACCTCACCGTAAAAACAGCAAAAATAAACTTAGAAGACCTTAAAACGTAAAATTATACTAAAATCTAAAAATCCAATTTTTTCATAATTACAAAACTTTCCTGATATAAATGGGCCGAGCGGTTCGGCGCTCAAAGCTGGTAGATGGGAGGTGCCGGGTTCGATCCGAGGTCGCGCTAATCGACCTAGCCATTCGGAGTTTTCCATGGTTTCATACGAAACTCGCGTAAATACGGGCTACGACTCATTAGAAAGACCCCCATCGAGTTCATTCCCCCTATAGGCCTAGGACACACACGGAGTCAATCGGTCTTAAATCCTCCAACCAACCTGACATAAATGTTTGCTTGGAAAGTAATTAAAGAAAATGCAATAGTTCTATTTTTTTCTCTTCGAATTTATATTTAGTTACCCCGTTCTAAAGTTTAAGTAATCAAGTTTCTCAAGAAAATGATATTGTGAACAAACATATCAAGCAATTAAATTAAATGCATTGCATTATGATATTCCATTCGTTGAAAGTGTCATTGAGGATTATTATAGCATATTTGCTATTAAAAATGGTATAAACAGAATTACTGGAATTAATATTATTAATAGAATTGCATCTAATCTATACTTTATGACTATGAGAGACATTTCTTAACAGCATATCAAATCCACGCAAGGAATGTGACGCAATTTGAAAAGTACCTATTTTCAGTTTACGTCATTGAAGAATGTAAATAAATTGCCTCAATGTCAGACACACGTCACATCTCTATCTCGAAAATTATTCATACGAGAAGCAGTTGTGTTAGTTTCTTGTCGATGCCAATCAATGTTTTATTCGGAATTAATCTTTAGAATCCCGAAAGACCTTCACTAAAAAAAAAAAAAATAAATAAATAAAATAAAAAAAAGTCACCCTGGAAAAATTTACCAAAGGAAAAAGCTCCCTTGAAAAAAAAAAAAAAATCCTCTCTGAAAATAAGGGTACCCAGAAAAAAAAAAAAAATCATAAACTAACTTTTTTCTTGATAAATAGAACAATTCACTGATTACAATATACATATTCTTTATTTCAACAAGTAAATCAAATGTTAATCACATGCACTCATTGCACCTGATAACCATGTGTACCCGGCTCCTTGAAAACACTTGTTGCACTTTCCATCTACATAATAATATGCAAGCCTGGGATTTTTCATGCATTTGTAACATATACAGTTAGAAAAAAAATGGTTTATGTGGATTATAGAAAAAAAAAATACATATATACATACATACATACATACATACATACATACAATACACACACACATATATATTTTCTCTTAAGACGCCAAGAAGGCATTCAAAAATACCATTATTTTTATACAATATTTCATTTTATACGAGTAATCTTTTATATTAAAAATTTCTATAGAATAAGTACATGTATTTTTGTAAAATTTCAATACAACCATAAATATCGTAATTTGCATAGATGTAACACTCCTATGTTCTCTACTGTACCGATTTTTTATTCTAAGAGGAAGTAATTAGAGTGTAAGTAATGTTATTATATCATAAAAGGTAAATTGAAATTGTATAATACTCTTGAACATATTTGCAAATCAAGAAAGAATTTGAATGATTTATGAAAGTTCTATTTTTTTTTTTTTTAACATTATTTTTCCTGGGTGAGTCTTTGACCGTCTTGTGGCCGAGCTGTTCTGTGCTCAAAGCTGGCAGACGGGGCTGTGCCTTTTCGTGTTTTCTTCAAAACTCATGTAAATACAGGTTAGTACCTCTAAGAAAGACCCACATAAAGCGCATTCCACCCATAGGCCTATGACCCTATCATAGTCAACTGACCTTAACCTACACAAAAGTGAGCGTATTTTTCCTTTCGATATATTTTATTATTTCCCTCTGCAGGAGTAATATTAATTTTTACCCAATTAAAGTGATTTTTGATCTAATTTTAATTTCGAAATATTTAAAATGGATAGAAATTTTCCTTTTGCGTGTGTATTACAATCATTTTATATATGTTAAATGTATTTATATTTAAATCTCCCTTACACATCATTAAAAAATTAATTAAAGCACAATACTAGTTTATTAATAGCATGGTGTAGAAAGAAGATTTCAAATTTAAATATTAATTGTACGTCAATTTTTTAACTAAGCACCGGTTACATGAACAATATTTTACTTGCTCTGTTAGTGAATTTTCTTAATGGGAATTTCTATATATCTATATCTTACCGCTAAAATTGGTTAATATATTTAACTCGCTGGTATCTCTCAAAGAATAATAACAATAATTTCTTTCTTCCAGTTTTCATTTAATTCGAAATAGAATATACATTAATTTTGTGCGTTTAATCGCATAAAATTATTTTTGTTAATATAATTATACTCTGAAAAATTGTTGAAGTCAAGAATAAATATAATATACGTAGTTGTAATACGTAGAACTCTCTCTCTCTCTCTCTCTCTCTCTCTCTCTTTTTTTTTTTTTTTTTTTTTTTTTTTAATATATATTTTAATTGTACGTTTAATTTATTGTGTACGTAAAGAAACAATTAAAATCTATTAATATACAGTTTTTTTTTTTTTTTTTTTTTTTTTTTTCATATTACTCTTGTGATGAGAATGTTTCACAAAGTAAACGGTATTGGGGAAGGGAAAGGAATATTAGTGGAAGAAATAGATAATGCTTCACTAACTCTCCTAAACAATGAAAAAGCGATTTCCCTTTTAGTCTTATGTATAAAACTCTGTTACTGTGTCAGGTAAAGTTGCAGTAGAAAAGGATTCTTTCTAGCACTTTCGGAAAAGCCGGTGTTTTTAAGAAAAATGTTCCAAAAAGTTTGCAATTTCACGAACCGGGATTATTTTTCTTTGTACTTCTGAATACAATGCAGAAGAGAAATTTCGTTTTAACTGATACAAAGGCCCTACATAGAAACAACTTTTAGTGAGACTGTATACATTGACACGCTTTTTATTTTCTGAAAACATACCAATGTGTAAAGATAACCCTGTGTAAAGATAAACTTTTCATTGCAATATAGAAAATGGTTCATGTACATGGATACCCAAGACGGTAGATATCTTACAAGTCAAATACATTACGTATATGGGGGTAATTCTATATAAGTAGAGTTTAACATCTATAGGCTGCACTGCACTAAACCAAATGAAATGAATACATACATATATATATATATATATATATATTTAGACATTAAAGCAGGTTTCATGTAGAATATGGTACATGAAAAACATTCACCATTCTTTTACAGGTCTACGCAAAAGAATTAAAATATAAATAATGGGTCAATATTTGAAAATTTAAGGAAGCGTATTTCAGGTTATGACTTGTGTTATTAAAAAAGGATTGTATTTATGTGCAACTTATAGTGTGTCCATAATTTCTAGACGATATACAGGGTTGCCAATAATTAAGCGAAACATTCTTTTTTATTGCATGTAATTAGAGGAAGTTCTTTACCATAATATTTTAACAGGTCTAGGAAAACTGGACAGGAATTGTAATTAATTCTTCATACCCATATTATAAATACATTTCTTTCTTTTCTTTTCTTTTTTTTTTTTTTTTTTTAAGATAAATATGCATCGCTTGTTTTTATATATTCACAATTTTCAGGGTTTCTTGTATACTTAAGTCAAGTTTTCAGTGTTTGATATTTGTCTCTGTTTTTTTTCAGAATAACTCTAAAACAAATAATTTCAGTCGTTTCTTGAAGTTGATATGCTTGTTATTGGAAAATTTTAAACAAGATTGGTACGTTTCAAGAAACAATGAATAAGAAAGTTGTAATAATTTTAAATGAACTTATTTTGACAATAAATTTGAATTCTATATAAAAGTAGTTACATTAATCAAGGGGAGGGGGAAAGGGTGTGTACCCACCACCCCTCACGCAAATGCATTTGTCAAATAAAGTTGTTCCGAAACCTAATTTGAATTTTTTTTTAAATATAAGTAAGTTTTAAATATATGTCAGTTTATATAACAGTTTTCGTTATTTTACTGCTTAATCTCTAATCTGTATTTATCGTATTAAATTTCAGGGTAAGGGATGGTCGTGTGAATTCCACATCAAATATTTACCTACTTACTTATCCTTATGTTAGAAAAGGATAAAGTATTGTCTTAGGGTCAAATTTTCGAAATAGAGATTTTTTTTGTATTTACACGTTATAAGGTTCCCTGAATCTAAAAAACATATTTTTATAGCGGTTAATCTATCTCTCTGTATATGTGTGTTAACAGCATATCCCAAGAACAAATAGTAGTAGGAAGATGGTATTTTATATTTTTATCATATAGTAATGCTACATTCAACTTTTCATTGGGATCATGAAAAGAGTTCGTATACAGGGCCATCCAAGAGATTTCAAACACATTAAGTCTACGGGCAAAATTTCTTACACAGTATAACATCTATAGATTGTCTTAATAAAATAAAATGAAATAAACTTTTTTTTTGTTCATGCAACAAAGCATATTTTGCGCGGCGTGTGATATGGATATCATTCATTATTCATATACAGGGCTACCCAAAGTATTTGGATACATTGGGGCTACAGTTTTAAATTGCTGGAATTGTATTTCATTTTGTGAAAAGTGTTTTTGATCCAAGATTAAATTTAAGTACACAGCGTAATATGTATATGTTTTGTAGCTAGTATACAGAGCACCCCAAAATTATGATAAACTTTTCTTCGATTGAATGTAATTGATTCAAATGCATTGTTATATTTCACTATGTTGACGAACTCTGTCCAGGTAGAAAAATTAATTTTTAATGCCCATACTGTAAATAGAGTATTTTTTGAAGTTTGTTTGCTGACTGTCGTATTTTGTATAATATCACGTCTTGAGGTGCCCTGAACACGAAAGTGAAATTTTTAGCGTTTTACTTTTTTTTATATCAATTTTCAGCATAACGTCCAAAAAAAGAAAAAGAAAGAAAAGAAAAGAAAACTGCAGGAAATTCAATTTTTTTATTTTGAAACATGGTTCTTGATTGCCACTTTAAAAGTTCATTATAATTTGCAAGTTTCAAGGCTAATTGATAACAGCGTAGATTCTTTTTTTTTTTTTTTTTTTTTAATAAATGTAGGCATTATAATTAAACAGGGGGTTGAGGGGAGCGGGGAATGCCGCCTCCTAAACTCCTATTTTAATCCTCTCACTCAATATTATATTTCAAATAAACTCTCCGTAAACCGATTTTAGCTTATTTTTAAACTAGATGGAACTGCATTATCTTACCTTATTTATTTACGTCTAAATATAAAATCTATCTGTGTAGCTTTGAAATGCAAGGTAAGAGAAAGCCTCGTGAGAGACACACAGATTATTTAATTTTTAATAAACTATATACCAGAGTTTTACTTTCTTCTGTTTTCATAAGAAAAATATATCGGACTTATAAAAAATTTCGATTTCCAGTTTTTATTTTATTTATACGTTTTGAAAGATCTTGAAGAGGATTTGATCATTTATGAAAAGGCCTGCCTGTCTATGTACGCGAAAAAACTTTCATAGCAGCTCTAATTAAAAAATTAATGAGCAGAATTTTCGTAAAACTTTTATTTAGTTGCAGTTTGACATAAACTGGTGTCTATTAAATTTCAGCATACATAGCTCAATGGGGGGCGCTATTCTATAATTTTTTCATAATTTAATTACAAAGTCTTGGACTTGATGCCCCGTGTGGTAATTAAATCCTAGTAAAATAGTACACAACGTGTACATTATTAAAATATTTATTTTGTTCCGATTTTATCATACTTTTAGTCTCATAAGCTCTAGAGCCTTTTTACTACCTTGTACTCAATGTACAACCATGATAACTGCAGGTCTGAATTTAATCTTATGTAGCAATAAATCTTAATGTAATATATTATGAAAAAGTCCCAGTTTGTATTTTAACTGCTTATTATCATAAATGTAGTATAATTTCAGACTCAGAGCTATCGTTATACGATTTGAATTTTTCATTACCTTTGGGGCCTTTACTAATTCTGAGCAAAATGCCTTATTCATATATTCCTAATTAATCGAGGGGCCCATCAGCGGCCGAGCGGTTCTGCGCTCAAAGCCGATAGATGGGAGGTGCCGGGTTCGACCCCAGGTCGCACTCATCGATTTAGCCGTTCGCATTTTTCCATGGTTTCCTCCGAAACTCGCGTAAATAAGGGCTAGGACTCCTTAGAAAGACCCCCACGGAGGGCATTTCCCCTATAGGCCTAGGACACTTACGGAGTCAATCGGCCTTAATCATACAACTAACCAACCCTATTAATCGGGGCTAATAATTCTTGATGCATTAAGACACTTTATCTTGAAAAATTCAGAATATAGTTCTAGAAATAAATTCATTTTAAATTAGGGTGATATTTACTGAACTAGAACAACTGCGGATTTGAAATAACCGCATAACGCGAGTAAGAATACACTCGGTTCTCTCTCCTATTATTTCCCCCATAACCTTACATAAAAAAATCTTACCTGTAGCATATTTTCTACACATTTTCGAATTTCTAAGTATTTTTTTCTGTAAAATAATAAAAGCGATAGTTTTTAATAGATAATTTTTCGAGGATAAGGATTTGATACACACGGATTGGAGGGGAAATTTTCGATAAGAAATAAAAAATTCGGATTCAAATAATCGAAGTGAATAAAGCATCCCAATTTCTTGAACCACCATGAATTTTTCCGTGTGAATTCTCTAATTGCCTGGACTAATATTTAGTATACTTAGGGGGAAAATTCCATTGAAAAAAGAAATTTTCATTAAAATTTTATTTTTATTTATTTATTGTTAATATTTAACAGGAGATAATTTAAGAATTAGCAAAAAAGTGAAATCTAAATAAATATTATACTTTTTTTTTTTTTTTCAAGTTTCTTTATTTTGATTTTTCTTTTGTCATATTCAAAGTTTAAAACATAATGTTTACGTACCTGTAACAAAGTAGAAGAAGAATAGCTTACACACTTTCTCTGCGAATTATATTCTAAACGCCTGAATTTTAACAACTTTGTCAGCAAATCACCCTTATTTTCTGAAACCTACGAATTGTTAGTAATAACAATTGTTTCGTGTCAAACTATAAAAATACAAACCTTCATTAGAAAAAAAAGGGCTGTTTTCGTGCTCACTCATATTAAAAACATTCACCTGATTCACCTGATTTTGTATAACTATTTCTACTCAAAACAAATAAAAATAATTTGCATTGGCATGTTTACCTATAGGTTCCTTTCTGTGCACCTGATTAATTATTTAACTATTTCTATTCAAAATAAGTTAAAATAATTTTTTATTGGGATGTTTTTACATAGGGCTCATTTTTGATTCGTAAATATTGTATTTAATCTATTGTTGTTGCGTTTGCTATCAAAGGTAATTGTTAATCGCAAGTTAAATTTGCGTAAAGCATTTAAGTTAAATTTAATAAATGATTTTACATGTCAAAACTGTTAATTACTTAAAAATAAGAAAATAAAAAATTTGTCATGCAATGATTTAAATCAAATTTGGCAATACGCAACAGAAAGTCTGTCAAATATTGCCAGAAAAAATTAAATAAATACAAATTTTCCTTATTAAATAATTTGTTTTTATTTAAATTACTAATATAAATAAAAAGTTTTTTTTTTTTTTTTTAATTTTATCTGCATCCCCTTTTTCTCAGCACATAAATAAATTCTTCCAGTTTTAATAATTTTTTTGGCTCACTTGTAGATTTTTTTCAAATGAGAATAAGTTCTAAAATAATTTTAATTTATTATTATTATTGTTTATTTATTTTTCATTTATTTTGATGTAATGCTTATTTTTCTCTAGTAAAATTAATTGCTATATGGAAGAAAGATTGTAAACATGAGTGAAATGACGCATTTTTAAAAATATCAAATCAGTTCAACTGAAACGAAATACAGCTAAAAAGTATCAAACCATATTTTTACGAGAAAAATTTACTGTCTGAAAATTTCACAGCAATGACCTTCAGGAGTCAGGATTAGCTCCTTATTGTTATCTACCGCATTGTTATCTATGAGATTTGACACTTGTCACTCCGCCCCTGCTCCCCCCAAAAATTACTAACGTTCTTGAAAGCAATACCTCTTCTACTCAAAACCTATTTAAAAGAGTTCCTAGTCGAATGTGCTTAAGGGGGTGCATCACGGATCGTCAAGGTCATCCAAAGCCTGTGTTATTCTATGGCGAAATTTGTTTATAGAATTACACATTACCTAATGAATTTTTTTTAATTCTGTTTTCACAATCAGAAAATTCACAACCATACACTGAAGACCCGTGAAACAAAAACTGTTATATTTAATTTTTAACCCTTTATTTTTAAGCTGTAAAATGCGAAAAATACACTTGTGTTGCTTTACTAGCCTCTAACTTATCAACAAATTGCAATATCTGAAATCTGTATAGCGTGTCGCTTTCTCAAGAAAACCAAGCTTTTTACTAATGTTTTTATAAATTGTTTTATTTAAATCTCTATTAATGAGAATATAAGAAACTTTAATTTTTAAATTGAAAAACCTCAATTTCAGCAGATTTCTCCGCCTCCCATCGGAAACGCCCCGCGAAACTTACGGGAAGTCATTAAGATTGATTGATGATATCGTTCATGTCGAAAGGGGAAGGGGGATAATGGTGTCGTTAAAACATACTTTCTGGGTCCACACAGAATTTTTCTTTTTCAGAGTCCAAATGCATTAAAGAAAAAAAAAAGAGAGAGAGAGAACTCTTTGCTTAAAAAATCTAATATATATATTTTTTTATATATATTACAAAAAAAAAAAAAATAATAATAATAATAATGTTTGTGTCTCCGACTACCTCTTTACGAAATCTGAACGCAAAAAAGATGCGAAATAACTCAAGGACTCAGAATTGAGCATTTAAATAAAATTATTTCAATTAATTAAAAGACATTAAATAAAATCCCTGTAATAGTTTTAGAATTATTAAATATTTAATTAAAATTATAAAAATAAATAAATAAATAATAATAATAAATAAATAAATGAACTTATGAGTTTATTAATTAATTTAATTTATTTTGTCCTTGGCATAAATTCATTTACACGCGAAAAATAAAAATAAAATAATGATAATAGTAATGATAATACATACAAACATATATATATACAACGGCAACGAACGCCTGCAGAATTTCAAAGTGTTCGCTGACGATGACGCGAGTTCCATGATTTTTGCTCACCCAAAAAGTGCTCAATGCGCCTAAAGAAGTTTTCACTTCAAAAAGCTTGAAGCTGCTATGAAATCTCACATCAACAGATAGGAGCTTTCATAGCCCGTACTTTTGATTTTTTTTTTGTCGATGTTTTGGCGTATTATATTATTATTCATTTATTTTATTTAATATGTTTTTGTGTTTTAATCATGACTTAGATACGTTGGAAATAGATAATTTATATGACTATTGTTTTTATTTCACTAATTTTACGCCATTTAAAAATTTATTTATATTTTCAATACTCACATAGACTAAAATGTCTGCCGCGAAAATAAAGTAGGTTATGACTGACGAACAGTTTGTAAGATAACAAATGTTTTATAAATAATAGTAATAATAACAATAACAATAATGTATTCATTAAAAAAAGAAGAAAAAAGTTAGTTTTCTTTATAAAATATGTTTCAAATGATCATTAATGAAGTAAAAGATAAGCTGTTTGGAGCAGTTTAGAAAAAATTACGTGATGATTGTTTTCGTTTTATTAATTTTTTGCGATATTATGTGATTTATTTATAATGATTATGCGTGACTAGCCGAATTCGTCAAGGAGATCTTATACTAAAGCTGTTCCTGAAAAAAAAAAAAAAAAAAAAAAAAAAAAGTAAATTCGGTTAATTTAAACTAAACCATGAAATAAATTCTTAATTTACTTTTCTTATTATTTATTTCTAATTATGGATAAAGGTTTGTTTTCTATTTTCTCAATACAATGTTGCAAAAGTGATGGTATTTGTTTTCTGTCAAATTAACCTTTTTGTTTTTTGAAGGCCATGGGTAAAATTTTACTGTATTTATTTCGATGTTTTATTGCAGCTATAATGTTAGTTCTCAGCGTAACCGCTGCAAAAATATGGCTATTATTATAGAAAATGTTTTTATTTTGTTCCTAGAGTGTACATAGTTTTCAGTTTTCCGTTCTTGTTTATTTTACTTTCCAGAGTTTAAATACTACCCTTTGATATCTTTGTTTTGCAAATGCAAATACGTTCATTGTTATTGATTTTTTAATTAGAAAAATGTGATAATTTATTTGATTAAATAAGAAAATGAATGCAACAAATTTAATGCAGAAAATGTAATTTGGCTTTTAATTTCCAATTTATTTTTATTTATTTATTTATTTTTCAGTTTTTATAGTACCTTGTCATGCCCTTATTTTACATCATATATTTATTTGTGTGTGTATATTTATGTATATATAGTATATGTAAATAATGAAAGAAATACAACTGAAAGCAAGAAAACGATAAATTCATTTGTCAAATACCAATATAAAATATGTTACAGCATCGAAAAATGTATCTGAAAACTCATTTGATGTTAAACTTAAAAATTATCCACGGGAGATAACACAGGCCGACATGTAAATTTTTGATTTTATAATTTTGGCTGATATTTATGTTTTTTGGTTTTCTGAAACCGAAAGTGAAGCCAGTTTGTCTCTATCACGTATAGATTTTTGTCAAAACAGGGTACAATTTCTTCCATTACTCTTCCACCAATATAATTATATAATATGTTTTATAGTATTTCTCCATGATTAATTAATCATAGAGGCCTATTGTTGAAATTGTGAAGCCCTAGTGCGACTTAAAACCATATCAACCAACCAACAAACCGATTGTTATGTTGGTATATATAAGAAATCGTGTCGGTAAACACCCTGTATTGACAAAAGTCAATACGTGATAGAGAAAAATGGGCTGCATTTTCGGTTTCAGCATATCAGAAAACATAAAGGTCAGCTGAAATCATCAAATCAAATTTTGTAAACTTCAATTTTGTATGCCTGTGTAATTAAACATATTATCTGATTGAATGGGGCCGTGCCCTTAGCGACCGTGCCCTTAGCGGAAATCTAAAAACCCGTGCCCTTAGCGGAAATGTTATCCCCCCTCGGTGGCGTGCTTTTAGCATACGTGCCTTTAGCGGAAATATATAATAAATTTTAAAATAAATTAATAAATTAAAAAAAATAATAAACTCTTCAGTTTCCCTCCACACTTTACCCACATTTAGCACTGGCTATATTTTGCTTCAGAAGTAACCTGTCGCAAAAATAGGTATACGTACTGTAGAATATCTGTTATTTGATGGAACGGTGATCTATAACCATATAAAGTTTAATGAATCACAGTACTCCATACGAAAACGTACATTATTGCCCTTTTATGATTGTATTTAAGTTTTTGGAAATATAATTAAGCATTACACTTTTTTAAACTAAAATAAAAACGAAAAATCTTGAGGTACACATTGATTATCAACACTTTCCAACTGTACGTACTTGTTGTATCGTATAACATTCTATGTTCTTTGTCTATATTATCACACAATGGACAGACAGAAAGACAGACATATAGATTAATTGAATTCATAATCACTCGGAAACATTGTTGAAAAGTGTTAAAAATGCTTAACACAAACAGAAATGCTGGTCTTAATTTCCTATTTGCACCCCTTAATGTATCGAAACATTTCTGCGTAGCTCTGGAGGTTAAGCATATTATAGTTTATACAAAAAAATTTCTTAGAATATAAACAATAAATGCGAATTTCTTTATGATTTTTTGATGAAGTTGTTTAAATGCGATTTATAAAAATGTCTCCCCTAAAGCACAATGAATTGGCATTTTTTGGACGTCTATGTACACAAACCAGTGGCATAGGTTCTATTAGAGCCATTTTAAGTACGGAATATTCAATAATGAGTTTGAATAACACATATCATTAAAAAAATAAAAAATGAAATGAAATAAAAACTAGTATTTTGTGGCCACCAAAAGACTTTCTTCTATATTTTCTTATACAAATGCACTATGTGCAAATAATTAATTTTCATCTTAGAGAAAACTAACACTAAATATCCAAAGAAAGACAGTTTTATTGTCTATAAATGACATTTTAAAAAATGCATTTCTCTAATAGTTATCTCACATATCAAGTTTCGTACTGTCATATGCCATAGAAGTTGAGATATAGCTTTCCCGTTATCGAGGAAATTTGCAGTATAGCAACGCTACCTATTGGCCGATAAGCATTCAAAATGAATTAGCACAATGTCTCATAATGGCCTTCACATATATCATGTTTTGTTTGATACGCAATAGAACCTGAGATATAGCCTCCCCTTAAATTCCGGAAATCGCTGTATATCAGCGCCACCTGAGGTGCAGTTGACACCAAAAGTTTACAGATACTCATTTAGGTTAAGGTGCATAAACATATAAATTTATATGTAATTCTGTGCAGTAGTTCCTGAGATATAGCTTTTCCTTAAATTGCAGAAATCTCTGTATAGCAACGCCACTTGTTCGCCGATAAGGAACTGAAACTGAATCAGCATAATGTCTCATAATGGCCTTCACACATGTCAAGTTTTGTTGAAGTACACGCAAAGAACATGAGATTATAGCTTCTCCTTTAATTGTGGAAATCGCTGTATAGCAGCGCCCCTGTTGAGCAGTTGGCATCAAAAGTTGATAGGCACTAATTTAGCTCAAGGTGCATCTACATGTAAATTTATATGCAATTCTGAGCAGTAGTCCCATACATACAGTTGCCACAAAATTTTCGTCACTCACACACACAGACAGACATTTTCTAAAAATAGCCAAATCGTGTTCTAGATCTCTCAAAACGTGTAAATCCGTCGAAAACCGGAAGTCTAAAATTTTTCCGAATCCAGTACTTTCTTCTATTGAATATAGATGAAAGTAAAAATAAAAATTTCTTAAAATATTTACGGACGCTGGAGGCAGACAAACGGACAGTATTTATAGACAAATACATTAATTCAAATCATATTCACATAAAAAAAAAAAAAAAAGTTAGAATAAACGCTTAATGTAAACGAAAATGCAATTCAGCAAATTTCCAATAATAACCTTCAGTGTAACTGAATATTTTTGTGTGGCTCTGTAAATCTAATGCTAATCATACTACATTCTATAGAAAGCATTCTTTTGTGCATTTGAATAACATATTTCAATTTCATTAAAATTTGGTTTACAGAAATACCTTTCATAGAACGAAATGCTTTGGAATACTTTCGGCTATCGTTGTACATAAACCAATAACAATATTTACTCCATTTTCCATAGAGAGCACGTACACCTTCTTATTTCCGCTATGGGCACGTCTTCTTCTATTCCTCCTTCTTCCCTTTCACCCCATTCCGCTAAGGGCACGTTCCGCTAAGGGCACGGTCGCTAAGGGCACGACACCGATTGGATAATAGACAAATGAGAGAAGGCACATAGAAATCAGAAATAATAATTGATTAACCAATCAAATTAAAAATTACTAAATTTGTCTGATATTTTGTAATGTTGTTTTTGTCAATAAAAGTTTATTTGTGTATAGCTTTGAATTCTTTTTCCTATTTATTTGTACAGCAGTTTTATTTTGTTTGATATCTTAATAAAAACAAATGTACAGAGAGTAATTAACAAATGCTTTTGCAAAATATTCATACTTGTAGTTTAAAATGTGCGCATATATATATACAGTGAAACCTCTCTAGTTGGACACCCCTATAAGTTGGACACCCCTCTAAGTTGGACACTTTTTCTCGGAACGGAATGTATCCATAGGATTAACATTATGTCCAACCTCTATAAGTTGGACACCCCTCTAACTTGGAAGTTGGACATTCAAATACTGCCCTAAGTTGGACACTTTTACGCAATGAGACAGGAAAAAAAAGATGTAAAACTTCCATTTTCTCACTTTTTTTTTTAGAAGTTTTACTTATCCCTTGTAGAAATAGCTGTAAATATCTAAAAAACAATGTTTCTTGTCACAATATATTCACCTCTGTCTCATCTTGTAAAAAAATATTTATTTTCTTGAATTGAAACATTCACAAATTACTGAAATTTGGTGCATAATTATAGTCTTTCTTTTATAGATTTGCATTAATTGTTTTTGCTCTTTTCTTCAGAAAATATCCAGCAGAGAGCCTACAGACATGTTTTGACTTTGACATGTCTTTTACAGACATGTTTTGTTTTAAAATGAGCATTGGACAATACATTTCGGTTGTTAGGGTGCCTCTTCCTTTGTCCCTATTATTTTTCCTACCAAGTTTTACTTGCCTGTATAATTGTACTAAACTTAATATGTGAGAGATCTATCTATAGTGAAAAAATATGCTGATTCAATTTGGGTGCATATCAATCGACAGGTGTCGCTGCTATGCTGCAGTTTTCCCCTTTCACGGAAAAACTATATCTCAGTTTCTAGAGAGAAAAAATTCACCAAACTTCATAAGCGAGATGGCTATTATGAAAATGAATGTTATCTTAATTTGGGTGTATATCTGTAGACAAAGTGGGGCTACTTTTAATCACTTTCTCCGATTTTCCATATGACAATCACAGCGTCTATTGAATAAAATTGCACCAAAATACATATGCAAAATTTTTATTGTGAGAAGTTATATTGATTAAATTTCCGTGTATATTAACTGGTGGATGGCGCTATTATATAAAAAATTGTAGAAGAAAGTGTTATTATGGGCACACTATACCAGTTTAAATTTAGATTTTAAATTGGCAAATTAATCATTTTTTATATATAAGTTATGAATACTTAATTATGTTATATTTAGATATAATTAAAAGTTAAAAGGTATATATAGAAATAGTTTAATTAAATAGAAAAATGTAAGCACCCCTATAAGTTGGACACCTCTCTAAGTTGGACACTTTTTCCTGGAACCGTAGGTGTCCAACTTAGAGAGGTTTTACTGTATATATATAATACTGACCAAAATTGGCTTTTGTGTGTTGTGGCAATTTTTTCATCTGTTTATTTTTCGTCTAATTAGGGACTATCTATCATACTAATGAATGTATCTGTGCGAAGAGCAATATATATATAAAGGATAAAATTTATAAACAAAATTCTTTCCTTTTTAATATTATAGTTGAATATAAAACTTTATTCTATGTTTTCCTTTTTCAAAGAAAATTCCAAATTTCAGTCACGATACAAAATATTTAGATTATGAATATAAATATTTTGAAATCAATATGCTATTTTATTTCTTAAATTTCAATTTTTTTGCTGATATTTTTTTCAATTAAAGTATTTTTAGGTTTTAGAGTTTGAAAAAGTCTGTTCTATTGCCGTGCACATACAAAGTATTTTAGTATGATAGGGGTTGTGATTTAGGTCTTGTTAATATTAAACCGTAACTTAGCTTTGTTTCTTATTATGTTCAAAAATAAGAATATTCGTGTACAGGGACAATCAAGAGAATTCTAATACATTACGTCTATGGGGGAAATTGCAGGTAAGTAGAGTTTAACGTCTATAGACTGCACTAAACCAAATGAAACGAATATATATATATTTTGTAATAGAGATAGTCAACTGGGAAAAAAAAATTGTGTATGTAGGAGCCTCTCCTCCCCCACTGGGGTGGGGAGTCCCCCGTCGAGGGGAGTAAATTTTCATGATGGATATCTTTCAAAAGAGCTCGCCAATACCTTTAAAACGAATGGTTGAACCATCGATCTGCGATAATTCAAAACAAAGTTATCGATTTTTTTTTTTTTTACTTTTAACGAAAAAAAAAAAAGCTTATACCTCTACTGATTTGTGTACAGGGACCCCCTAAAATATTTCAAAGCATTGCGTTCTATGACAGGCATTTCTATAAACCCTATTTTCATACCCTTACTGTACAAAAATCTTAATGAAATTGAAATATGTTATACAAGTTCACTATCGGATGTTCCCTGTTGAATATGGAGTTTACACCTCTTCTAATTTGTGTACAGGGACCCCCTAAAATATTTCAAAGCATTGTGTTCTGTGAGAGGCATTTCTATAAACCATATTTCCATACCCTTACTGTACACAAATCTTAATGAAATTGAAATATGTTATACAAGTTTACTATCGGATGTTTCCTGTATAAAATGGAGTAAATACCACCACTGGGGGGGAAGTCCACCCTCGAGGGGAGTAAATTTTCATGATGGGTATCTTTCAAAAGAGCTCGCCAATACCTTTAAAACGAATGGTTGAACCATCGATTTGCGATAATTTAAAACAAAGTTATCGATTTTTTTTCACTTTGAACGAAAAAAAAAACTTAGAATTTTTTTTTTTTTTTTTTTTTTTTTTTTTTTTTTTTTATTGAGAATAAAATGGACTTTTTTGGATATTTAGTGTCATACTACTTCTCTAATATGGAAATCGTCTGCATTATTATAAAAGATAATTTTTTTAAATAATAATTTTAATAAATTATTTTTAAAAAATATAATTATTTTTTAATAACCGAATTAAATTCTATATAAATGTAGGTGCGTTAATGAAACGGGGGGTTGAGGGGGGCGGTAGCCACCCTCACACAGAATTAATTATCATACAAAACTCTTCCGAAGCCTAATTTGAATTGTTTAACATAGGTTTACATAATATCGTTATCTTACCTCTTAATCTCCAACCTATATTTATAGTATTAAAGTTCAGGGTAAGAGAAAGTCGTGTGAGTGACACACCAGATTATTATTATTTTTCTTTTTTTTTCAACATTCCGTTATTTTTATTTATTTATTTTTTATTTATTTATTTATTTATTTATTTTATTTTTATTTTTTTTTTTGTAGAATGCTTTGAAACTGATATATGTTATTCAAGGTAGCTATGGCACGTTTTCTATTAAAAATGATATAAATAACGCAAATCTCCGGCAAAATAATAATAATAACAATACAAAAGCATAAAATTCTAACGGAATAATTATCTTATTTTCATTTTGTGTCTATTTCAATTTATGGATATTAATTTTTATTAAATTTTTTACTATAGTATAGTGTTGTAATTATGACGTCCCAACCTAAAACAGAGAATCTGAAACCTGTATTGCATTTGCTGTAAAATTAAAGCTATTATAATTAAAGCTATTATAATTCGTATTCATTATTATTATTATTAATTTAGAAAAAGTCTAGGTGGAATGGATTCTGTGAGGATCTTTTTAATGGGTCCTAATCCATATTAACGTGTGTTTTGGAGAAAACGATGGAAAACTCCTAGTGCTAGGCTGACGAGTGCTGCCTTGAATCGAACCAAACACTTCTCATAGCTTAGAGAGTAAAATCTTTTGGTTAGTGGTAGGGTTGCTATTCAAGAAAATGTGTTAATTAAATTAGTAATTCAATGAAAATCGAATAAGCGAATTTTTTCTTTGTATATTTATACTGTGCTTCGAATGGGATATTCGCAGTATGCTGTTATGTCGCATGTATAAATCGTTGTCACAAAAGTTGCGCCGAATGGGTGCAAGTTTATGCGGATCCCGGAAAAGGGGGCACCTGGGGAAAAAAAGGGCACTTTTTCGACTCGCAAAGTGCCCTTTTTTCCGGATCGCGGAAAAAAAGATAATGGAAGAAAGGGCACTTTTCTTAATTGTTTCTTGTAAAATACTTCTAAATACGAACAATAGCAAAAAATTTTTGTTTTTACGAGGGGAGGGGGGGGGGGGGGGAGAGAGACAGTTTAAACAAAAAAAATTCTGTTTCAGAACCCATGCATCATTCATAATTTATAAAACATTTTCCCCATTACTATGACATTTATATATATTGTAAAAAAAAAAGAGTCAGAGGTTGATTTTTATATAAAAGGAAGTTACTAAAATAAATTAAAAATATGCATAGATAAAGAAAGATTTTCCAGCATTTTTGTGCTAAAAGAATTAGCTATCGTGGGTGAAATTGATAAAATATTTTTGATTTGATTTGACAAATTTGATTTTGTTTGTTATATCAGTGTCAAACAGCAGACAAACCAACCCATCATAGAGACATAGACGGTAGAAAGAGTCTGATTTGAAGTTTTTTCTTTAATATCATAAAGATTTTTTTTTTTTTATTTATTTATTTACCTAATTTTATGACTTTAAAAAATTGTAAATTGTAATGTCTGGATATAACTTTAAAATAATAATAATTTGTTAAAAATAATTAAATAAAGGAATGAAAAATAAAACTATGGGTTAGGAAATATATAATAGTGCCGTTGGAGCGATGAAATTGTGAAGTTTGGAAGAGCAGAATTTAGAATTGCAGAAAACAGGGCAGTTTAGAATCACCTAGGAGGGGACCTCTGCATAGGATTGATTTTACTTAAAGTTGCAAGTAGAAAATTATTGAAATTATTAATTTTGTTATCCTAAATGTTTTATAATTTATTGCTTTTCCTTTCTGCAGAGATGTAAATTATTTTGGGAAATAATAAGGGCGGTGGGGGATGAGGTTCTAAACTAAAAGCCTTGTAAATATTCCAACTTCACGGGTGTTATTTATCATAGATCCACAGTTAAAATATCAGGAAATGAACGTATTATTTTAATTTTTAATTTTAAACGTTTTCTTAATTAAAGTATTTGCAGCTCTGCGTGTGTCGGATTATATTCCATCAAAATTCGAAAATTACATTAAAATTAGACCCAAAAATAAATAAATAAATAAATAAAATTTTTCCTTGAACTGTAATTCTACTTAATTAAATCTTAAAACTGTTTAGACTCAAGACTAAAATTTTAAGGGAGGAACAGGAAAATGTCATATTGTAATAAAATAATGAAAGAAAATTATATTGAATATTTACTGAAAAATTTTAAAAAGGTTTTCATTATATATATATATATATATATATATTGCATAATAAGTTTTAAGATCAATAGCATAAGATAATAAAAATAATGTACTTAAAAAAAATCTAAAATTGCGGAACATTTTTAGAACATATGGAACAGTTTTATTTCACATGTATTTCTTTGTAAGAGGGATACTCCCCTCCTCCATCAAACCCACTTATTTATAATGCATAATTGTAAAAATAAACAAATGAATAATAATCAAGGCTGTTACTAATTTGACTTCAAACTTGACAACCTTGCTCAAAATTTTAAGTGGCAACCTAATACGAACTTCAAAATACCACTTTTGAATTTCCTGCAGTTATCTGTTTTTATGTTATTCTGATAAGAGATATATATACAGATCAACCGCTAAATAATGGACTTTTATAATCAGGGAACCTCAAAATGTGATATTATGGGGAAAAAAAAAAAAAAAACTAGAGTTGAGAATAAAACTACTAAACGTAATTCGTTTACATACAGTATGAATATGAAAAATTAATTTTGCTTCGTGAGCAAGTGTTCGTCGGCATAATAAAATATAGCAAAGCACTTCCATCAATTACATTCAATACAAAAGAGCGTTTAGCTTAATTTTGAGTAGCTCTGCATATTGTCGATAAACAATGTTGTGTATTTAAATTTATTCTTACTTGAAAAACTTCTAACACAAAATTAGTTATAATTCCAGCAATTTCCAAGTATAGCCTCAATATATCCAAATACTTTCGAGCTCTGTAAACGAATGATGAATGATTTCCATACCACAATCTACACAAAACATGCTTTTATGCATTAAAAAAAAATTGTTACTCACTTTTGTTTAATCAGCCTATTGATGTTAAATTGTACTTATCAGAACATAATTTATTTGAACTTTGAACCCCATAAACATCATGTATTGGAATTCTCTTGGATATTCCTGTACGTGAACCATTTGCTTTGTCTCAAGGAAAAAATTTAGTGCAGCATATTTATATGAAACCCATTTAAAATACCAAGTTTGGACTTTCTGCTATTATTTGTTCTTGATATATGCTGATAACAGACAGATACACACACAAACAAACCAACCGCTAAAAACATTTTCCAATTCAGAGGATTTCAAAACGTATAATTATATAATAAAGAAAAAAAAAAATCAATTTCGAAAATTTGACCCAAAAACAATACATTCTTTACCCTGTGTATACGTGAAAGAAAGTAAATAGTTAGAATTAAAAAAAAACTTTTGAGTAAACATATTTCCTATTAAAACTTAAAAAAAAAAAAAAAAAAAAAAAAAAAAAATCAACCACTATTCTTTTAAACACACTACCGTGGGTTTGAATCTTTCGACAAGAGAGAGAGCTATTTTATGTACTGTCTGAAACTATCCGCGATTGTAATGAAATGCTCGCCCTCTGGTGCGCTAAGGTGAAATTATCACACCACTGCATATCATCATATTATGCAATCGATTTTCCATGATGTAATGGCGGAGAAAGAAACACGTGGATATTATATTTACTAACAACTGCAGTTCAGAGAGCGCCATCTATCGATCATTACAAACGCGGATATATGTAGTATAAATAATTCAATAAACATTTTTTTATAATATTCATATATTTTATGCATGTATTTATAATTAAAAAAAATATTTTCTTCTGTTCCGAAACATTTTGTGTAAAGAATTTTCATTTATTCATTTAATAAGATTAAATTTCTTGACATTAGAATTTAAATCTTAAATCTATTTATTTTAGTGATTTAGGTTTCACAAAATATTTCACTGAGCGATGCGATAGTTTGTATATTTTTTTAGCGGCGTTCTTGTAGATAATTGAATACAGGTGGGAAACTGTCTCTTATCACCTTTGTCACCCCACAGCTAGGAGAGGAAGTGTCAAAATAATTAAGGTAGTCAAGAAGATAATTTTTCAACTAATAGGGGAATTCTACTATTCACTGATTGGAGCTCTCGGCTGTCAGTTTTTAAAGTTAGGCCAACCCCAATTTTTTCTTAGAACCTGGGCGGCCATGTTGAATAGAAATCTTCATTTCCGGATGCACGCCCTTAAGGGCGGACAATACCTAATCTCGCCTGCAGCCTTCGCCCATGTTATTCTATGGGAAAATTTGTTTACATAATTACTCATTACCTAATGAATATTTTTCAATTCTGTTTTCACATTTAGAAAATTCATAAGCGTTAAATTAGTACTTGTTTTCCAAAAATTGATTTTTTAAAATTTTAGTATTTCAATTTTGCGATTAGAAAATGAGAAACATGCATTTTGTGAAAAATCGCATTTTTGAACTCAAAATTAAAATGTAAAAATTAAAAAAAAATAATTTTTCAAAAATGAGTACTCATTTAACGGTTATGAATTTTCTGATTGCGAAAACAGAATTTAAAAATATTCATTAGGTAATGTGTAATTGTAGCAACAAATTTTCCCATAGAATAACATGGGCGAAGGCTGCCGGCGAGATTAGGTATTGTCCCCTCTTAACGTTTTAGAAAGGATGAGTGAAAAAATAGGTAACGGCTAAAGGGTTAATTGATTTATTCTTGACTAAGCAGCATTTTTTTTTTTTTTTTTTTTTTTTTTTTTTTTTACTAGATCATATGAATGTTTTTTCATTTCAAAACAGATTCACGTAGATTGTCTTTTTCAGTGGTTAGACGAAGTATTATGCGAAAATTTATTCAGCAAGCTTTATTCTTAAGTTGCCAAAATTGATATTTTTCATGTTTCTTTTACAACACAAAGTGCAGAAATTGTCTTGCCATTTAAAACTTTTCGCGTGTTTCTCTGTACTAAATGTACTCGACTTGTCGTCAGATATGATATTTTCTAACCTGCGATTATACCCATGGATTATCTTACTTTGGATAAATTGAAAATTAAGTTGAGTTTCAGATCTTGATTCAGGGGCTGTTGCCATTCTGTCATAGTAATTAAGAATTGGGCGTAGCAAAATCGCTGAAATATGAAAATTTTTTATTTCTTATCCGAAAGATTTTTAATTTCTGCAAAATTTCTAACGTTTTACTATATGAGTATTTATATCTGCTCCCTGAATAATCTTACTATCGTACACTTTTCTTTGCAGGAATAATTTCCTTTAAAGATTTAAACATTCATGCACACATTTAGGTGCGTTCTATGTTTGTTTCGCTGTTTGTTGATCTCGAAAAATACTTATGTGGTTTCCTTGTAGATAGAGATTTATTACATCTCTTGCTTTACGATCTTTCATCCTCCATTCTTCAGTAATATTATTTGACGGAATTTTTGTAACCATATCAAGATCATTCTTTATAAGCCTAATTTCTATCTTGAATATAAAACGCATAGTGTTTTTAATTGTTTCGATAAAATAACTTTATTTATACTGAAACATGACTACTTATATTTTATTAATTTCTTAGCATTTCATGATGATGCGCAAAATTTTTACTATAATTTGTTTTAAATCTATCGTGGGATATCTTTTAATCTTTAACTTGTTTTACTGTACATATTAAATTATAATTGTTGTTTTTAAAATAAACTACATCAAACTTTCTTTCCTTTTTACAACATATTAAAAAACGTTCTTGAAATATTGAAGCTTTCTTTTCTTTTAAATACCTTTATTTATTTATTTTCTTTTGAATAAATGAAACAAAGTACGTTTGTACGCTTTGTACCTTTGTTGCGTTTGTAAAAAAAAAAAAAAAAAAAAAAAAAAAATCAACGTTACTCCAATGTAACAGAAACGTTTCTCATTGTTATAAGAATGGATTAAATTCCTGTAAATAATAGGTTATTCTGCTTGAAAAGTTACTAATTTAAGGATTTTATTGATAATTTTAATAATATAGTTTTTTGGTTACTGACAGAGTCAAAGAGCGTCACTGGTAAATATTGGAACCGAAAACTCAAAGCAATGTTTTGGGTTTTTTTTTTTTTTTTTTTTTTTTTTTGCAATGTAACCTTGCAAATGTGTAAAGCTGAGTTCTCAGTCATATTTGCTGCTGCCATCTTAACTACAAAAACAGTTGTATAATGCAAGTGAAGACAAGCCAGATAAAATCTATATTATTTTATTTTTAATTTTAAACAGAGGGGATATTTTCACATAATTTCTTAACATAAATAATTCTAAAGCAGATCTTAAATCTTAAGAAACTATAAAGTAACAAACCCAGCAGATTTTAATTAAATCTTGCTCTTGAATAAGCCTGAGAAAGGAGGCAGTTCTAAATTATAGTAAAAAATTTCTAACTCCGAAATGGTTAGGAAGCACATTTGCAACTCGTATATCAGCACTGTCAAAAAATTCTGTCCAAAAGCACGCTTCCATAATGGACCATATTCCTCTTTTGGGTTTGAGACTATAAAAAATCAGATGTTTTCGGAAAACAATTCTCAACTCTACCATAGCAAAGCATTGTGACCTACAAATTTTTATCTTGCAATATTATTTATAAGAGTTACAGATTATATGAAATTGAAGTAAGAGTGATATAGTGATACCTTTGTTTTGTTTTTAATCCAGTTTTAGTAATATACTTTAATATTAATCAACGTATGTAATATTAGAAGTTGCCATGTGAACTGTGGCGATGATAAGAAATTTAAAGGGATGTTCCATTTAATAAATTCCTTTGTTAAAGTGATTGAAATTCTAATTATTTTAGCTTTGTTGTTTATATATATGTGTGTGCGTATAAAATGTTCTTATTAATCTTTTATTCATTATATATATATATGTGTGTATACATAAAATGTTCTGCAATTTTACGATACGGAATAGACTTAACTTTATCATTCGATTCAGTTCTTTACATTTCTCTTTTGTTCTTGTTTGAGCAGATATCTGATTATTAAGTTTCACTGGAGAAATATATAGGAAAATGTTATGCGTAACAATAAAATGGCATCTTGAATCTAATTTGTTTACAAAATATCGGCCACGTGTTCGACGATTTTACCGACTGTGACGTCACAGGAATATTGTCCATTCAGAAGTTTCATTTTAAAGAAACTGGAGACCGATTCACTCCCCCCCCATCCCCCTAAAATACCAGTCCTAAAATTACCGATATCCAATTGAGCACAAAAAGCTTAGAAATTCCCCTTTAGCATTTTCTATATCTCTACAGGAACAAAACTCCGATCACTTTCAAGCAACCAGGCAACCTTTTTTACACTAACCCAACTCTTCTGTTAAAATATACTCGTTTCCTCCGAGGGCATCGCCAACTAACAGTGGATCTAACTGGTGACATTATCCCTTTACATCCAATACTCCATGGACAGCTAGACACAATTACGAGCACTTGAACCCGAATGAGATATAGAGTGAGGCTTCACACCATACAAACGTGTCATATATTTTATGTATTTGTGAAAGCTGATTTATTATCTTTCCCTTTCCCTTCCTCTCTCTCTCACTATAATATATACATATATATTAATAATTTTTTAAAACGTAGTAAAAGCCGAGCAACAGAAGATTTAAGACCGTTGAAACCACATAGACCAAGAAGAATAAAATTACCTGTGAAGCCTTATCTTTTTAATTTTTGAAACAATTAATTTAACTTTGATATTTAAAACAATATAATTTTTAGTTATTGGTTTTTTATTTTTATTAAATTAAATTTTAAACTTACCTTAATATTGATCCTAGATTTTGTTTTTTAAAAATAAAGTTGCCTTTACGTTAAAGCGACATGAAAACAAAGTCACATTAAACATTTTGTATATTATTAGCACTCACGTTAGTATTATATTAATTTATATCTAAGATTTAAGTTATTTGCATATTAATATTAATTAATGATAATTATTAACAGATAGTTATATACAAATCGTAAGTAGAATTTTAAAAAAAGTGGGGGGGCATAGATATTTTATAAAATTTTAAATTATATTCTCGTAAAATAATTACAGTTTTTTTTTTTTTTTTTTTTTTTTTTTTTTTTTGTCACAAAAGTATGCTTGAAATTATCAACGAGAGAAAAATCAATGCACATTAACTTAAATCAAGCTAAATGCAAATATAAAAATTTTGCTTTTACACTGCGTGTTTAAAGAGAAATAAGAAATGGATTGTCTCTGTTAATGACAATTTAACATACATTTACACGTTTTTCTGATTACATTGTTCTACCCACATTCCATTCTTTGAATCGTTCGTAAAAGAAACATTTAAGAAAAGAACCAAAGAATATTAAAGTTATCTAGAACATTTAAACATTCTACACTGAGTACTTTTCAAATATACATTTCGTTTTAGATATAAAGCAAACATCATTTTACTTTCAAAGAGTTAATTTAGAATTTCTTTTTTACCAAATAACAGACTGATTTGATAAGGAACAAATACTAGAATAAATTTCACAGTCTTTTATTTGAAAGAACAGGGTGTATCATTAAGACACTTTTTTTTCTGACGTTAAAATATTCTTGTCTTTTTAATACACATTTCAAATGTTTTAAATAATGATCTTTGCAAGAAATTAACAATTTTATGTACAAATTTCATTTTACATTTACTTTTTTGATTTATTGAACAATAAATAATTTTAAATTTATTAAATTCATAGTATAAATTATAAGTTCTCATGTACTTCGTACAAGAGAATACTAATATAAGATTATCCAGAATTTCTAAACAACAATTTCAACAATAGAAATCTTTTGTACTTGGACTAATATGAAGATTATTTTCAGAAATAATTTTAGTTAAATAACATCTTATTTTAATCAAATGAATTCTTTAATAATACATATATAGAGTACATAATTGAATTACAGTAGGGCTGCAGTTATTTGACCACCGATTAACAAAGTTCTGAGTTAACCGAGGTAGGACCGAAAATGCCACGCCCCGGAGGAGTCGTGGCTTTTGTGTCAGTTTGTGCGATAGTATTACGAAATATAATGTATAAAAATTAAATGAACTACCCATACAGCACAGAATGTTTCAGTTATGTTACAAAAAGCTTACAATCTTTCAAAAACGTAACACGGTTTAGTATGCTCTCTGATACTTTTCTGAAACATTCGCCCTTTTTGATTTTTTATCTGTTAAGTGATTGTAACGTTTCTGTTATGTATCTGATTTTTTGTTACGATCGCGGACATTTCTACGTTTTTGAAACTAATCGGAAAGCAATCTGAACGTTTTTAAACGTTTCGGAAATGTTTATAATGTTTCAATGTTATATGATTGTTACGTTTCTAGAACATTTTCTGCTTTTAGGTTAATATACATTTAGTATAAGGTAGATGGGAATCCACAAGCCCTGTAAAATCATTGCTTAGTCCAAAACAAAAGCCCCACCCCCAAAACTTGATGTGTTAAAATCTAAATTATTTCATGCTATTTTGACCAGTTTCAATTAATTTGCGTTATTTTTTGTGCAAACATCTAACAACGGAATTGATATTCTGTAATGTTGTCAGTTCCGCACTTTTTTTTCACACCGGTAAATTTGGAGACTAAAATTCTCCAAATGCCATTACGACTAAATAAGTAGTAATATACTCTCAAAAATTACTGGTATGAAAAAAAAAGAAAAAATGTGAGGCAAACAACATTACGGAATATTAACTAGGAAGTTGATAAGTATGAGATGTGCATTTCTGCTAACTTTTCCCCCATGTATTTTCTTATTTTCTTTATTTATTTTTTGATCCTATGCATTTGTTCTGGTTGTCCGCCAGCTGACTACATTCTCATCGCAAAGTCTTAACAAAGCTATTTATTCCTCCTTGTGCCCACTGTCGCGTGGGGTTTAATCCCGGCAGATCTGCTATAAATAAATTATCGCCCATTGTCGGTTGAGGCTCAATGCCTGGCGAATTTTGTAAACGCTTGTTGAATTCTCAATAAACGTTCGGAGCAGTTCCCTCTGTCTCGGACACTTGTTGCCCGAGACACTGAAGCGCTCAACATCGCTCCAAGAGCGATGAGGGAGGACTGTCCCCTGTTCAGCAACGCTGAGTCTTTTTTTTAACTTTCCGAACACTATATTGAGGAAAGGTTTGAGATTTTGGTGTTTCTGTGTTTTGAGGTTACTCTGACTTCATATTTACTGTTTTTACGATGATGTGTGTGTGTGTGTATGTATGTGTATGTGTGTATGTATATGTATGTGTGTATGCATGTTAGGGAGCATGATAGCGTCTAAACGCTTTCTTCGAATGGCTTGGAAAATCGTACGTATGTTATAGGTTACCATAGTAGAAATCCTATTGATTTTGGTGAATCTAGAACATATAGATTTGTAACAGGGACACAACAATTTTTTTTAATCAATATGGTCTATCAGCCCAATTTTTTTAAAGTGTGATTGCGTCTAAATGTTTTACTGAAAATTTCCACACATGTTAAAAGGCATCATCGAATGATCTGTATAAATTTTGGTGAATATAGCAATTATAGTTTTTTTACAGGGACAAAAAGAAAAATTATTTATCATTATGGTCTATATGGGCCCAAATTTTTTAAACTGCGATAGCGACTAAACGCCTTATTCAATTGAGCTGAAAATTTGTACACATGCTATAGGTCTAAAACGGAAGGTGGCCATTCACCACTATGCAGCGGTTTTATGCGATTTTAACTTTTAGAGAGGGCTTCCGATGGCACTGTGTAGATTCAAAAGAGCCCGTGTTTAAAGGTTAAACCTCCTCCGTTGTTTATTGCATAAACAAAAAAAAAAAAAAAAAAAAATGCAGAGGTCGCCAAAGCGGAGCTTTCACACGACAGCGGGCGACAAGGTAACAAGAATATAAAAAGAAGAACGGAGCCTTGCTCCCTCGCATGGAAAGGCTTGTGTTGAAAATTTATATGGACCTCCAAGAGAAAAGTTGGTAACTGCCTTGGAAGATTGAAAAATTAGTTGGTCGAATTGGAAAGATGCATTAAGAAGTTATAGATTCTGGTTCGTTTCTGACGCAGGGGAAGCCGGGTAACGATATTAAAAAGCCAATCGTTAGGTTTATTAGGTGGGTTAAGAATATGCCAATCATGAGTTAGTGGGCATGAGAGAAAGTAATGATTTGCATTACCTCAACCCCGCACACGACGTTTATAAATTTTGGTGAATCTAGCGCGTATAATTCTTTTACAGGGACCTGCAAAAATTCTTTTTCATTATGCCATATAAGCTAAAATTATTTAAAGTGCGATAGCGTCTAAACGCCTAATTCCATTGAGCTGAAAATTTATATACATGTTATAGATCACCGTCACACTAAATCTATGAAATTTGAATTATGTAGCACTTATAGTTAGAAGATAAATTGTAATAATAATAATTTGTAATAATAATAAAAAATATTTTTAAGAATAATAAATGTAATTTATAATAGTAATAAGTTGTAAATAATAACAATTTGAAAAATTTTTATTATGTTTCAGAGTAGGCTGCATTATTGTTTTCTTTGTTGCATTTATCTTTTGCGCACATCCAAACACGCATTTTGCAATATATGAATCCTTCTCGAAAATTTTATACATATTATTTAAATATATTTTTTTTTTTAAATCAAGGAAAGCACGCATAATTTTTGCTTGGAATAATTTCAAAATGAGTAATATGAATTGCACCTATAAATAGCTTTTATCACGAAAAAAAATTCACAATTAAATTACATAGTAATGACATATTCACTAAAACAGCAATATATTCGTGAAGAAGCGATTTAGTAGTGGAGATTTAGTAAATTGTAAATCTGGACGTTTATATCTTTGAAAAACAACAAAGCTCACTTAATTATATTCCAGGACGCACTAGTGCGCGTGGCCATGCTCTTTGATAACTGTTACCGTAAGTCGTAGAAGTACTTCACTTACACAAATTTTATACTTTTTATGTCACATGCTACTTTATTTCCTTAACTTAGATTTTTCACACTTATAATTCGATTTTCGACTTCATTTATTCATTTATCTATCTATCTATCTATCTAGTTATGTATATAAAGGGTGTCTCATAAGTCTTAGACATTTCAAAAATTCATAAAAATTTAGGAAATTGGTAGAACTGAATGCGGATTGTGAAGCAGGAATTTTTATTTTGGTAAAGAAAAAATAATAGTTAATATTTTTTTGTCAATAGGCTTCGTTTCGGCTGTACATGAGCAAATCACACATTTCCTTAAAAAAACTTTATATATCTGGTAATGTTTTCTGGCATATATATTTTATGCTAATTGTCACCCATCACTTCAAATTATAATTTGGAAACGAGTTAAAATATAGGTACCTGCATATTCAGTCAGCAGCTCTTACCTCAGGAAAATCGTCTTCACCAATAACGCTTTATGCACCAAGTCACCATGGTAATTAAAACTTAATGTTTGCCAAATAAGGGGCAAAATAAGAAATAGGCTATGTGAATGGTAAAGTCGTGTAATTTATTGGACTCTGATCTGCAGGCATTTTGCTATGCATCCGTGCAGTGCACTCTATCGACGAAAATTTTATTTATTTATTTATTTACTTTTTTCTTACTACTCACCCCTTCACAAGAATAACTTTTTCGCAAACCGTGTTTAATTTTACTAATTTTTTCTCTTTTTAACAATTTCTAAGAAGTCTAGAGACTTATGGGACACCCGGTATATATTTATTTATGGTTGCGTTACTTTTTTGGTCCAGTTACAATTATGCATTTTCAATAAAATAAATATTAATATCACAAAGTCATATATAATATGTAAAAAATCACTCTGCATTACTGAAAGCTTCTACCCTTTATATGTTAGAGGGGTTCTTTCTCACTTTTCTTTAAAATTATTTTTTAAATAATTATGTATTTAAAAAATAATCTTAATGCTCACTTTTTAGATTTTCGTTAAAAACGTTACATTTTTTTATGTATTGTTTTTATGTTATTTTTTTATTGCAATTATTGTTTCTGATGAATTTGTGTTTTCCTTTACTTTTAGACAATAACATTTTCCAAAGTAAAATATATAAATTAATAAATATTGTATAAATTAAAATAAATAAATAAATAAATATACATAACATAAACATAAATTCGAAATAGTAGAAAATTTTGAAAACTGTTGTTAATAACTATTTTCTAGATAAATCTTTATATTTCCGACAATTGGCTATCTGGAAAACATTTTCATACTCATTTGTGTTTGAAATTTATATTTGAAAGTACTTTAAGAACAATTCATATTCTAGATGGGGCTTGTGCTTGCGAGCGTTATTAATTTAATTTTCAGCATTAAGAAGCACTTTTGAAATATAATATCACGTAAATAAATAATTAGAATTACACTTTAGATTTCAATATTTAATTTTGTTTCGAAGGCGAAGTTTTTCTTAATATCACTTTAAAAATTTTAAAAACACGAGTTATTTCAAGTGATTTGTAGAAGTGTAGTTTATACTACTTGATAAAAATAAACTTAAATTTATCTTTCAATTTAGCATGTTTAAGACACTGTAAAAATTTCAAAATTACTTATTTACATTCAATTTAGAATAAGAAATTAAATAAATATCTCCATTATCACAGATTATAGTTTTATCATGATTATTTTTTAATATGAAAATTATTAATTTTTCTAGTGCATATTATTATTTCGTAATTTTTTTTTTTTTTTATAAGTAAGTAGTTGATGGTTAGTTGGTTGGGTTTAACGTCGCACTAGTACTGAGCAATGGGTAATGAATAATTGCTGAATTTAAAAGTTATAGAAAATGCTAAATAAAAATTCGAATGTATAAATACCGAATACTGAAATTCAAATCTCTGCTGAAGTATCCCAGGAGTGTCGGAGATTCATACAAAAATCTTAAATTTGGTTCCTTATCTTTTGTCATCCCGAAAGGTAATTGATCTTCCATCCACAATTTGTGATTCTGCAGTATATTTGAACAGCGCATATTTTCGAAGTGATGTTTAAAGTTTGTGATGTAGGAGTGGCGTCCAGTTAAGGAGGTAAATGTCGCCCAGGGAATTTAGTATTGAAGGTAATGTAAAGTGATAGCGATGAGCTGGGATAGATTGTTGGTTGAGATCGGGAAAGTTTTTAGCTGAATCCAGCATATTTAGGCGATGTTGTGGATGAGATAGCTAGTTGAAGTTGTCGAGCAGAGGTAAATTTGGGTTAACATAGAGTGTCTATTTATTGGATAGATAGTTGGATAAACTGAAAGTAGGATCTACGTAGATTGTGAAAGGTGGTTTAAGATTTGAATGCGGATAGTTTCCAAGAGGTAGATCGAAAAAATGAAGTGAATTGTATAGTCTGTTTTTGAGAACTTTCAATAGAGCGGTAGTTGTGACATTGCGGTGATGGTGATGGTGAGGATGGTGGTGTCACTGGTTGTGACGAGTGTTGATAGCCGTTACAGATAGAAGTATTGTGTACTGATTTTGGAATTGGTAAAGGTGCCGTTGGTAGTTAATATTTCGGATGTGGTGAAGATTTCCTCATCATTCTAAAAAGTTCCCGATCGAGCCATCTGTAATATTAATAAGCTACAAGTGGTGAGATACATTTCTTTATGATAGTTTAAGTCATTTAGTTTAAGTTATTGTAGAGTTCCTTCTTAACTCCAAGCCCTCTCCAGTTTAAGTTAAATAAAGTTGGCTGTCTCCTTAAAATAAGTCTCTTAATTGTTTCTTACCATATAATATAAGTATAATGGATCTATTTGAAGTCGTAATGGAGACTTCACAAGTTTTTAGATATAAATTCCGTGTTGTATTCCAATTTTCAGAACATACGCCCCCTGTACCCACTATTGGTTTCTAACGAAATTTCCCAGAATAACCAAATGACCCAATACTTGACACTTTATCCATTTCAAGCAATGATCATATATATGCATATCAGTATATGGCACGAAATAATGTTATTAGTCATTATAAAATGAAAAGTAACACTATAAAAATTTCTGTATACTCATTTTAATTATATAAACGATATTGGTACAAAAAATCAGTTCGAAATAAACCTTTTCTATGCAGACAAAATTCGGGTTTCCTTTATAAGAACAAAAAATTATGACAGTATTAAAAATATTTCGTAGTGTTTCAAGTAGATTCATCTTGTTGTAGAAATGATGGCCTGGGAACTTCATATTTCCATATTTCAAGACATTAATAATACAGTGTTGTTTCTCTAATAGTGAAAGCGAGGCAAGTCTTTGCACGACTGAGATTATGTTTAGAGATTAAGTTAAAAAGTGTTGACCACTATTTACATGTCCACCATTTTTTCATCTATATTAAATCTTCGGAATTTTAGGTTTATAAGCTAGATATTTAGCATCGAACAGTACTCTGTAATGAAAATTATTATTTGTTCTGTAATTAACTTACTGATTCTGTTGATTTTTTGTCTATTTATAATAAAGAAAAAAAAAACTTTTTTTTTTTTTTTTTTTTTTTTTTTTTTTTTAAGTTTTATATCTATTTTATTAACAACTTTTTACAGCTTCAATGTAATTAAAATATTTGAATTAAAATTTAGTATGCAAAATAATAAAAAAATAACAGCTGATTTTTAGAAAACAATTTGCTATTCTTTTTGCATCAGAATTGTACAGCTTAACTGGAACTAGAGATATTGGGAGTTCTAAAACTATAATAAATAATTCCTTAAATTTCAAAGAAAACTATGGCTGAAGAAACATCGGAGGTAAGACAAAAGCTTTATCATTAAGAGATAAAAGTAGAGTTTTGTGAACTGCTTCTATAAGAAAACATTCAAATACGATTAAATATTTATAGAAAAAGTTTTTGAAACACTGTTAACAGTGCTGACGATTTGATAAACTAAAGAAACTATTTAGAAACTCATTATTCACAGTTCATGTAATCCAATGCTAGTTATCGACTTGAAATATTAGACTTTGGACAATAAATGGCTCTGAACACAAAAATTCTATTTCTTTGACAAAACAAAATGTGCTCTTACGGTTGGATGATTGGATATATTACTCGTAAGTTTTAAGAAATGAAAAAAAAAATCAGACATCGATTTGGTGGAACATCTATTATAACATTCGGGTGCATTTTTTAATGGAGTTGGATCACTGATTTTTATCTCAACAAAAAGGATTTTTTAGGTAAAAATAAGCAAGAATTTCTTGAAAAGAAATTGACAAAAAAAAAGAAATAACGTACTATTATAGACTACATTTTATTTCTTCTCCTATAATATTTAATATTTACTGAAATTAAAATAATGTGCACATTACAACTGCAAAAAACAATTTAAGCTTATTATATACGTTTTAGTAAGTAAATATATGTATGTATATATATATATATATATAGAGAGAGAGAGAGAGAGAGAGAAATGAATTAAATAATGGATCAGATTTTTTTTTTATGGAATAAAAGCAATTAATTTATATCTACAATTTAATCCGTTCTCTTAAATATATATAAATAGCTCATTTTATATAGAATAGCTAATTAACTAAACATATTTATTGGTTAGTTCATTTTCCAAATATTAATTATTCACTATCACCTTTGAAGGGAAAATGCAATTTTTTCATAATCATTTCACAGTGAAGTAAATGTAGTTTGAATTTTCTAAATAAATATTTGTAAAATCATAGAGAATAAATACTGTTCTTAATTTTACAATATAATAAATAATATAAACTAAAAGTAAATCAGTGATAATTAATGGATTATTAATTAATGATAATTGATTAAACATAATTAATGAGAATTAAATATTAATGACTTTTTTTCTCAGTAAAAAGCAATATACATAGCCATAATTACTACTAAAATGCTATGATTAGTGAAATTATAAACATATATATATATATATATATATATATAATAGCAGGAGACTTGGCGTTGGAATATTAAAACAGGAATAAACTACTACGTCAGAAACGCCAAAGAAAAATTATTGAGGTGCATACAGCTGTTTCGGTAGCCTAAAGCGTACCGTCATCAGTGCTTTTTGCACTGATGACGGTACGCTTTAGGCTACCGAAACAGCTGTATGCACCTCAATAATTTTTCTTTGGCGTTTCTGACGTAGTAGTTTATTCCTGTTTTAATATATATATATATATTATTTAATTTATTTATTTATTTCTCTTCATTTAATTATTGGTAAAAACAGACGCATGCATACAAACACACATTTTATATATATATATATATTTCATTAATAACTGTTATAAAATTGCTAGAAATTATTTATTCTGTTACTGTTTACTTCTGCGTGCGTTGTAATAAAATTGAACTTCACATGTCGAGTTTTAGTATAATGTACAACCTGTAATATGAGATTACAAGTTTAAAAAAAAATATATATATATATATATATATACTGGGTGATTCAAAATAGATGTTACAGCGATTATCTCGTAAACTAAGAAAGATAGAAACAAACTTTCAATTACAAAATTGGTGCAAATTAAGAGTAGATTTAAGATATGACATTCTTTTGTACAAGGGGCTGTATACATATTAAATACGAAATTTAATTTTTATACGGCCCCTCCTATCATATGACTTGTATTTAGAAAAATATTCTCCTCGCTCTGACAATCAAAAAAAAAAAAAAAATCATCTCTCTAAGTCAAAATCTCGCTGAGTTATTGCAATTTGAAAATTCTAGCATTTTTCACCAAGTCTTAAGGGGTTGTATCAAAAGTGAATTACTATTGCTTTTGTAATAAGGCACACGTTGATCAGCGTTTGGGGGGGGGGGGGAAGAAAAAGAAATCATTCAGGGAAAGACGGCTATTTTAACCTGTTATGTCTCCTTTTCCCTAGTGAATACACAAGAGAATACTCATTGATAATTTAACAAATAAAATTTATGAATAATTTATGTACTGAAAGGGAATTTTCAAATTCATTTTTCTTTCTTTATACATTCTCTTACTCATATACACGGTGTAGAGAAAGAATTGTTTTTGAGTCAAATTTCCGAAAATTAGCTTTTGTTATATTTGCACGTTTTCAGATCCTCTGAATTCAAAAATCATGTTTTTAGTGGTTGGTCTCTCTCTCTCTCTCTGTGTGTGTGTGTGTGTGTCTGTGTGTTATTAGACTATCTCAAGAACAATTAGTAGCAGAAAATCCAATTCGACATTCTTAATCCGTATCATATTGCGGTGCTACACTAAAGTATTCGTTACGATCAGACAATTGTTTGTTTACAGGGTCATCAAAAAGAATTCAAATACATTACATCTGTGAGCGAAATTTCTCATATGTACAGTGTGACATGTACAGACTGCCTTAAACAAAATGAAAAGAACAAATTTTTTATATGCATAAAAGCATGTTTTATGTAGATTCTGGTATAGCAACCATTCATTATTTACAAGGGTTACCCAGAGTATTTAGCTCCATATATGAAACTATACTTGGGAATTGCTGGAAGTGTATTTCATTTTGTGTTACTTGTTTTACATATAACACTAAATTTACGTACACAAAGTCATGTGTATATAGTTTATAGACAATATACAGGGCTACCCAAAATTAAGGTAAACATTTTTTTTTTTTTTTTTTTATTATTATTATTAAATGTATATGGTGTAAGTGTTTGCTGCATTTTTTTTTTTTTTTTTTTTTTTTTTTTTTGAAGAACACTGCTGACACAGAACGCAAAATTAATTTCTCATACCTATACTGTAAACAAAGTAGCTTTTGGAGAGCGATTTTTTTTTTTTTTTCTGTATAATATCACATTTCGAGGCCTCCTGAATGCGAAAGGTAAATTTTTATTCGTTGATCTGTATATATATGAATTATCAGCATAATTTAACATAACAACAAATAATCTGGTGTGCCACTCACACGATTTTCTATTACCCTGAAATTTAATACCATAAATACAGGTTGGAAATTCAGAGGTAACATAAAGAGTACTGTTATGTAAACCTACGTTAAAATAATTCAAATTAGGCTTATGAAGAGTTTTAATGATAATTAGTTCTGTGTGAGGGTGGATTTCGGGAAATTATTCGTTTCCTGAAATTATTCGACGCAGACAATAATCAAACATTAAAATATATGGCTTTGGTAATAAGGAAGCCTTAAAACGTGTAAATATACAAAACGCAAGCGATGCATATTTAGCTTAAAAACATACATTATTTATCATATGTCTATGAGGAATTCATTTCCATTCCTGAGCAGCTTTCCTGGACATGGTAAAATATTATAGTAAAGCACTTTCACTAACAATAAAAAAGAGTATTATAGCTTAAATATTTGCAACCCTGTATATCTTTTGAAGAATATGTACAAACCTCAAAGTGCAGCTAAATATAAACCTATACTAATAATATACGGCACAACCTAAAATGCACTTCCATCAATTTTTAGCTATTGTCGCATTATAATATAGTTATTTTGTGTAGCCCTGTAAATGAACAGTGAATGATTTCCCTGCCATATTCTACATGAGGCATGTTTTTATGCATATAAAAAATATATATTCATTTCATTTGGTTTAGTGCAGTCTATAGGTGTTAAACTCTACTTACCTGCAATTTTCACCATAGACGTAGTGTATTTGAATATTCTTGAGTGTCTCTGTACACGAACCATTTGCTTCATCTCAATGAAAAGCTTAGTGTACCATCCCTATATGATACATAATAAAAATACCAAGTTTGGAATGTCTGCTGCTATTTGTTCTTGAGATAAACTTATAACAGACAGACACACACACAGACCAACCTCTAAAAACACGATTTTCATATTCAGGGAACCTCAAAACGTCTAAACAAAACAAAAACTCACTTTCGAAAATTTGGCCCAAAAACAATACTTTCTCTACCTTATGGGTATGAGAAAGTAATAAGTACAGGAAATGCGAATTTGGTACTTTGGATACCATATCTAGTTGCCACTTGAAAAGTTGATGAAGGTTTGCAATTTTCAAGGAAACTGATAACAGACTTGATTTTTGCTTTGATAAGTATAGGCACTATAATTAAACGGGGGTAGAGAAGGGCGGTAACCCCCTGGCATAGAATTATACATCTATACCATATCATATTCTATACAAAACATTATTTTAGAATATTAACAATAAATATGAATTTCCTTATGATTTTTACAGTATAAAGTTATTTAAATGTAATTCATAAGAATATCTGTCCCAAAACGCAATACATTGGCATTTTTTGTGCGTTCCTGTACATAAACCAATTGTAAAGAATTAATTAATGCCATTTTAAATAGGGAATATCATATAGTAAACCTGAATAACATATATCATTTCTGAAAATTTCTGAAAATATTTACAGACGCTGAGGGCGGGCAGACGGACAGATGGACAGTCAGGAAAAAAAAAAAAAAAAAAAAAAAAAGCAAATTGAAATCTTATTTACAGTTAAAAATTGTTAGAAAATGTTTAATTTAAACGAAAATACAATTCCAGCAAATGTCCAATAATAACCCTTAACGTAACTGAATATTTTTGCGTGCCCTGTAAATCTAATATCCATCGTACTGTACAGTATAGAAAGCATTCTTTTGTGCATATGAATAACATATTTCAATTTCATTAAGATTTATGTAAAGTAATTAAATTTTGGTTTATACAAATATCTTCACATAGAACGCAATGTTTTGGAATAGTTTCGGGTGTCCCTGTATACAAACCAGTGATGGTGTTTACTCCATTTTCTGTAGAAAATATCCGATAGAAAACTATAATAACGTATTTCATCTTTATTAATATATGCATAAATTAAAGGTATTAAAATATGGTTTATAAAAATACCTCTCATAGAGCACAATGCTTTGGAATACTTTCGGGTGTCCCTGTGCACAAGCTAGCAGATGTATTCACTCCATTTTCAATAAAGAACATCCAATAGTGAACTCAAATAACATATGTCAGTTTCAGGAAATTCTATGAATATTCACGGGAGTTAGAGCGCAGACACACAGAAAGACTGATGGACAGACAGACAAATCGAAGTCATTAACACTTTTCAATCTTGCTGGAATTGTTAAAGAGCCGAAGTCATTAAATTTATCAACCATGATGGAAAGTGGTAAAAATAAAGCGCGAAAATTTCTCAAGGTTTTGCTAGTCTTTTAGTTTTTTCCCTCTCTTAACGTGTTTTAATTTGCAGATGACCCCCTAAGAAATTTAACTATTAAAATTTTTAACAATACGAAATAATGTAAATTTGCATTAAATTCTTAAAATTGTTGATTTCACGTGTTTGAACGAATTTAGTTGCTATTTTAAAATAAAGGATCTTTTTTTAATTTTTCTCAACTCATAGATAACCCCCTAAAGTCAGCCCGTTGGCGTCGAAAAATAGATGCCAAAATTGAAAAAAAAGTGGTGTAAGTCATCATTTTCAAATTGCAATAACTCAGCGAGATTTTGACTTAGAGAGATGATTTTATTTTTATTTTGCTTGTTAGAGCGAGGAGAATATTTTTCTGAATATAAGTCACATGATAGGAGGGACAGTATAAAAATTAAATTTCGTATTTAATATGTATACAGCCCCTTTGAGAAAAAAAATGCCATATCTGAAATCTACTCTTAATTTGCTCTAATTTTGTAATTGGAAGTATGTTTCTATCTTTCTTAGTTTACGAGATAATTGCTGTAACATCTATTTTGAATCACCCGGTATATATATATGATTTAGATTTTAAAATGTTATTAATATAATAATGCTTTTGTAAATATATTTATTACAATGTGTTAAATAATTCTTATTACACACTTTGTAACAAATATTTTTATGTATCATATTTAGCAGAGTTTTTTATATTTCATAACATAAGGAGACGAATACAACTTGTATGAGAATATCAATGAAGAATCTTTTGAGAAAATAAATGAAATATATATATATATATATATAATTTAGCTTTAAAAGAATTATTAATATAATAATGATTTAGTAAATATATTTATCACAATGTTTAAAATAATTCATATTTAAACTTTATGAAAATATTTTTTAAAATCTTATTTTTTCATGTTTTATATTTCATAACATAAGGAGATACATAAAATGATGTAAACCACATATGTATTTATAAACATTAAGCAGTTTTAATTTTTAAAGATAATATGAATTAGTTTATTTAATTAATTTAAAACTATGTGAAAATTATAATATTTATAAAAGTTTTAACATAAAATTAAATGAAATGAGTCCGTCTAATATCCTCTAAATATTTTACGAAGGGAAGTCATTTATTTAAAACTTGATTTTAGTTTACCATTTATTTATTTATAATAATGAAAATAAATAAATATGGGAAATTCAATATTAAATATTCCATTGATTTTATATTAGTTACTTGATGTAAAACAATGCTAGATTAACAATTATATTGTAAGTTTATAGATACATAACTTTAGAAAGATTAAGCACTTGAGTAAATCCACATGAATACTTTATATCTGAGAAAATATATTTTATATCTTTGCGTTTTGAATAGTTTAAATTTTAAGGTTATTGCTGAGACAGTCAAGAGACAGGATGCAATTTTACGACTAGAATGAAATAAAAGGAATCGTAAATTTAACAGAATTGCAACAACAATAATCAATGTCATTGAAAGTTATAAGCAGTATTTAAAATGTAAAAAAAAAAAAAAAAAAAAAAGAAAAGAAAAGAAAAAAAGTATAAATATATGTTAAACACCACTATTATAAAAAAAAAAAAAAAAAAAAGATTTTTTGCAAAATAATCACATGAAGACGAAGAACACCCTCCCTTCATTTACGTGTTTTCCAAATACGTATATCCTACGCAAATGTGTATCCAAATGCGTATATTGCACTATATTTAATGCTTGTTTCTTAGTCCTCCTGTATGCATGATGCCTGCTTAAATTATTGTAAATACGCATTTACTTTTTTCTATTATGTGTAAATAACTCTTTTCGTGTAATATTATTTTAAATTATACTAAAATACTTACTGCACTGAACCACAGGCTTAACTTTCCTTAATTTAATTTAAATCTGAATTTAAAAAAAAATACGATAATTTCATGATCTCAAGTAAACATTATCTGAAAGTTGAATTTCAGTTGTAATCATATAAGTTAAGTAACACTTACTTTATGATCGATTTCATAAGTTAAAAAAGTTTTCATGACATACGTCAAAAAAAAAAAAATATATATATATATATATAAATAAATAAATAAATATATATATATATATATATTAAATTTACGTCATTAAAATGCCATTAGTATATCATTTACAGTGTCAAATAAATATAATTTTTGAAAAATTGAAACGAAAATTTTTAAATTGAATAAAGAAATGGAATATAAGTTAAAAAGTATATTTTGATTAAAATAATAATAATAATAATAAAGCAAATTTGGATTGTAAAATACTATTTAAAATGTATAAAGGGGCACTGTATATTACATTTCAAAGATTGTTCAGAACACTTTTAATGATAAAAATGGTTAAATAAAATTTTAATATCAGAAAAAAAATTATAATAATTTCATTATTCTCAAATCGTTTGCTTAAGATGTCATATTCAGATACAGGATAATCATCAGTCAGAAATTGTTAAAATTTCACTCTGGATTTCTATACGTAATAAAGTAAAATAAAATCCTCGATTTTAATTATTATTAATAAATAAAAACTAATATTAAAACCTATTATTTTAAAATTTAATTATTTACTTCCTTAAATTCTCGTAACAGATTTAAAAGTAATTTCTACAATGGTTTTTATATTTAGCATCAGGTATAAACTAATGAATATTATCTTTCAATATTTTTTATCTAGAATAATTGATTATGTAAATTAAAACTAAAGTCAAATTATGAGGTTTAATCTAAAAGACATTTAAAAAGATGTTATTCAAAATTTAAGTAATAAATTTTTATTTAACATATTTTAGATAAATTTATGCAAATATAAAATTAATGCATTTTTATTAAATAATATAATTTCAAACTAAATCTTTTTTTTCCTTATTAACAGGACAATGGATGATAAAATTTGGTAAAACCAATATGTTAAAAAATATCCAGATAGTTATTATAAAATGCATGATGCTATAAAATACTTTTAATATATTATCAATGAAAAGTTTCTTAAACATAACACTGCTTTGCATGGAAATCAGCCACACCACCATTACTGGAAATTCTTATGTAAAATGACCTTCTACATCCGAATATGACGCTTTATTTTTTTCCATCACCCACAGTTTTTTTAAAGATGCTCCACTATTTTTATCACTGTTCGATAATTTTGCGGATATGAATTGATTTAGAGGGGAATAAAGAATTATTTTAACTGTTAAATATCTTCTGAGTGGATACAGATGTGAAAAATTCTAAACATGAACTTTTGTACCAAGGCGTAAATTTAGGGGGGGGGAGGGGGTTGAAACTGAAATTATAAATTACATTTATTATATTCCATTCATCTATTATTATTATTGATATTTTTATACATTACATTTTGTGTTTTAAAGTGTTAAAAAAATCACTTTCCTCCCTCCATATCAAAGTCATGGAGAAATTTACCGAAGAGTAATAAAATTTGGAGCAGTGGTAGGCGTCCTGAGAAAACGGTGGGGGATATGGAGAAATGGGGACCACATTCGGATTCAGGAGGTCATTTTACATAAGAATCAGCAGAAATGGTATCAAAGCTGAAAAAAAAAAGATTTCTTTTTTTTTTTCTGTGCAGTGCCAGTGATCAAAAAGCTTTCGAAAATATTAAATTTTATTTATTTTATTATAATTTTTGCGGGAAGGGGAGGGGGATTTGGGAATAACCTGTTATTTATAATGCTCCTTATAAATTTGTTTTGACCCAAAACTTTTCAAAATTTGTATGCAATTTAATTAGTGTATTTTTCACAAAACCGGGCATTAATTTCCAAATTAATAAAGTATCACGGAAATCAGTATGTTATCACAAATTCTGCCACAAGAACAAATTTAATAAAAATTTCAAATTTTAAACTTTTTACTTTCTTTTACACTTGTATATCGTAAAGAAAGTATTGTTTTGGGGTCAAATTTTCGAAATTGAGTTTTTGTTATAATTACAGGTTTCGAGGTCCCCTGAATCCAAAATACATGTTTTTAGCAGTTGGTAAGTGTGTCGGTCTGTGTGTCTATTACCAGCATATCTCAAGAAAGCAGAAATTTCAAATTCAGCATTCTAAATGTGTATCATATAAAGTTATGCTACATTAAACATTTAGTTGAAATCAAGCAAATGGTTCGTGTACAGGGACAATCAAGAGCATTCAAATATATTACGTGTATGGGGAATTTTGTGGTAAATACAGTGTAACGCATATAGGCTGACTTAAATCGGAATGAACAAATTTTTTATGTACATAAAAGCGAGTTTTGTGGGGTTTACACTATAGAAATCATTCGTCATTCCTTTACAGGACCACCTAAAGTATTTCTATGTATTGGGGCTATACAGGGAAATTGCTAGAATTGTAATTACTTTTGTGTTAGATAGTTTTCAAAAAAGACTAAATTTATGTACACAATATTGCTTATAGTGCATATTGTTCATAGACAATACACAGGGCTTCTCAAAATTGAGGTAAAAGTTCTTTTCCGTTGAATGTAATCGGTGGGAGTGCTTTGCTATATTTTACTATGTCGACTAACACTGGTCAGAAAATTTCACGCCGATACTGTCAACAAAGCATTTTTTGAAGTTCTATTTTCAACTCTGTTTTTTGTATAGTATCACGTTTTTAGGTTTTCTGATTACGAAAATCCAATTTTCTGCTGAAAAAATGTACATGAAATTCCGATTTCGCATTCTGATGTTTTTATTAGGTTGACACATAACAATGTGTTTAAGACTGGAAAGTTAAAAAGTAAATTAATAACAGCCTTGATTTTATTATTTTAATAATTGTAGGCACTTTAACTGAACGGGGGATTGAGGGGGACGGTAGCTTCCCTCAAACAGAATTATGCATCAAATAAAACTTTTCCTAACTGTATTTTAGATTATTATTAAAGTATATTAAATTAATAATAGCAGGAGACTTGGCGTTGGAATATTAAAACAGGAATAAACTACTACGTCAGAAACGCCAAAGAAAAATTATTGAGGTGCAAATATTGAGGTGCACAATTGCTAATTGTGCCAGATTTTATGCTTTACCAAAAGTTCACAAACCCAATATTCCATTTCGTCCAATAGTCTCTAATATCGGTACTGCTTCCTATAATCTAGCTAAATTTCTCACCACAATTTTTGCTCCACTTCTTGCTGCTAATAGTTATACTGTTAAGAATTCCATAAATTTTGCAAAAAATATTCAAAACTGCCCTCACACTAATCTCACTATGGTTTCTTTTGATGTAAAATCTCTTTTCACTAATGTTCCAATAAGTGGCGCCCTCTGCTGTCTCGAAAATAGATTAAAAGAGTTTCATTTCACCTCTTTCGAAATACAAGAATTAATTTCTCTTACCCGCATTTGTTTATCACAAACCACTTTTTCTTTCCAAAATAAATTCTATCGTCAGTCTGAGGGTTTAGCCATGGGTTCCCCTCTCTCCCCAATTCTCGCAGACATTTACATGCACTATTTCGAAAGCAAGCTTTTTAAGAAAATATCTTTTCCTTTTTGGACCCGTTACGTTGACGACACCTTCACGCTTATCGACATATCTCATCACAATATTGACCATGTCTTAGAAACCTTAAATTCAATCGACAGTAATATCCAGTTTACATATGAAATTGAAAATAAGGGCTCCCTTCCATTTCTTGATACCCTCGTCTCTCGCACTGTAAATGGATTTTCAACCACTGTTTATCGTAAAAATTTTGCAGTCTCCCTTCCTCCCCATGCGCGTTCATGTCACCCACCTAACCAAAAAATGGCTGCTTTCTATACTTTTGTAAACCGTTCCCTTAATATTTGTTCAAATCCTGTTTTATTGAAATCTGAAATTAAATACCTGAAAGCCATCGCAATTGACAGAGGTTATGACCCTTCCATTATAGACAAAGCTATCCAAAAATTACAACTCCCTCGTATTTCGTCTACTAAATCAGTCACATCTAATATCAGTATTGTTTTACCCTATTTTTCTAAAACCAGTCAAACCATAGCTAAAATTCTCAAACAATATGATTTTAAAATAATATTTTCGCCTTCCAACAAACTCACCTTTTCTCAGTTAAAAGATCCTATTGATATGCATAATTCTTGGGGCATTTATAGTATTTCCTGTCAGTGTGGTTTATCATATATTGGCCAAACTAAACGCAGTCTTAAATTTCGTCTAAAAGAACATATGAATTACGTCCGCAAACAAGAAACCAATAAATCGGCTATTTCTAAACATTGCTGGGAGGAAAATCATAATTTTAAATTTAATTCAGCTAAAATAATTTGCAGACCTAAATCCATTCATGAACTCGATTTCTTTGAAGCTTTTCATATTTATAAAAATTTTAAAAACCTTGTAAATTGTGATTTCGCTGTTCCCTATTTGTCTGATTGTTGGAAATTTTACATTCAGTCCACATTTCCTTAATTTTTCTACTGTTTACACAGCTTCACATTCCTTAATTCCTATTGGCCACACTCCCCTCCTCTTCCGTATTCCTATTGGTTGAACTAAATCCGGTCCCTCTCCTATATATACGAGCACTTCTCAAGATTCAGAATTCTTTTTGCACTGATGACGGTACGCTTTAGGCTACCGAAACAGCTGTATATATGCACATCAATAATTTTTCTTTGGCGTTTCTGACGTAGTAGTTTATTCCTGTTTTAATATATTAAATTAATTTTATTATCTTACCATATTGATCTTAAGATTTAGTATGCAATTTATCTTCAGATTATTGAATTGCAGGGTAAGAGAAAGTTGTGTGAATAACACACCAGACTATTTTGTTTATAAAGGATTTTGTATTTAAGGTATAAAAAATTAAATATACAGATGTGTTTAAGTCATTTTAAAGAAGTTCACAGTAAGAAATTGTGGATTTAAAGTTATTTAGAATTATCATTAATCATTTTAAATCATGCCATTAGCCTGCATTAATTTCTTTTAAAATGAGGCCTTCCAAAATTGCCTTTTATGTATTAAAATACACAACATGCATAAAAATTATAGCTTTCATGGTGAGGCATGATTTATAAAACAACAGAAATAAATAATCTGAAAGCTTTTTGTCTCTTTAATATCTATAGGCAATCTTTAAAATCTCAACCGTTTTTAAAGTTTTTAAATGGTATGAACTTGTACAAATGCTGCATGTAAATAATGTATAATTGTAGTTTACATTAATGAAACGTCTCGTAATTGATGTAACATACATCTTACTAAATATGAAAACAAATATTTTATAGACGTTAATTACATATTATTACAAAATGTTTAAACATTTGTTTTTAAAAATCTGTTTAGGCATGCAGGAGACTATTTTTCATATGCATATAGGTGTAATGATTTTTATTTCAATTTTGTATATATGTCAAAACGTTATTGAAGCCTATTAAAATCCCAATGTAACTAACTATATTTTCTACCTTTTAAAAGACAAAACAAACCAGATTATTCATAAATCTCTGTTGAAATACACCTTAATAATATGTCTTTTAAATAACTTGCAGACATGAAAAGATTAAGAAATCAGAAGACAAAACTTAATGGAAGTCACGTAATTGAAGTCCAGAATTTTGATTATGAAACTTAAGCGTAAGATTAATATTCATTTTGAACTATTCCAAGAAAGATTTTCTTAATAATATTTCAAAAGTTTCGGCAAATTTTTACGAAGTATGAAATACAACGGTAAATATTCGTAAAGACTTTTATTACAAACATTTATTTCTAAATATTTGCATAGAATAATAGGAAAATAAAATTCCCCCCTATTTTTTTTTCTTTTTGACTTTTATTCTAAGTAGTGTATGTATTTAAAAATATGTATTTAAAGAATGGAGTTTGATAAAATATAAACAAATAAACAAATATTTTTTTTCGAATTGTTTTTCTTTAGTGTAAAACAAATATTAGATACATTGTTCGTTTACATAACGATTATCACACAGAGTATATATACGAATAAAATTATTTAATAATAAATTTAAATATTTAATTTAAACAGTAGGTAAAATTTTAATTTTATGTATAGGATCCCTCACGGGCGATCCACTCTTAAATCAGTCGTGGGACAATGCTTGATTTGTCTTCATTTGACAGTGAAGTCTGTACTACAACAAGTAAAAATTGCCTGAAACTTTATTAACTATCATGTTTTTAAGTCTCTTTTCTAGGTGTAAATTTCTTATACAGACGAAAGAGAACTTTGGAGCAGGTGGACTAAACAACATCTGCAGAGCCTCAAGCAACAGCCAAAACAAGCAAATATGTCAAGCAACTTCTGTACTGAACTTAAGCAACGCCTCCAGATGATCATCGGATCTGACAACATCAGTTGTGGAAAGTGCAGATCTAATTGACTTGAAATCTGATTCGCCCACTGTCCCAGGTCATCGTCCTTTCTGCACGTCGAATCCTGCCCCGGTGCCTCCCATGCCCGCGCAGCCTGTTGTGAATTCGGAGCGGTTATGGAGGTGTCGGTCCTCCCAAGTAGACAGTAACGTAAAAGGAGACAGAAAAAACTTTTTTTTTTTTTTTTTTGTGTGTAAGATCAATTTTGAATGAGGTAAAAGAATAAGAATGGTAAATCGAATAATAAACAAAAACAAAACATACTTCTATTTCTAAATCGAAACTTATGTTGCATGCGAAGATTAAATTGAATTGTACTCACGATTCTCCCAGATTTCTACGACGATTGCAGTAAAAAGGGATGCCACATATAAATTAATGAAGTATCCAAATAAATGCGCAGAATCTTGAGTTTTTTTAATTACACACTCTTATTCAGAATAGTTGCTGAAACAAACATGATATTATTTCACAGAATTAATCGACTCACATTTTAAAGACTTTTTTCAAATTAGCAATATTGTACATTTTTGTACGAGTGAAGTATATCAAATAAAGAATAATAGTTCATTTTTCACATATAATCAGATTCATGGTTTAGTCATTATTACACGATGATAAATTACGAATGTTTTTTATGACTTGAAGGAATTGTCACGAATACAAAATATATACATACATCATTTAAGCATAATTTGAATAGACAACGAATTAAATCAAAAAGTTTGACTTGACTTAACGAATATGAATAACACAATAATAAGAAAAATAATCTGGTGTGTCGCTCACACGACTTTCTCTTACCCTGAAATTTAATACTATAAATACAGGTTGGAGATTAAGAGGTAAGATAACGATGTTATGTAAACCTATGTTAAACAATTCAAATTAGGCTTCGGGAGAGGTTTATATGATAATTAGTTCTGTGTGAGGGGAGCTACCCCCCTCCCCCCCTCAAACCCCCGTTTCATTAATGCACCTACATTTATATAGAATTTAATTCGGTTATTAATAAATAATTCTGTTTTTAAAAAATAATTTATTAAATTTTTTATTTAAAAAAATATCTTTTATGATAATGCAGGCGATTTCCATATTAGAGAAATAGTTTAACACCAAATATCCAAAAAATGTCCATTTTATTTCGTTAAAAGTTTTTTTTTTTTTTTTTTTTTTCGTTAAAAGTAAAAAAAAAAATCGATACCTTTGTTTTAAATTATCGCAGATCGATGGTTCAACCATTCGTTTTATAGGTATTGGGAGGCTCTTTTGATAGATACCCATCATGAAAATTTACTCCCCTCGAGGGGGACTTCCCAACAGGGGGGGAGGCGAGGCTCCTACAAACACAATTTTTTTTCCCAGTTGACTATTTCTATTTCACAAAATATATATTCGTTTCATTTGGTTTAGTGCAGTCTATAGATGTTAAACTTACTGCAATTTACTCCATAGACATAATGTATTTGAATACTTTTGAGTGTCCCTGTACACGAACCATTTGCTTGATCTTAACGAAAAGTTTAGTGTAGCATCCTTTTATGATACACATTTAGAATACCAAGTTTCAACTTTCTACCATAATTTGTTTTTGTGATATGCTGATAACAGACACACACACACACACACATACACACACACAGACACACAGGCCATTTGCTAAACACATGATTTTTGTATTCAGGGGGCCTCAGAACATGAAAATATAACAAAAACTCGCGTTCGAAAATTTGACCCCAAAACAATACTTTCTCTACCTTATGGGTAAGAGAAAGTAAAAATATGGGAAACATGCAGCTGTTTGACTATCTCTATTACAATATATATATACGTTTCATTTGGTTTAGTGCAGTCTATAGACGTTAAACTCTACTTACCTGCAATTTCCCCCATAGGCGTAATGTATTAGAATTATCTTAATTGTCCCTGTACACGAACCATTTGCCTGATCTTAACGAAAAGCTTCCCTATATGATACACATTTAGAATACCAAGTTTGGAATGTCTGCTACTATTTGTTCTTGAGATATGCTGATAACAGCCAGACACACACACAGACACACAAAACAAAAAGACATATTTGCTTTTATTTATGTTTTTGGCATCCTTTTTTTTTTTTTTTTTTTTTTAATTGTTAAAGTTAAAATGAATTTTTTATTTAATATATTTTGAAACAATTACCCGAATGAACTAAAAATTCACCGTCGGCTAGATTTTGTTCCGATTAATAAATATACTACTTTTAGTATCGATCTGTTGAATAGTGTATCTTTGTATAACGAACTAGAAATAAGGAAAGATGGAAAACCTTTAAGTTTTATGTATATATATGCATGTATACAGGATGTCCCATAAGTCTGTAGAGATTTTTAAAATTCATAACTATTGAATGCATTGATTGACAGAAATGAACGCGGTTTGCGTAAAAAAAATATTCTAGTGAAAGGTGAATTTTTTTGGTAAAGAAAAAAGTATAATTAAGTTATTTGTCGATAGAGAGCGATGTATGTGACCAGATCACACATTTTCATAAAAAACTGTACTTTTTCGTATGTCATTGTTTACAGGCATATAAATCCTTTTCTACGTGTGCGCCGTCACCACAAATTACAGCTTGTAAACGATTTAGCACATTGCTAACTGCAGCTTCAGTCAGCGGTTCTCAGCTGAGGGAAACTTCTTCACCAATAACACTTTATCCACCAAGTAAGCATCCCAATTAACCCTTCATGTATGCATTAGTGGGAGGAAAAATAAGAAATAAACTGTTCTAATCTCAAAATTGTGCAATTTATTGGACATTCATTTGCATATTTTTCTTTCACATCTGTGCGAAAAAATTAACTATTTATCTAACTATCGTCGACAAAAAAATTAACTATATTTTTGTATTTACCGAAAAAATCCCCCTTCACGAGAATGATTTTTTTGTAAACCACGTCCAATTCTATCAATTTATTCAATAGTTATGAATTTTTGAAACATCTACAATATATACATATATACAATATATATATATATATATATATATATATATATATATACATATGTAAATATCTTCAAATATATATATATACATATTGGTTATTATTTGTTAAAGCAATTAAAATAGAAGACTAAATATTTAATGAAAGACATTATCTTTTAGAAAAAGAGACTAGTTCAAATACGTGTATAATTATAAAAATTGTTAAAAGACATAGACATCATAAATTAAAACACGTAGATATAAAATACGTAATATATTTAATAAAAAAAAATGCATTTAAAATACATTAGTTCCGAAGTCTTTTTATTTCCCTATCAAACCAAAATTTTGCAAGAAAAAAATCAAAGCATTTTGTTTTGTAAATAAATTACAGCCATCATGAATGCAAATTAACTATTCAGGAATAAGATGGTGAAACTTAATGAAAGTCACGTAAATGATAATCTGAATTTTGATCATGAAATCTACGCAGAGTTCTAATAAATATTTCGAAGTGTAAGATTTACAAAATTATATTTGTTGGAAATTTTGAAACATAAAATATAACGGTAAGTATTTACCTAAAACATTGCATGTGATGGCAATAAATTATACATTTATGCATTATTAGAAATCTTCTTTAGTTTCAACAACATGAATATTTTTCAAATGTACGAATTCAAATTGATATCCCTGAATAACAGAAAAGGAAAGAAATATTATTTCTATGTTGTGAGCAAGTTTCTGTCTAAAAAAAAAAAAAAAAAAAAAAAAAAAAAAAAAAGTTTTGTTTCAAACATTCAACCTACAATGAATGTAAATGTATATAATTATTTAGTATTTAAATAAAATTAATTATATATATATATTAAATTATCACTCTTTAAGTTTTAATCTAAATATAACAATAAGTTTATTCTAAAATATAATTTCATTTTTTTAGTAAAACATAAGTAATGAAGTTTAACTTAAGCCATAGTTAAAAACATGTTAAATATAGATCTAGTCCTTTTTTTTTAAGGATAAAAATTAAAATTGCTTGATATTTTTATTAAATGTAAAAACATCATTTTCCTAATGAAAACTAAATTCAATTTTAAAAATTTAAAAAATAAAAATTATTAATGTGGTAAAAATTTTATAAAAGTCTATAAACGTTGCATGTAAATAATAAATAATGGAGGTTTAGATTTCTAAAATTTTAATAATATGCATAATGTATATATCTTAGTTTCCATGAAACAATCATTCCAACAATATTTCTGATTTATTGAGACAGTTGTTTATGTATAAAAAAAAATTGGTCTGTCATGTGATAAAGTGATTTATTAGTGATTATGTAGAGAGACAGATAGGGAAGAGAAATCATATACAGTGTGTCTCATAAGTCTGTAGGTATTTTAAAAATTCATAACTATTGAATGAATTGGTATAATCGAATGCGGTTTGCAAAAAAATTCATTATAGTAAAGGGGAATTTTTTTGATAAATAAAAAATAATAATTAAGCTATTTGTCGATAGAGGGCGCTTTGCATGACCAGATCACATGTTTTCATGAAAATCTGTACTTATTCGCATGCAAATGTTTACATGCATGGAAATTCTATTCCATGTTTTCATCATAACCTTAAATTACAGTTTGTAAACGAGTTATAACACTGCGAACTGCAGCTTCAGTCAGCGGTTGTGACCTGAGGGAAAACATCTTCACCAATAATGCTTTATCCGCCAAGTCAGCATCTCAATTAAAAATACATATATGCGCATGCGCAAGTAGGAGGAAAAATAAGAAATACGTTGTTCTAATCGCAAAATTATGCAATTTATAGGACTTTCATCTGTATATTCTTCTTTCACTTGCGTGCGAAAAATTTAACTATTTGTCTAACTATCGTAGACCAAATATTTAACTGTAATTTTTTTTCTTTATGAATAAAAAAAAAAAAAAAAAAAAAAAAAAAAAAAAAATCTTCTCCACGAGAACGATTTTTTTTTGAAAACCGCGTTCAATTCTATCAATTCATTCAATAGTTATGAATTTTTAAAATCTCTACAGACCTATGGGACACCCTGTAATTTAAAATACGTTTGAAATATTATATTTTACGCATTTTAAATAAATTCAGACATCATTATTTCAATATACAAGAAATATTAAAAACTGAAAAGAAATCTACGTATAAGATGTATATATGTGTATATATATATATATATATATATATATATATATGTATATATATATATATATGTGTATATATATATATATATATATATATGTATATATATATATATATATATATATATATATATATATATATATATATATATATAACACTTACGAGAAAGATTTACGGAACAATACATTTTCATAGTTACACATTTGCGTAAATATACCTTTTTACAAAAGACAAATTTTTATTTGTTTATTTTTTTTTAATTTTATCTAAAATAAAAACCTAAAGTAATATATATATATAAACAAACTTTACAACGACATTCTTCATAACTCATTAACAACAACAACAACAAAAGTTTAGGTATGTCTCTTCATAACAAATTGTGATTTAGGTTGCGCTGGAGCTAATTGTTTCTGCAAATGATTTGTTGGAACTTTTAACAGAATTTTATACAGGTTTGAGAACAGGCTGATTGGACGATGGCTTCTATTATCTTCCCTTTTTCCTTTTTTAATATAGTTTGAGAATTAAAACATTGATAACAAATGCAAAAAATATCGCAGATTATCTGTTTCACTAAATAATTTAATTTGGTTTAAAATATAGATTATACATATTGCTTCTGTATATAAGCGGATGAATTAAAAATATGCAAAAAAAGAAAGTGTTTAGAAAGCAACGTCTGTTAATTACCAAGATGTTAATGTTTTGTATTCAAGTACGCACCAGGAGCACATCCGCCAACTCTATGAATTAATACTAAGCCGAATAACTGCATACATGAGGGCCAGAAGTGGACCAACGGGTTATTGACTTGTTCATTTTGCGAGGCCCTTTCTCTTGATTAAATCATTCAAATTTTCTGAAACGGTAATCAATTGTTTTTCTCCACATGTACATCGTATTTACTAATTTTGTCCCATTCGGATAAATCCTTCTTGGTGCGTTTTTTTTTTTTTTTTTTTTTTTTTTTTTTAAGAGTGTAATTAGGTACTTTAATTTCTAAGCCTTTTTTTTTTTTTTTATAAATTTCATAATTAGATACAGTTTCGAAAAATGTTTATCTCTCAATACTCTGTAAATTTACAAGCGATTTCGTAATAAACAAAAATGTGATTTGTTTAATATACTAATACTTATTTGAATGCTGTTTATAAAATGGTGATTTTTTCCCCCTTTAAACTCTCATAAATAACGGATATAACAGATTAGAAAAACCTAATGGTAAATTAAAGTGGAGCTGTATAATAAATTTCTCTGTTAGGAAGAACTTCAGCAAAACACCAATAAACCAAATGAAATCAAATTTTATCTACAAACTGTTTGCAAATGCAGAAGATATGAAAAGTTAATTTCTCCAAAGATATAAATTTGTATTAAAAGTCGCTGCTGGAATTGTTATGGCGCTGTTTCCACGTATATACTACTGAATTTGCAAAATCCATGTAGATTATGTAATTTTTTCTAATGAATATCTCATTTTTGAGCTGTTGAAAGCGAAAAAAGACAATATTTTAAATAGACGTTCGGAACTTGGATAAGATCGACAATGACGTAAAGTATTAACACTATGTCATTTTTATTGAAATTTTATTTTTCCGACTGAGTGAAAATAATGCCTGGACCGGGAGTCGAACTCCGGATCTTTGACTTACAAGGTCAAGGCTCTACCAATTGAGCTATCCAGGCCGACAACCGATCCACATTACACACTCAGACAACCTTTTAGGCAGAAACAATCTGGTCCATCATTTAGATAGCTCAACAGAAATAAGCCGCAGGTAATGGAAAACACCATTAAACAATGGGAGAAAGAAATACAATTTTTATTAAAATCACACAATCAACTGTGGAAGAAAATCATATTTATTGAAATTTTATTTTTCCGACTGAGTGAAAATAATGCCTGGAGCGGGAGTCGAACTCCAGATCTTTGACTTACAAGGTCAAGGCTCTACCAATTGAGCTATCCAGGCCGACAACCGATCCACATTACACACTCAGACAACCTTCTAGGCAGAAACAATCTGGTCTATCATTTAGATAGCTCAACAAAAATAAGCCGCAGGTAATGGAAAACACCATTAAACAATGGGAGAAAGAAATACAATTTTAGAAGTTCGACTCCCGGTCCAGGCATTATTTTCACTCAGTCGGAAAAATAAAATTTCAATAAATATGATTTTCTTCCACAGTTGATTGTGTGATTTTAATAAAAATTACTATGTCATTTATTTCTATATGTGCATTTTTATTTGACAATTTATAAATATTACGTAATTCCTACTCTGCGCATTTATGTAAAAGATTGACTTATTTTGCTTTAAAGGGCTCCAAAATCCTTTTGCCGTAGAAAACACTTCTACCTCAACAGTACAAATTCAATAATTCGTACTGGAGAATATTCCTAAAGTATCCCCTATCTCTTACTTTTGGTCCTAATTTACTTCTTTTTGGAAATCGTCTCCGTATTCTTCCACAGTCTGCATATGAAGTATCGTTTTATTCGGTTCGTTAGTTTTTGATGTAGTCCAAACTGTGAAAGTTGTTTTATGGGAAATTTCTATATACGCTGATCTTGATCACTTGGAAAAACAATCTATGTGACTCACACCAATAAACTTATATCTTTTAATTAAGATATATATATATATATATAACATATTTCACAACAAGAAAGTATTCTTTCAAATCAAAAACACATAGTAAAATATATTTATTCTATATATATATATATAAAAAAGATAATTAATTAATTAATTAATTAATAGTCCTGCCTCTGAAAATTGCGTATTTTAACACCGCTTTAAGTCTTGTACGAGTAGCATTATTTATTTCCATATAATTATAAAAAAGATTTTATTTTTTTCTAAACTAAAAAAAATAAATAAATAAATAAATAAATAATAAAAAAAAAAGCCATTTATAGTAAAACATTATCCGCAAATATCATGTATATGTAATAAAAGTGTCATTAAACCAACATAAATTTAAAGTAATTTAATTTATAATATTATTCCAAATATTTTTTCATAACTTTCCATTTTTACTCCATTTTTAACGCAGATTTTACGGGAAATTTACATAATCTAGGAAAACTTTACACAATCAAACAAATTGAACAGAAAAAATTCTTATGAAAGAAATATCTTACAACTTTTAAATTTTAAATCTTTAAGACAAAATAAATACCTTTTTAGAACACAATAAATAGGCATGAATTTTTCATCATATCATTGAAGTAATGTTTAGGAGGTGATTATAAGAAAGAAACGATTTCCAAAAGAGGGACTGCGTACGATGAAAAATTATTTATATGTTTAAATATTTTTGTTGGAACATTATTCTGACAACGATGAGGAAATTGTTTTGACGTTTATGCATAGACTTAATAAAATTCAAAAACTATATGCATTGGTATTTCTTATATTTGATGAAGCGTTAACTTATTTAAATGGACAATTCATTCATAAATTTGAGATTTGGTTTAAAATTTTTGAAAATGGTGGTTTAAATATCGTATTGCGAAGAATTTGCATACGACAATGTATAAAATAAATAAATGATGAAATAGAAACTGAAGCAAATGTAAAATATAAGCTTTCCTTTTAACATGAAAAATAAAAGATATTGACGTTTTCGTTACGTTGACTTTTTATTTAAATCATTATAAATATATATATTTATTTATGGTTATTATTTTTTCACTGCAATATTCTGCATTACATAATTCATTTGTTTTGAAAATGTGAATGAAATATGGTTATTTTCCTTCAATGTGTGGATATTGCTAAATGACAGGATATGAATTAATGGTGTTTTACCCAATGCGTACTTTTTCAACTACACACACACACACACACACACACACACACACACGTATATATATATATATATATATATATATTCAACTCAAATATAAAATTCAAATTATGAACAATGTCACTGATATTATGACCTATGATTTTGCGGACCTATTTAATAATATTATTTTAACAGATCTTCATCAAATCCTGAATAATCATTTTGACAGATTTAAACGAAAAATTTCTATTCCTAAACAACTTTGTGCAGCATCATTTAAGACCCTTTTAAATTTTATTATTCATAATAATTACATTTTACATAATAACAATATTTATATTCAAATAGTCGGTATCCCACAAGGTGGCAATAGCTCCATTCTGTTAGCTGACTTATATCTTTCTCATTATGAAAAAAGGTGTATGTAATGAAAATATCATTTTATACAGGTACACTGATGACTTTATAAATTTTTATGTTAATAACTATTCTCCTACTTCACTTAAAATTAGAATATCCATCTCACCTAATTTTAACCCAAAATCTTCTTGGCAGTAACTGCATTAGTTTTTTAGATTTAAAATTTAAACTTAAAGGAAGTAAAATATATACTGATGTTTATGACAAAAGACAAGATTTATGTTTTAAAGTAAAGTTATTTACACATTTTTATTTTTGTCTTCATGTATCTGTGTACAAAAACATCATTAACGATCACCTACTTCGAATACACAACCATTGTTTATCTAAGTACAAAAACAATAATATCAACCACATCATTAAAGCTGCTACAAAAATGGGTTATCCAAAGAAATTTCCGTATTCAATAATATATCGATAAGTGTCTCTGATTATCAAATATTATCAAAATAAAACTGTAAATTTTTAATGTATAATAATAAAATAATAATAATAATAAGTAGGAGGAGGATAGGAGGGCAGATAATTGATTAAGGAGGTTGGGTGGTGTTGGTTAGCTGGTTGGTTAGGAGGGTTAATGAATTAAATATTTAAAAAAATAATGAGGGGGGAAAAGAATATTGGTATTAGAGGACACTTGTTAATTTTCTGGTCGATATTATGAAAGATTTACTCTTCACACGTTAGATTTAATTCTGTGCATAATGGCTTTTGGTGGATTCCTAAGTTTAATTTGTTCAAATTATCCATTTGCATTTTATATAAATGAAGAAATTTATGAAAAAAATATTAAATAAAATTGTTAAATAAAATAAAATAAAAATAAATAAATTTGAATTACTGCCAGCATTTTAGCATTATAGCTAGAAACTAAGCAATATAAAATGTTATAATTTATTGCAATTAATAAAAATATTTAAAATAAAAAATTATAATCCCAGGTTAAAATTAAATGGTTTTAGTACCAAAAAATTTATATATATATATATATATATATATATATATATATATATATATATATATATATATATATATATATATTTATATATATATAAACCTCGATATAAATAAATATGAACAATAATAAAATTAAAAAAAAAAAAATTATTTTCTAAATTTTATTATTTTGAATTAAAATGTTTATATATTTTCTTGCCAGATGGCGCAAGCATACATCTCATACGTAGAAAATTAAAAATACGCAATGTGTAAATGAAAGTTGTTATTAAACTCCTATTAATAAGAGTTTTAAAGATTTAAGATTCATTAAATTAGAAATACAATAAAATGGTGATTTTAATTAATTAAATTGCTCAGTTATAGAACCTTTATCGATTAATCGTTAGTAGTCTCGATATTATTTCTCTTACTAGAATAGTTCTGTTGGCAGCTAGTTAAATGTTACTCTCAGCGTTTGGAATCCGCATGACATAGGGATAATTCTTATATATATTTTTTTATCTTTATTTATTGCAGAGTTGTGCTAATAATTTATTTCATACCTCTTTAAATTTAGGTTTCTCGCAAAATAGGAACATGAACTGTATTTTTTGGCTTAAATTAGCTATACAGTTTTCCGAAATCTTGCGATTTTTCTTTCGTAGAAATACATGTTCCCTGAGGTGTGGGTACTTCTATTTTTGATCATTTCTTATTCAATTCTCATTTCCAGATAATTTATTTAATATTTTTTATAAAACTGTTGGTTTACGTATGATAACTTTTAGGAATTTTGCCTAAAATTCACTCCTAGTTGGTCTTAGTGTTATGGCCCTACAGGTTAACATTAGCGTAAGTAATTTAAAATGAATTTATCTATTAATTGGTGCTTCAAATGAATCATAAAAAAATATGTGTTAACATTTATATTGAATTACAATAACTTTTATATGAGTGTTATTGGTATTATCATGTGTCTATTCATTATTAAATTTTATAATGTTATTAATTTATTCACTTTATATGTAACTATATATATATGTGTGTGTGTGTGTGTGTGTGTGTGTGTGTATGTATGTATATTGTTACAAAATTGTAGATAATTGTGTTTATTTTTGTATAAATTCTTTCAAAGAGGCTTAGTAAGTTGTTAAAGTGCTAATTTTGTGCATTTCTAGTCGTTTTAGCGTTAAAATAGCCTTATTTACCCTTAAAAACGCATTAAAAAGCCCCAATAAAGCAGGTAATGGATTTGGCGAAAAATTTGGAGACTTTTCCCACCTTGGCGGTTTTTTGGCGACCTTGGCGAGAAAATCCTCATTAGGGATATACCAAATATGGAAGCTCTAATCTCACTGGCTGATGAGAAACGGAAATTTCCGGAACTTTCCACACTTTTCTACAGGGGTATATCAGGAGCACTTTCTCGCCAAGGCAGTGAGTTCAGTTCAGTTTTCATGCTAGTACTTGCATTGCTTTGAACCTCTTTGAAAGAGACTTGCTTCAAGTGTTATTGCTATACAGTTTGTACTGTGGATTTGCTATTGGCAGCTGTTGTTTAAGTTGTGTTTACTGGTTGAATTGAAGCTGATACTTGGGTTATAGACCTGTATTTTTCTGGAACTTTCTGTGAATAAATTACTGAATTTTTGTAAGTTTTGCCTTTCATTCTCGGACAACTCACGAACCCCTAAGTACGCAACATTTCTGATGTCAGGAGTGGGGTTGTCTTAGAATGGTGATAACTAGAGCTATGGAGCAGGAAATGAAGAAACTTCTAGAAAGCTTAGCTTCTCAGATGAATGAAATGAAAGCCGGACAGGAAAAGATGGAAACCGGATTGATAGAGAAAATGGAAACAGGACTGGAAAAGATGGAAACTGGACAAAAAGAGATGAGAGATAGATTAACTGAATAAATGAAAGCAGTGCAAGAGAAAATGGAAACATCGCAAAGAGAATTGAAAGACGGTTTGACAGAAGAAATGAAGAAAATGAAAGCAGTTCAGGTAAAGATGGAAGCCAGTTTGACCGAAGAAATTAAATTTAATCTAGATGAGATGAAGAGAGAGCTTTCAACGGCGAAAGAATCAATAGAGGGTAAATTAACTGTGATGGAAAATAGAATGGATGGAATAGAAGAGAAAGTTATAAAGGTAGAAGAAAGTTTTGAAGAGAAAATTAAAAAGATAGAAGAAAATTTTGAAGAGAAAGTTTTGAAAATATAAGAGTGTTTTGAAGAGAAAGCTATGAAGATAGAAGAAAATGTTATGAACGTTGAAGAGAGTGTTACGATGATAGAACGGAGTTTCGAGGAGAAAGTTAAAGAAAATTTTGATCAGGAACTGAAAGGAAGGTTTTCTGAGATAGAAGGTAAACTGAAGAGAATAGAAGAAGATCTGGAGAGAAAAGTGGAAGAAAAGTTAGATTCCATTCCCCAGGAAACTGAAAAGAAAGAGAGAAGAATCCAGAATCAGGAATTTATTAAGCTATCTACCTACGATGACAGTTCCTCCTGACATGTATATAAGACGCAGTTTTCCATCGTAGCTGTAGCTAACGGCTGGGACTCTACCGCCAAGTCAGTCCACTTAGCAGCAGCATTACGGGGAGATGCAGCCGAGATACTGAGAAATGTTTCTAAAGAAGAAAGGAACGACTTCGAGGACCTGACTAGAGCACTGGAGCTACGGTTCGGAGAGAAGTGTTCCAAGGACTATAGTCGCCTCCAACTAAAATCTCGTTACCAGAAAACCGGCGAAAGTTTGCAAGAGCTGGCAGCGGACATTCAGAGACTGTCACACCTAGCATTCTCAGACTGTCATGCTTACACTCGAAACGACTTAGCTCTTCAGTACTTTATCGATGCTGTTCGTGATTCAGAAATTCAAAAAGCGCTGAGACTCTCCAACATCAGAGATGTAGAATCACCTTTAGGCTATGCACTTAGGATAGAGGCAGCCAAACAAGCCTCACGTAAAGACCGCCATACCATAAGAGCAGTCTCATTAAATGATACGCCTGCTGATGAAAATGAAATGAAGAGAAGTCTCGCAGAGATCTTAAAGAGATTGCGGCGCGTGGAAAATAATAAGAAAATAAAAGATCGGAAAATAAAGTGCTGGGGCTGTGGAGGGGATGGTCATGTAAAGAGGAACTGCCCTGTACGACCAACTAAAGGAAATCACCCGGCTTCACCATCACTGCAGGGAAACTAGGAGAAGGCCATCTCGCGGGGCGGAGGTTGCTTGAAATTAAAGAGCCCCAGTTTACAGTATTTCAATTTTAATCGATGAGTGGCGGCGATAATGGACTTTACGTCTATGGCCAAGTTAACAACAGCCCCTGCCGGATGATTCTGGACACGGGAGCCAACGTGACCATCATTAGAACGGATTTGGCTCAAGAACTAAAAGAGAAGATCATCTGCGTTAAGCTCCAGACTGTGACCGGAGACGAAATCAAAATAAATGGAAAAACGAACTTGACCATCACTTTTGGGAATGCCAGTTACCATCATATGGCATATGTTGCTGATATACGAGATCCTCTAATCATTGGAGCTGATTTCCTGAGAAAATTTAACTTTAAATTGGACTTCAAAAATAATGAACTGCATTCGAGTTCGGAAGACATCACTGTGTTCAACACTGAAAATAAAGACATTCAGCCAATTTGCCAGATAACAGCCAAGTCTGAAATTTCCATTCCTCCACACACAGAGACAATAGTTTCAGGAATACCTCCTACAAAGCAATACTTCCGCTATGGACTGATTGAATACCCGAATACAGACAATAGCCCAAGAGGAGTTCTGGTAGCTTCATCTCAAGTTGATCTCTCAATGAGTACTATTCCTGTAAGAGTCGCAAACATCAGCGATAAGGTCCGAGCAGTGAAGAAGGATGATGTGTTAGCAGCCTGCATTCCTGTAACATGCATAAGCCGCCCGACACAATCAACCGAATCCAAGTCTTCTGAGCAATTAACAACGGAACTACTCAAGAATGCAGAATTAGGAACTGAACAGAGGTGTGCTGTGGAGAAGCTAGTCCAAGAATTCAAAGACCTTTTTTCTCGAACACCTGAAGACATCGGGAGAACGAACATCACCCAGCACAGAATTGATACAGGAAATCATCCTCCAATCAAACAACATCCAAGAAGACTTCCATTTGCTAAACAGGAAGAGGTCACTGAACTTCTAAATGAAATGCAGCACAATGACGTCATCGAGCCATCAACGAGTCCTTGGGCCTCTAGCATAGTACTTGTGCGAAAAAAGGATGGTTCAACAAGATTTTGAGTGGATTATCGTATTTTGAATGACATCACGAAGAAAGACAGTTGCCCTCTTCCCAGAATTGACGACACATTAGACACACTTGCTGGCAATAAATGGTTCTCGACTTTGGATCTGAAGAGCAGTTACTAGCAAGTAGAATTACGTCCTGATGATAATGAGAAGACTGCATTCGCCATGGGACAAGGACTGTGGCAATTTAAATTTATGCCATTCGGATTATGTAATGCACCTGCCACCTTCGAACGCCTGATGGAGACAGTGCTAAAAGGACTTTCCTATGAAGCCTGTCTGGTGTATTTGGATGATATTATCATTGAGGGGCGCACCTTTGAAGACCATCTACGAGACATCCGAAAGGTGCTGGTGAAACTCATAATGGCTAACATCAAATTGAATCCAGGCAAGTGTAACTTGTTCCGTCGTGAAGTGAGCTACCTCGGCCATATCATCTCTGCCGAAGGTGTAAGAACTGATCCTGAGATCTCTGCAGTCGAGAACTGGCGTCGCCCTGAAAATGTACACCAACTACGAAGTTTCCTGGGGTTATGCACTTACTACAGGAAGTTTGTCAAGGGTTTCTCAAATATTGCCAGACCACTCCACAAGCTGACGGAAGCCAAACAGAAGCTCCTGTGGACAGATGAATGTGAAAAAGGGTTCAAGCGACTTAAAGACGCCTTAACATCATCGCCTATCTTGACGTATCCACAGCCCGACAGTCAGTTCATACTTCATACAGATGCTAGCCATGAGAGTGTCGGTGCTGTTCTGTCGCAGGAAGTTGATGGTCAAAAACGTGTCATTGCCAATTGGAGTAAATGCCTGTCTAAACCAGAGCGAAATTACTGTACCACCAGGAAAGAGCTACTCGCCATCGTAAAAGCCATAGAACATTCCATCATTACCTGTATGGCAGAAGATTCCTGCTCCGGACTGACCATGCATCTTTAACGTGATTGCTCCAGTTCAAGAACCCGGAAAGACAGATTGCCAGGTGGATACAACGCCTCAAGAAATATTTCGAGATACGTCATCGTAAAGGGACTCTACATGGTAATGCAGATGCCTTGTCACGGAAGCCCTGCTCGGAAAGCTGCAAGTACTGCTCTAGAGCCGGACAGAAATACCTGCCGATATGTCCGGTTGCCTGCCAAGTTACTGTCTCAACACCATCATAACAAGATCCCGATCCATGGAGTGACGAAGAACTTAGAGAAGCCCAGATGGAAGATCCTGACATAAAGCCAATATTACAGCTGAGACGACCAGCAACAGACCTACCTGGCAGGACATTTCCAGATTTAGTCCTATTACGGATAGTTATTGGACACTTTGGGACTCTCTTCCTATCAGAAACGGTGCATTATAGAGAAATAGGGAATCTGATGATGGGAAAAGCTTCAGATGGCAGATTGTATTAACAAGATCAAAAATTCCAGAAGTTTTAGAACAACTGCATAGTAGCTCTACCGGAGGCCATTTTGGGGTAATGAAGACTCTGCAGAAAGTTCGGGAACGCTTCTACTGGTGCAAGGCAAGGGAGGATGTGGAGAAATGGTGTAAATCCTGTGATGCTTGTGCGGCACGTAAAGGCCCGCAGAAACGATGTCGAGAAAGACTGCAACGGTATAACGTGGGAGCACAATTTGAACGGATTGCACTCGACATCTTGGGTCCTTTGCCACGGACCTCCAGTGGAAATAAATACATCCTCGTCGTGATGGACTTTTTCACCAAGTGGCCTGAGGCATATCCCATTCCCGATCAAGAGGCATGCACAGTCGCAGAGGTCCTAGTGCAGCAATGGGTGTCAAGGTACGGCACGCCCCTACAACTTTATACCGACCAAGGTACGAACTTTACCTCTGCTGTTTTCAAAGGTCTGTGTCAACTACTCGGCATATACAAAACCCAGACAACACCCTTACATCCCCAGTCAGACGGCATGGTCGAGAGTTTCAACCGTACTATCCTGAATAACCTCTCTCTTCCAGTATTAAGGAACCAGCAAGATTGGGATTTGAAGTTGCCATTGTTCCTGCTGGCTTATCGAAGTGCTGTCCATGAAACCACCGGCTATACTCCAGCCCAGATGCTCTTTGGACGTGAACTTCGTCTCCCATGTGATCTCTTGTTTGGTTGTACGATCTAAAGGCTACACAACATGAGTTCCAGGAAGGAGACAAAGTCTGGTTCTGAAATCCTGTTCGACGCAAAGGAATTTCTCCCAAGTTACAGTGGAACTGGAACGGGCCGTACACAGTCTTAAAAAGGCTGAATGATGTAGTGGTGCGGATCACTAAAACACCTTCATCAAAACCGAAGGTGGTGGACTATAACAGGCTAGCCAAGTACCACAATTAACTGTAATATTAAAATTTAAAATGTAAATACTGGTAAAATTTGCGCATGCGTAATGTAAATATTTATATATAAATACTTGTACATATTTGTGAATCTTGTAAATATTTCTCACTTGATTTTTGTTTCTATTTTATCGTTATATGCAACATAGTTTTTGTATTTTAGATTGTGTAAATTTGTTTAGTTTCGCCTCCTGACCAAGGGTTGCACTGCCCGGACGTGCAGTCCTTGGGAGGGGGCAGTGTTACAAAATTGTAGATAATTGTGTTTATTTTTGTATAAATTTTTTCAAAGGGGCTTAGTAAGTTGATAAAGTGCTATGTGCATTTCTAGTCGTTTTAGCGTTAAAATAGCCTTATTTTCCCTTAAAAACGCATTAAAAAGCCCCAATAAGGCAGGTAATGGATTTGGCGCCAAATTTGGCGACTTTTTCCAACCTTGGCGACTTTTTTGGCGACCTTGGCGAGAAAATCCTTATTAGGGATATACCAAATATGGAAGCTGTAATCTCATAGTCTGATGAGATACGAAAATTTCCGGAACTTTCCACACTTTTCTACAGGGGTATATAAGGAGCGCTTTCTCTTCAAGGCAGTCATTTCAGTTCAGTTTTCAGACAGCTTCGCTAGTACTTGCATTGCTTTGAGCCTGTTTGAAAGAGACTTGCTTCAAGTGTTATTGCTACACAACAAGTGTTATTGCTGTACTGTGGATTTGCTATTGACAGCTGTTGTTTAAGCTGTGTTTACTGGTTGAATTGAAGCTGATACTTGGGTTATAGACCTGTATTTTTCTGGAACTTTCTGTGAATAAATTACTGAATTTTTGTAAGTTTTGCCTTTCATTCTCGGACAACTCACGAACCCCCAAGTACGCAACAATATGTATATGTTATTTCTGTACTCGAGAACAAGTAATCGTTATTTGAAAAGTTGTGGCTTAGCCACAACAGGTGTAATGAGGCTTCAAACCATTGGCGAATCGTCCATGGAATCGATGGAAGTGGCGCTTCCCCCATTTAAGATTTTAAAAAAGTAATAAAGTAACATTGGGTCATCGAAAGATTGAGTTGCTTCTTCCTCTGCTTTAGGATGCGCGTCGCTTCGGCGCTTCCATAGTTTTCTGAACCACGCCTCGGCCCTGCTTCAAATACATCCTTTTCATTTTTAACTGCCCTTAACTTTTAAACCCTAACCCTTTTAAAGGTTAAACCTTAACCTTATTAAAATTTTTACATAAAATTTACCACATGAAAGAGAAATAAACAATTCCCTACGCATTTTCATAATTGTTTCTTTCTTTTCATTTTTCTTACATTGCTTCATAAAATAAAATAAATTTGTTATATATAGAAATGAGCAAAATATTTATTATATTTATTGAAAGATTTTTAAATTTATGAACATCCATATATATATATATATATATATATATATATAAATCTATAAATTTTAAATGAAAAAAAAAAAAAGTGCATACATAAAATTCTCATTTTGAGTTACATTTTCTAAATACAATTACATTATAAATATTCCTTTATTTTATATGAATACATATTCCTGAATTTATGCATGTATATCTTACTTTATATAAACTGATGATACGGCGATTTATGTTTTCACAACACTATACCTACCAAATGTTTTTTTTTTTTTTTTTTTTCAGACCGGAAAACCCTAACAATATATCCATTTAAAGTAAGAATGATTGAATTGTTTACAATAACAATATTTAATCTGTTTATAGACTTCTGTATTTCGAATAGAATTTATTTGTCTCCAATATTTAAATTCAATATACCTGCATAAATACATATCTTTTCTTGTGATCAATATTGCATTTTCAATGCATAGTAGGATATAACTTTTTCTTTGAATTTATTTATTGGATTTATATTCAGTTTCGAAAAAGGATATGCTGGCGTTTGTCGTTCACCAATACGCTTTAATTTTGTCTTATTAGCATAACGGACATGGATTTAAAAATATTCTGTTCGTGAAATGGGACATGAGACAGAAATAACAATGTCAGTCTGTGAATTTTATTCTAATATAGAATTATTCCCTATTTTTTTTTTTTTTTTTTTTCATTTCTGATGCTTTTTTATTAATTAACCTACAAGTGAGACTTCCATTAACGGGCTGAAAATATATTTAACATTTATAAGGATTTTTAATCATTTTTAATTAACCGCTTCAATGCCATAAAAAAAAAAAAAAGAAAGAAAGTATTGTTATTTTCACTGAACAATGAATTAAACAGAACTATGCATTTGAAGTTAAATCTTATAATTATTATGCACTATATTTACATTTCAATCAAAATTTAATTTCTTAACTAGATATTTTTTATAAGTAGGGGAGCGTGGAGATGGTTGTAACAGTTTTTGAAAAATTAAGTATATTTTGAAATGTATTTACGTTTTCCTGTTTATAATTGCTGTTTTCCATAGCATGCATATACATCTATCATATTCATAAAAGAAAAAAAAATCTTTAATTTTGCTAATTTTAGCACAAAAAATGTTTTTTTCAAAATTATTTGACTGCTACAATTTTCCCCGGATTTGGGGCAAATTGTAACGGATACAAAGGGTACCCTAGCAATAAAAACGACAATATTTCAAAATGTTTTTTGTTATCAATCATTTATTAATTTTATAAAAAAGACAATTAATAATTAATATTAAATTATAACATTCTTGGTATAGTAACAATGAATTATCAAATGGATTATAGTAAAATAAAGAGAAAATAAAAAATAAAATCAACATAGAAGTCAATCTTAGTCAACATTTAAATTAATTCAAGCAAATGATATTTTATTCCCTCTCATGCATTTAATGTGTGCATTTAATGTGTTTTACAAATTAAGCATTATACCCATTCTTATGCCACAGAGAGCGTTTAGCAGAGCTCGAATTCTCCGCCCTTTTTTTTCTCAACCACTATTTTTATACAATATTCTCGAATTCGTGATTAAATCGTGATTTTAATTCGTGGTTAAATAATCACGGTACTATAAAACCACGGTACTATGAAACCACGGTACTATGAAACCACAGAAAATATTTCTGTATAAATATAGTATTGGCAAAGAAGCCAAAATTTTTTCCTTTCTGAAAGTTTCCTGAAAATCTGCGGAGACTTCGAGCTCTGGCTGTAGGCATATCCACAAGCGACTCCTCTAACATGTTACAACTTGCCCCAAAATTTTGTTTCAACTTGCCATAACGCATTATTTTGGACATTTTGTTTATTTACAAAAATATTTAACGATTTATACAAAAAATTAAACATTCATTTTATAACTCAACACACATACTAAATAAATAGCTGTAAACATTTCGTTAAAGTGTAAATTAACATACCTTTAATCAAAATTTCAGAAATATTTTTTTCCACCAACTAGCTAAAATGAAGCACGTGTACAGAATCTCTCATTAAACATTTTTGTGGAGCACCGATTGTGCTTACATTATAAAGCGCGTCATAAGAATTATGTTTATAAAAATATTTAATCACAAATGCTACAAACCCTTTCGTAAATTGTGTGTTACTTCTTACCCCTGTGACAACCAGCCCCACGGTCTCCTACTAGGTGTCCCATAAGCATGTAGACTTTTTAAATATTCATAACAATTGAAGGAATTGGCAGACTTAAACGCGGTTTGTGTAAAAGTTGTTCTCGTGAAGAAGAAGGTTTTTTTTTTTTTTTTTTTTTTTTTTTTTTAAGTAAATTATAAATAAAAAAAAAGAAAGTTAAATTTTTCGTTGAAAGAGGGCGTTGCACTGATGTATAATGAGAAATATGCAAATCAAAGTCCTATAAATTGCTCGATTTTCTGCTTAACACAGCTTATATCTTGTTTTGCCACTGTCGGGGAGGAGGGGAGTGGAGAAGGTGATGCGCACAACTGAACTGATTAGTAACGGTGCTGAGCAGATTGAGTCAGTCGCTTTTTCGAATCCGGAAGAGGTACAAGGTATCTCTGAACTATAAAATCAGAACTATTAAAATCTTCTAATCGTATTCATTATATTTCCATTCAGCATTCTTAAATATTAATAAACAATCGTAATTAAGTATTCAAGTCAAATAAAGCTATTCTTCCAATATTGAATTATATTCTAATGATTTGAGTGGTTGAGTCGTTAATCTTCGGAATGCTGGCAGAGAGGGTAAGTAGATTTAAACTTATTCTCATTTAAATATAATGCATGTTATTCTGATTTGTGATTGGGTAAAAGTTGCAGAATATGAATCTAAAATAAATTCGTTAGAAATTCTTAATCCGAGATTCTAAATTTAATAAAACCTAAATCGAAGTTCATAAAAATGAACTTAGTCGTAAATTCTTTGTTGGCTTCAAAGCCATAGTGGTCCGTCGATTCACGGAGGCTTAATTATCTATTAATTTAATTAGATAATTAATCGTAATTCGTTAAATTAAAAAAAAAAATTGTAAATTGAAAAAATTCTTTTGTTTACGTAAGATTAAATTATCTGTATAAGAACTTTAAAGGAAATTAAAGTTAATTTGTTGAAATAAATCATTAATACGAAGTTAAATTCTTTTGATATAAAACGTAATTCAAAGTAGTTTCGATTTGATGCATGCGTAAGAGTTTTGGTTTAAGAGAAAACGTAATTCAAAATAGTTTGGTTTTCAAACCGGAACAATTTCGGTTTGGGAATGAAAGAAATAGCTATTCATGTTAAATAATTGTTGAATAAAAAAAGTGTTTGAGATTGAAAAGGGTGCATTTAATATTATTAGTTTATTTATTTCAGTAAAAAAAAAAAAAAAAAAAAAACTATTCTATATGTGTGTTTCTTTTCATTTGTTCTTATATTTTTTGTTTTGATTTACTTCCTGATCTGCAGAATAATAATTTAATCCGATCGATTAATTCATATTTAAGTTTAATTGTTTGTAATTAGTTTGCTCAAAAGATGGGTAGAAAGGGGAAAACAAGGGCGAATGACGCCGAAAAGAGTGCGTTGTTCCCAAAATCTAATGAAGTGATAAAATTTGAAAATGTTATTAGAGAAATAGAATTTATAAAATCAAAGGTCAATGATTGCGATAAAAGCGATCAAGCCAGATTAAAGATCCTAAAAGATAAGGTAAATGTACTGGAGGTTAAATTCGAGGAAATAGTTACAAATTTTTCCGAAGAGGAAAACGATGAAAACTTTGAAGAAGTGATGAAAAATCGGGACATTCTGTTGGAGTTGTCTGTAGTGTTGGAGAGTAAATCGCAATCAAATACCCCAAATGTAAATAATGATGCACGTACCAAACCAGGGACTTCTGTTAATTCGCATATTAGTCTTCCCAAACTTGAAATTCCTTATTTTTACGGGGATAATGAATCTTGGTTGTCATTTAAAAATTTATTTAAATCATCTATTCTGGATAATGACAGCCTTAGTGAGGTTGAAAAGCTACAATACCTCCAATCGTGTGTAAGAGGTAGTGCATCAAAACTTATTCGTGGATTTTCGTTACAATCGGAAAATCTTAAACACTGTTGAGAAATCCTTACTCAGCGCTACGAAAATAAACGCCAATTAGCTATAACTCAAATAAATAAAATCTTTTCGGTAAAGGTAAACAAAGCGGATGATCCTAAATCGTTTTTCAATTTAATAGATACTTGTAACGAAGCGGTGCGAAATTTATCGACCCTCGGATTGGAATCTAATCCTCTTAGCGATCTTATTCTTATAAATTTCATGATTTCAAAATTGGATTCATCCGTTAGGCATAGGTGGGAGCTCAGTCTAGAGAATACGCAAACTATTCCCGATTTAAATTCGTTTCCTACATTCATTGAGAGGGAGGCGTCGAGTCAAACAAAGCTTGAAAATAAACCAGGAATGTTTAAGAAGCCAGTAGAAGGTAGTAGTGTAAAAAAATCTTGTGTCAATAATTCAATAATAGTCAAAGAAAATAAATGCGTCGCCTGTTCTGAAGTACATCAATTGTGTAAATGTCCCAAATTCAATAGAATTACTGTTCAAGAGCGATGGGACTTAGTTAAATCAAAATCACTGTGCGAAAATTGTTTGCGAACTAACCATCAAGTGCGACAATGTAGAATTAATATTAAATGTAAGGTATGTGCAGGTTCACATCACACTCTTCTGCACTTTTATACACAGAATTCTGCAGATCAGGGAGGTGGCCTTGTTGCTACGTCGGTGGCCAATAGTTCACAATCCAATGCAAATTTTAATAACCAAAAGGTGTTATTGGCTACTGCCTTTATAAAGGTTAGGTCACCTAACGGTAAAATTATTCAATGTCGGGCGTTAGTTGATAGTGCCTCACAAAATAGTCTCATAACAAAGGAGTGCGTTGAGAAACTAAATTTGCCTTTGTTTGGCACTTCTCATCGACTAATAGGCATAAACGGTCTTTCCGCAGAAACTGTTTTGAATTTTACGGAATTCTCATTCTCGCCATATTTCGCTAACGAGTATAGGAACTTGAAAGCGCTAGTAGTAAATAGGGTTACTACCCCTCTGCCAAATTTCCGGGTGAGAACGACGTCAAGGCCACATACAAGAAATCTTCAGTTAGCCGATATGAATTTCTTCAAGCCACAAACAATTGATGTGCTATTAGGCGCAGATATTTTTGCGTCACTAATTTGTGGCAAACCAGTACTAGGAAGGCCAGGAGAACCATCTGCCATTCCCAGTTCTCTTGGGTACTTACTCAGTGGCCCCCTCTCAAGGGATGGAATGGAGCCAGAATCTAATTATAGGTCCTCTGTTCAGTGTTTGAATTTAAACGAATTTTTCAACAGTGATCCCATAATATCTTCTAAGAGTGATAATGACGAAGCCGATCCGGCAGAAATACTATACAAATCTTCCACCAAGCGCAACCCCAATGGGCGCTATGTGGTAAAATTACCCCTCCATGATGAGATAGAGTTAGGTGAAAGTGCCAACTGTGCACTAAAAATGTTTAAAAAACTAGAAAATCGATTTGTTCAGAACCCTAATCTCAAAAGGGAGTATTGTAAGTTTATGTGTGAATACTCTGACTTAGGTCATATGACTCTACTAAGAGCTGAGGAACTTAACAGTACACCCAATTATTATATGCCCCATCATGGAGTTATTAATGAAAATAGTAGCACTACCAAACTACGAGTAGTGTTCAATGCATCGGCCTTAACTACAAATGGCAAATCCCTGAACTCTAACTTGCATAAAGGGCCAAAACTTCAAACAAGTATTTTTAGCAATCTAATTAGATTCCGTTTAAATAAAGTCGCCCTCTCGAGCGACATAGAAAAAATGTTCCGGCAAATTCTAGTCGCAGAGCATGATTGGACTTTCCAAAGAATATTTTGGAGAGCCAATGTGTCAGACCCATTTCGTGTTTATCAATTGAACACGGTTACTTATGGCACAGCCTGTGCACCATTTTTAGCCCTGCGTACCATACTACAGCTATTAAGCGATGAAGAACCCAACTTTCCCGTAGCTGTGCAGGCTGCCCGCAACGATCTGTATATGGACGATTTCCTTGGAGGGACTGAAACAATCGAAGCCGCTCAAGCTTTGGTCACAGACCTTCAGGCATTATTGAATGCTGGGGGCTTCAAGCTGCGAAAATGGGCTTCAAATTGTGTGGAAGCTCTAGTTCAGGTCCCAGAAACTTTAAAATCAACAAATCAGGAATTATCCTTAAACCCCGATCATTCCCAACGTATTTTAGGACTAAACTGGAATTTAACATCGGATACCCTACAGGTTGGAGTTAACACCAAAGAAAGCGTAAAAACAAAAGGACAATTATTGTCCGTAATTGCACGCATCATCGACCCTTTGGGTCTGTTATCCCCTGTCACTATTCTTTTAAAATTGCTACTACAAGATGTTTGGAAGCAAAAACTTGGTTAGGATGATCCTTTACCACAAGACATTCAAAACAGGTGGAACGAATTTTATGAAAAAATTGCTTCCTTTAAGGCCATGTCAGTACCCAGATTTTTAGATTTGAAATCCGAAACTATTTACCAGGTACAGGGATTTTGTGATGCGTCAACAAAGGCATATGCTGCTGTAATTTATATACGTCCCAGACAGAACGCACCTTAAAAATTGATTGCAGCTAAAACCCGTGTAGCTCCTTTAAAACCCATTACCTTGCCTGGGTTGGAGCTATGCGCGGCTGTTTTGTTATCGGAACTTTTGTCAGTCGTCCAGAACTCACTAGATTCTCCGGTGGAGGAAATTCGTTTATGGACAGACTCCACAATCGCCCGTAGTTGGATCTTAAATCCACCCTTAAAGGGCAACACATACGTCCTACACCGAGTCAACAAAATAGCGGCTCTGACAGACCCAACCACATGGCATCACTTACCAAGCAAACACAACCCAGCTGACTGTGCAACTCGTGGGCTGTTACCAAACAAATTACAAACATTTGCCTTGTGGTGGTCTGGACCTGATTGGCCAAAGATCCAGGTCTCAGAGCACGATTCAGAAATGTCGACCTCAGTCAAATATACAGTTGTGAAAACTCCAAGTCTAATAGAGTCAAGAGTCAACCCTTGTAGACCATTTCAACATGTTGGCCTTGATTATGCAGGCCCTATTCAAACAAAGTGTGAACATAAACGAACAAAAACAAAATTTAAGTCCTATATTTGCCTATTTATCTGCATGTGCACCAAGGCAATTCATCTCGAATTAGTCACTAGTTTATCTACCGAGCATTTTTTATATGCCCTACAAAGATTCATAGGGCGTCGAGGCTATCCTACGGAAATATACTCCGATAACGGCCGAAATTTTGTTGGTGCCCATGCCCATTTAAAGAAACTCGTGACCCTTTCAAAAACCAATACTATTCAAGACTATGCCACAACTAGACAAATTTATTGGCATTTTATGCCACCTTACGGGCCTAACTCTGGCGGCCTATGGGAATCTTCGGTTAAATTGGCCAAACGCCATTTAATCAAAGCGTGTAAAGGCAATTGCCTGACCTTTGAGGAATGTGACACTATTCTAACAAATATTGAAGCCTGCTTAATTTCACGCCCCTTTGTACCACTTTCCACCGAGCCCAATAATTTCCTGGTACTTACACCAGGACACTTCCTAATTGGGGCTCCGCTTCTTCAGCTTCCTGAACAATCTCCTAACCCAACTAATCAATTTTGTACCAGTTTTTCTTCCAGATGGAAACTCCTCCAGCAGATCAAGAGGTACTTTTGGAGCACCTGGCAAAAGTCTTATTTGACTTCTCTCCAGTCAAGAGAAAAATGGAAGAGCGGTGTTACCCATCTGCAACCTGGTCAGCTAGTCCTGGTGTTGGAACCCTCTATTCAGCCAGCTCAGTGGAGTCTAGCACGCCTTCTGGACGTCCATCCGGGTGAGGATGGAATTATTCGGGTTGTCACATTGAAAACGCCAGTTGGCATCATCAAGAGACCAGTAAATAGAATAGCTAGTCTGCCATGCTCAGCCCCCCCCCGGAGGATGTCGGGGAGGAGGGGAGTGGAGAAGGTGATGCGCACAACTGAACTGATTAGTAACGGCGCTGAGCAGATTGAGTCAGTCGCTTTTTCGAATCCGGAAGAGGTACAAGGTATCTCTGAACTATAAAATCAGAACTATTAAAATCTTCTAATCGTATTCATTATACTTCCATTCAGCATTCTTAAATATTAATAAACAATCGTAATTAAGTATTCAAGTCAAATAAAGCTATTCTTCCAATATTGAATTATATTCTAATGATTTGAGTGGTTGAGTCGTTAATCTTCGGAATGCTGGCAGAGAGGGTAAGTAGATTTAAACTTATTCTCATTTAAATATAATGCATGTTATTCTGATTTGTGATTGGGTAAAAGTTGCAGAATTTGAATCTAAAATAAATTCGTTAGAAATTCTTAATCCGAGATTCTAAATTTAATAAAACCTAAATCGAAGTTCATAAAAATGAACTTAGTCGTAAATTCTTTGTTGGCTTCAAAGCCAGCCACCTACTTGCACTTACATGAAGTTTTAATTGCGATGCTGACTTGAGGAATAAAGCGTTATTAGTAAACATAATTTCAATCAGGTAGAAACCGCCGACTGAAACTGCAGTTAGCAGCATTGTAACTTTTTGAAACTGTAATTTGTGGTGATGTGGGATACACAGAATTGAATTCATGTGCTTGTAGATATTTCCATGTACATAAATACCTTTTATACGGAAATGTGTGATTTGCTCACGTGCAGCGCCCTCTACCTGCGAATTTTTAACGATTATTTTTTTTCTTTACAAAAAAAAAAAAAAAGAATATATTTTTTCTCAAACCGCGTTTTATTCTACCAATTTCTTCATTTTTTATGATTTTTTTTTTTTAATGTCTACAGAAATATTGAATATCCGGTATATCCCGAAATATACAATAGAGTAATAAATAGATATATTCCGTCTCGGCTCTCTGAAATTACAAGAACAAATATCCGTATTGTATCAACGAAAGTTAGGAAAATATCCTTGTTATAATGGAATCACAGCTGGTAACACTGTTATTCTTTTAACTACCGGAATTTTTTAAAAGGGGTATATATATATATATATATAGTGATAGTTTTCGTTAAATAAACAAAATAAAAAATATCTATTAAAAATTTCCCGCAGCCAAAAATCTTGAAAGATGGCAATAATGTGTAACTCTTATTAAATTTAAAATAACAATATTTTTCTTGCAGTCATACACACACATATATATATTATCCCTACAGTGCATACTGTAGCCAATTGGCTACAAACTCTTTTTACCTCTCTAACCTATTCAATTCATGTAGCATCTCGGCAAAACTGTGTTTTCCGGCTTCGAAATACTCCAATTAGCGATTTTCGTTCATGAAACAGATCATAGATTACAGTACCAACCCGTTGGTTGAAATCAAAGTACGACTTTTGCAATCACATTTTTTTTCTAGCAAAGGCTGACATCGATCTTCTAAAATATTATTAAACATGCAAAAAAATATTTAAAAAAAAAATTTTGTTGAGGGAATATTTTTTTATTAATTTTAACTTGTTTTAACAACAAAATTTATAATAATAGTTTTTCACGTTCGTTTTTACAAATGTTGACATTTGGCAACACTATGAAGAAAGCTTGATTTTGCTTTTGATTATATTTCTCTTTTTAGTCGAACAATGACTTTGAATACATTTGAAACTATTCGACAATTTTTGCATCTCAATGACTTTGCATCTCTACTTTGTGTTCTAGTGATGACAAACTGTACAAGTTGAGACCGATAACTGACGCCCTGAAAAAAAAAGTTTTTATCTATTCCAATGGAAGAATCCCTGTGTGTGGATGAGTAGATATGTGCAACAAAGACCCGCCATTACACGAAACAGTACCTTCCAAAACAACAGCACAAATATGGATTTAAATTGATTGTTTTAGCTGGTGTGTCTGGTTTCACATACAATTTCGACATTTATACCGGGGCAGAAAAAATGCCATTACTCTTCTGCTGAACGAACCAGATGACTTAGGAGTCACTGGTTCCGTGGTAGCTAGGCTCACCCGCCCGGTTCCTGAACACAAAAATCATAAATTATACTTTGACAACTTTTACACATCTGTGCCTTTATTGACATTCTTGAAGTCAAAAGGAATTCTATCGCTTGGTACTGTACGAAGAGATAGAGTACTATCTTGCAAAATGCCACCTGATAAGGAATTGAAAAAAAGTAAACGTGGAAGTAATTTCAAGTATGTTACGGATGGGAATGGATGTGAAATATCAAATCTCTCGTGGCATGATAATAAAACTGTTTTGATGATTTCAACATTTGCTGGGACAAATCCCGTGAAATATGCCATACGCTATGACAGAAAAGAAAAATGTAGAAAAAGTGTTTCTTGTCCTTATGTACCCATGTGTATAACAAACATATGGATGGAGTAGATCTTCATGATAGTTTATTTCGGAGATATAAAATTACCATTCGAACTAGAAAATGGTACTTTAGCCTATTTTATCATCTTATCGATCTTGTTATAATAAACGCCTGGTTATTGTACAAGCGGGCACACCCTAATAGGCATTTGAAATTGATAGAGCTTCAGCTTGAGGTTGCAGAAACATTGTGTTCTATTGGGGAGATGAATACTTTAAAGCGAGGTCGACCATCGAATGGAGTTGAGACTGACTTAAAACGACTGAAGAAGCCTGACTGCAAGCAACCTCCCAAATAAGTTAAGTCCGACAGAATCGATCACTTGCCCGAACATTTAGATTCCAAGCAACGTTGTAAATTTCTCAACTGTAAAGTCTTACTAGAGATAAATGTATGAAATGCTTAGTTCCTCTATGTTTCAACCAAAATAATAACTGTTTTGTGTCATACCATACAAAACCATAATGTTTAATAATAAAAACTAACAGGCAAGTAGTAATTATCTCATGCTTTTTTATTTATGTGTAATTATTGTTTCAATAAAACATTGCAGATAAGCCTAATTAAAAAAAAAAAAAAAAAAAAAAAAAAAACCTATGTATTGAAAAGCATATGCTTAATTCACAGTGTTGCCATATGGCAACAATTAAAAAAAAAAAAAATGACAATCACTGGAATTTTTTTAATCTTTTTCCCTTACTATGTGACTAACACAGAAGCAAATATATTTTTCCTGGGAAAATAGAAAAAATCATGCACTGCAGGGTTAAATATATACATATGTGTGTGTGTGTGTGTGTGTGTTACATTTTTCTGCGTTGTACTTTTTGATGTACCACATAATACATATATATATATATATATATATATATTTTACTGTCACAAACCAATTGAAAAGTTTAAAAAATACAAAAGAAACCGTATGATACATAACCGTTCACATTTGAGTGAGAAAAAATATCATAATCTGATAGTGTTTCTTTAGTATTTCTCGTTTATACGTGTAAAAAATAAATTAATAGCTTATTTAATTCAAATAAATGTTAGCTAGGCCGATTACAAATTTTATGGATGTAATTTCGTTTCTGAATTTGGAATTTTAGATAATTTACTACTAAACTTGAATTCTAAGAAAAAATATATCAACAATGCTTGAGTGTATATGAGAAGTTGTGCATTAATGTAGGTTAATTGAATTTTCTATCTTTTTTGCCTATACTACTGAACATCTGTATCGATCTGTAAAATATATGTACAAAGGATTTTTTCTCATATCTTATTTTGTAGCTATTAAGATTTCTTCTGACTAGTAATTTATAGCATATTTAATAATAACAATAAATATCAGATATTATCACTGATTTTACACTGTATTTTTTAAGTATATACAAAATACATTTTTCTAAACGATTTTCATTAAAGCCCTCCTCCACCCCCATACCCTAAAAAAAGGGGGGGGTGACATATAGATATTAGAAATTAGTGCGTTTAAACTACGTGAGATTAAATACCTCTAACAGTTATTCGCTCATGAACTTGGTGTAATTTTATTTTAAAGGGAAATATCTATTATGTATAATAATACAAAATTTCTCATATAAACGCTTAGAATTTGAAAAAAAAAAAAAAAAAAGAAAAGAAAAGAAAAGAAACATCAATTTGTATTTTAAACATTTTATAATTTGCAATTTTTTTTTTTTTTTTTTAACTTTTTTTACTTATTTAACTACATAGAAATCAAGCGAAATAAAAATTTTCATACTACCTAAAAACGCAGCTATTTTGACAAGTAATATCAATTAATCATTTTTAAAAGAAAAACATAATCCAGAATATAGTATTACTACATGAAGTAAATGCATTTCGATTCTTTTAAAAGGATTATTAACAATACAACATAAAATCCTAATTTATTTTATCTTTCAAAATAGAGACTTCAAACGATTTTCAAGTTCTCCATCATTTAAGTTTGAAACTTAATCTCCTCCAGTCTTTTAAATGTACTCGCAATTTGTAATTCTACATTTATTTTACAGAACAGACATTTAACAGAACTAATTTTCAAATTAATTGGATAGAAATAAAATTTTGTAACATGATAATTTTTTTTCCTTACAATTTATTTGTGAATCTTTATGAACGATTAGGCTTAATAAGAATCCCATAAAAGTTAAATTGTAATGATGTGTTCACATGATAGTAATATAACTAAGAGATTATAAATAATAATAATAATAATACTTTTTTTTAAGCTTCTCTTAAAGGAATAATATAATTAAGGAAAATGATTAAAACTTCAGATAGTTTACTAATTAAATTAATACAAAATCATACGAAATTTACCTTAGATTCTTCTATAAATATTCACATGAGAAAATATTGATTGTGTAGTTTATAATACGTATGTTAATATTTAATTCACTGTAGAAAATATTAATACTACAAATACATTAATTTAATAATGAAATAGTTTTGTGATAGAATGAAAGAACATATAGCAGATTTAAAATATAACAGATCCTGCACTGCTTTTTTGCGTACTTATAAAACTAATTCCATCGAACCTGATTTTCAAAATGCCCGAATAATTTATAGTACTAACAATAGAAACCAAGCTTTACTTTATGAATCTTTTGAAATTATAAAAAGTAAATCCGAAATTTGTAATGATACACTATCCATTAATCCCCCCTCAATTTGGCTTCGTTTCTTAAACTTAAAATAATTGAAGGTAACCCTGTTGTTGTTTTTTCTTGCAACCATTCAGTGTGATCCTTTGACTCTGTTTTACTAAATGCTTTATTTTTCTTGTAATGTGCATGATTGGAATTTTTTAGATGTGTTTAACTCCTTATAAGATGAATATAGAGTGTTTTTTAATATAAGTTATGTAATCACGTATTAATTTCTTTATGAATTGTGTTTGTGATATCCATGAATGGCTTAATTTGATTTATGTTTATAGTTTATGCACATCATTTCCCTGAAGATGGTTAAAAATTTAATATTGACCGAAACGTCAGAATGTAAATATATTTTCGAATATAAAGATATTTTATATAGTTTGATATGCTGAAAAGTGTGGCTTTATTACTATTTTTGTAATTTTTACAATACCTTAATTTATAGAACAATTAAACTAATATTAAACCAATATTTTACTAATAAGCAATATCGAACAAATCTTATCATGTGCTATTACATAAATAGGGATTTACTCTCAAATTGATTTCAGTATATATGTACAGAGTGTTTTAAAGTAGACGCACCAAATTTGAAAGAACACAATTTCCAAACAATGATAAAAAGAAAGATGAAACAAGAGACATGGTAGATGGGCACGTCTGGAGTTTGTATGGAAATAATATGAAATCAGTTTAATTTCCCCAATCTTTTTTCTCATTAAAAATTATTAACAGTAATTGTCATATTTCATCTATCAATTTCTTAAGTGATGTTTGTTAAGGTTAATCCTATTTCCCATATATTAACTCCAGGAATTTTATATTTTATCTCCTCAACTGAATAATGTATTCAATTAAAAGTAAAATACAATTACCAGAGACACACTACATTGTATAAAAACTTCATTTATATGCATTTTGGTTGTCGCATTTAAATAGAAATGTTTTAAATGCGTAATGAAACATGGGAACAGGGGATTCTAATTGAAAGCTGTGTGCATAATAGTTCAGATTTATCAGGATTAAACTAGAAATTTAGAAGATTTCATCTTTATTCATCAGGAATGAAATAAAGTATCCATTTTACAAGCATTTTAATAGCATTTATCCGAAGTAGAATGCGCGTAGCATTTCAATTAGCATACATTTACAACAGATAGGGTTAACTGAAAAGAGATTTTCTTTCTTTCTTTCTTTTATCTTTTCTTTTTTTTTTCCGAATCACGTACTTAACATAAATTAAGGAAAATATTACTCTGTCTTATGTGCAGAATATGTTTGAGATCATGTGTACTTTTGTTTTTCAAATTATCCGCAAATTACCGAAAAACAAGAAATGTAAACAATTCTAATAATTCTAGAGAAATAAATACTTTTCGTATATTCTTAATATTTTTTCTTCTTGAAAAGTTTTAATAATTATTATTATTATTTTAATCTGAAAGCGTAAGTTTATATATATATATATATATATATATATATATATATATATATATATATATATATATATTTTACTGTGATTTTGATTTTTTAGTTATTAAAAGGTACCGAATCATGACGAAATGTCTCATTACCTGATGGGTCGAGCTAATGTGCTACACATTTTTGATAAACCAAGTATTAAATAATGGCAAAATGTTTAATATGTTACAGTTGCGGTTATTGTAATAACAAGTCTTAAATCAAATTGACACAACAGTTTAAACAGCACATATGTATAACAACATTGTGTTTAAAACCGGAATAAACTACTACGTCAGAAACGCCAAAGAAAAATATTGGAAATGCATACAGCTGTTTTGGTAGCCTAAAGCGTACCGTCTTCAGTGCAAAAAGGATTCTGAATCAGGAGAAGTGCTCGTATATATAGGAGAGGGGCCAGATTTAATTCAACCAACAGGATTACGGGTAAGGTGAGGAGAGTGGCCAATAGGAATTTAGGAAAGTTAGCTGTGTAAACAGTAGAAAAATTCAGAAAATGTGGACTGAATATAAAAATTCCAACAGTCAGACAAATAGGGAATAGCGAAATCACAATTTACAAGGTTTTCAAAATTTTTATAAATATGAAAACCTTCAAAGATGGATTTAGGTTTGCAAATTATTTTAGCTGAATTAAATTTAAAATTATGATTTTCCTCCAAGCAATGTTTAGAAATAGCCGATTGGTTGGTCTCTTGTTTGCGGACGTAATTCATATGTTCTTTTAGACGAAATTTAACACTGCGTTTAGTTTGGCCAATATATGATAAACCACACTGACAGGAAATACTATAAATACCCCAAGAATTATGCATATCAATGGGATCTTTTAACTGAGAAAAGGTGAGTTTATTGGAAGGCGAAAATAATATTTTAAAATCATATTGTTTGAGAATTTTAGCTATGGTTTGACTAGATTTAGGAAAATAGGGTAAGACAATGCTTATATTAGAAGAGACTGATTTAGTAGACGAAATACGAGGGAGTTGTAATTTTTGGATAGCTTTGTCTATAATGGAAGGGTCATAACCTCTGTCAATTGCAATGGCTTTCAGGTATTTAATTTCAGATTTTAATAAAATAGGATTTGAACAAATATTAAGTGCACGTTTCACAAAAGTATAGAAAGAAGCCATTTTTTTTTTAGGTGGGTGACATGAACGCGCATGGGGAAGAAGAGAGACAGCAAAATTTTTTCGATAGACGGTGGTTGAAAATCCATTTACAGTGCGAGAGACGAGGGTATCAAGAAATGGAAGGGAGCCATTATTTTCTATTTCATATGTAAATTGGATATTAATGTCAATTGAATTTAAAGTTTCTAAGACATGGTCAATATTGTGATGAGATATGTCGATAAGCGTGAAGGTGTCGTCAACGTAACGAGTCCAAAAAGGAAAAGATATTTTCTTAAAAAGCTTTCTTTCGAAAGAGTGCATGTAAATATCTGCGAGAATTGGGGAGATATATAAATGGACTGAATATAAAATTTCCAACAGTCGGACAAGTGGGGAATAGCGAAATCACAATTTACAAGGTTTTTAAAATTTTTATAAATATGAAAAGATTCAAAGAGCTTAGTATTTCCTGTCAGTGTGGTTTATCATATATTGACCAATCTAAACGCAGTCTTAAACTTCGTCTAAAAGAACATATGAATTATGTCCGCAAACAAGAATCCAATAAATCGGCTATTTCTAAACATTGCTGAGAGGAAAATCATAATTTTAAATTTAATTCAACTAAAATAATTTGCAGAAATAAATCCATTCATGAACTCGATTTCTTTGAAGCTTTTCATATTTATAAAAATTTTAAAAACCATGTAAATTATGATATCGCTATTCCCTATTTGTCTGACTGTTGGAAATTTTATTTTCAGTCTACATTTTCTTAATTTTTCTACTGTTTACACAGCTAACTTTCCTAAATTCCTATTGGCCACTCTCCTCACCTTTCTCGTAATCCTATTGGTTGAACTAAATCCGGCCCCTCTCCTATATATACGAGCACTTCTCCTGATTCAGAATCCTTTTTGCACTGAAGACGGTAAGCTTTAGGCCACCGAAACAGCTGTATGCATTTCCAATATTTTTCTTTGGCGTTTCTGACGTAGTAGTTTATCCGGGCTTTAATATTACAATGCCAAGTCTCCTGTTACTAACCATTGTGTTTCTTTAATCATTGTTCACTATTTTGCTGCATTATATTTGCATTACTTCTCTAGTTAACAGTTTTGGTAGTAAACTTTTTGGATTTACAAAATCATATATTTCTTTCAAATTCATTTTAATTTATCTGGAATTAATAGTAACGTATCATTCCACGAAATATTACAAGCGTTACAAAATATTAAATTAAAATTTCATAAACTTTAACAGTCGAATTCTTTTGATGATTAAGTAGAATATAAAATACGAATATCATGTATGATAGTAAAGCAATTGCAAGCAATATGTATATATATAACACGGGAGGATTGTAGTATAAATATTCAAAACTCTTGAGGGTTTCTTTTGTTAATTTTTCACAATTTCAAGTATGTTGAAAAACATTTATAAATTCCGTAATCTCCGAAGTCATGAACGCTGTCCATTTGTCTGTCTGTCCGCGCTCTAACTCCCGTAAATATTCATTGGATTTCTTGAAACTGATATATAATATTCAATATCGCTATTGGATGTTCTTTATTAAAAATGTAGTAAATACAACCACTCTTATGTACAGGAATACTCGAAAGAATTCCAAATCATTGCCTTTTATGAGCTGTTTTTATAAACCTTTTTTAAATACATATATTTTGCACAAATCATAATAAAATTTAAATTTAAAATTTATATGTATAAAAAATGTTTTTTATAATTAAATTAGCATTAAGACTTTCAGGGACATTGGAAAATATCAATATACATTGAAGACTATAAATTAAAATTCCTGAAATTGCATTTTTGCTTTTATTAAGGGTTTTTAGCTCTTTTTAAGAGTGTTTAAGAGTGATTATGATATGAATTATTTTATATGTTTATCTTTCTGTTCGTCTGTCCATCTCTAGCTTCCATAAACATTTTCACAATTCCTTGAAAATGATATATTTTATTCAAGTTTACTATGGCATACTCTCGATTGAAAATTGTACAAATAACCCAACTGGCGTGTGCATTGTGACACACAAAAGAATGCAAATGCATTGAGTTCTATGAGAAATATTTTTAAAAATTACTTTTTAACAATTTTGTATTATTAAATCGCATTGTTACAAATCTAGTGTCAGTTTGAACCAAAATTTGGTACTGAAGCAACTGCAACCACCCGATGATGTAACTTTTTACCATGATTAGGTGATTTTATGTTGAACCAAATATTAGTATTATGTTAAAAATATATATATAAATACATATATTCAACATCCGACCGAAGCGGTTATATAACTGAAGACCTTTCTGGCTCTAGTCTAACACTCTTGCACTGTGGTACGCTTTCCTGCCCGATAAATCTATTTTTCGTTGATTTTGATAAAAGGAGCTAAAATTTCTAAGGTCTTATCTTTAAACAGGGTGAGTTGTTCCACAAAATTTGCACTTTATCCCATGCTTCCGACCACGCTGCATAATTTAAGCTTCGTTTAATTTCAAAAGAAATTTTACTGATTTCGTACTTTCTGGACTGTATTGTGATGTTTAAAAAACCAAATATCCCTTAAAAAAAAAAAAAAAATAATAATAATCTAAATTACATTTTACTTATTTAAACTGCAAGCAAACATTATGTTTCCTATTCTAAAAGAATCTAATATATTTTAGTTCAATTCGCTTAATCTATTTTATTTTATTTCTTTTTTCATTAATCTGCAATTTCGTATAATTTATTGTTCCAATATTCGAAACACAACTCTTCTGTGATCTATTCTCATCAAGTAAGCACCAAATAATCTATATATATCAAAGAAAGAAAAACCCATTTATTTTTTTCTATCTGCGGTTACTTCTTGTCTCCATACGAACAAAAAATTGCCGTTGTATCATAAAATAACTAATAGATTTCGCGAGGTGAGCCTAGTTCTGGATATTTGACAATATTTAATGATATCGTATGACGTAATTTAATCATTGGCCATGTTTTTATCTCTTCTTTAGATTTATAATACAAAAAAATTCAAATGTGTTCAGCCAAATTAGTTTTTGAAACCAAGTACAGCCGGTAACAAAAGTGTCCGAACACTAGCAAAAATTCCTATGTAAAAAAAAGTACACTTCATACGGTTTTGTTAAATAAATCCTTATCGAATCATGTTCTTACACTGACTAAGAACAGAATTTGACAAGGATTTATTTAACAAAACCGTATGAAGTGTACTTTTGTTACATAGGAATTTTTGATAGTGTTCGGACACTTTTGTTACCGACTGTAGATTTGGCGAAAGATACAGAGTTACAACTTGCTTTTCATGCTGATAACGTGTGTATGCTAAATCCTTAAAATAATTGATTTTACTTTCCTCTTATTCTATGAACATGTTATTCTTTGATCGCTGTCTCTAAAAAGTAATATTTCAAGTAAAGATATCAGGATTGCTTTCGCTCTTTTTTTATGTCTATTTCGAAACAATAAACTAGAATTATTCATCATGAATTATATCGAATCTACTCATTCCACTTTGTCCAAAAATGTTATTGATATATGGCTTATAAGAGTAATTAAATCATGAATTTTTCTAAATGGATAATAATCCGATGTTATCTGCATATTCCGTTCGTCACAGCGCAGATCGAATTTTGGGTCGCTATACGGACATGGTCAATTATTACTTTAGATGTTTTCATTCCACTTGTTCATTATATGTATATAATATATTTTTCTCTCTTCTTAAAAGGATACACTTCAACAGCTTTTCTTAAATTAAAATCTGGTTAGTGATCAATTGAGTAAGGAACTCCTTTTTCCCCTTTTAATGAATGTCTTGTAATAAATTTCATTTCACAGATTTTCTTTTCACTCTCCGGCTTATAGCCGATGATTTTCAGTGCGCTAAGGGCGCCATCCCCTAAATACAAAGGGAATTACAATTGCATGTACGCCAAAACACTTCGCCTAGTTTGGTGAAACTGAAATTCAATAGCAAGAGCTTGAAAACTAAACAGTGAGGTTGGTTTATATTATGATATTGCTTATAATTTTACTCCATATAGTGGTTCAAGTTTGAACTGAAATTTTTAACAGTGCATAGTGAAACTGACGCTTAATATCCATATGCTAAAAATGTTTTCTATGGAATATTATATTTTAAATCTTAAGATCTACACTAAAATATACAGAAATATTAAGAGTTATAATTGGAAAATGCTGGAATTTTAAAATTATGTTTGTGTTAAGCGTTTTTAACAGTTTTGGACTGTGTTTAACTGAGATTTTTAATTAAAACGTTTATATGCTGTAGAAGCTGAGAATTACCATTCAGTTACACGGAGAAAAGACAGTATTAGCAGCGCAACTTCACAGCTAATGTATACCCAAACATTCAAATTACACCTGCATTGTTTTTTATAACAGACATCACAGTTTGAGTCATTTATGTATCCTTTCAATAAATGGAAAAATGAGCAGTATAGCAGTTTCAGTTTTCGGGCGATGTGTAAATAAATTTAAAGAGTAAAATATTTTACAATGACATTTTACATATAAAATTCTGTACTTCTACTTTACAAAAAATTTAAACTGAAGTATCTTCTTCCTGTATATAGGAGAAATCCCCAAATAACAGATCAATAATTGAGATGATATGTGACAAAATTTTATAGATACCAATTTATATCAATGTACCACTAAATGTAAACTTTTGTCAAAGTATGTGCGTTAGTGTTTAGAATTAGTATTGCTACAAAATTTTATGACACAAAGACAGAAATTTTAAAAAAATTGGTCAAGTAATGTTTTAGAATTCTCAAAACATATAAAATCGTTGAAAAACATAAGTATATATATATATTGTAATCCATCATTTTCTTCTAATGGACACAGACGAAAGTTAAAAGGTCAAATAAAAAAATATAATAACGGGAACGTTACACTTTAATCTTATCTTTTGTCAATATTTCGTTTAAAGAATAATTCTATCTATATTATCTTGTTCAATAAATATACAAATAAAAATTAAATGTTACTTTCTTTTAGATATAAATGTTAAATTACTGATATTCAGTTACCATGCTAAAGCAAAATAAATGTAAAATTAAATTATAAACTAGTTGGCATAGGTGGACTCTGCTCAGTTCCCCGTCATATTTATGCTCTCACAAATTTCTAGTACGAGACATATTATAATCATGTTCAAAGAAATGAATTTGACCAAAGCTCGATACTGTGACAGAATGAAATCCCCGCCTAATAGGCTATCCACCATTCACTTCGATATATTTATCTTATTCTAATCTATTAATTTATTTTATCAGGTTCAATTCCGTTGTTTAGTTGTCATGCTACTATTTCCAATGCAATAATCCTCAAAATTCATATTTATATGAAAAATTTACAATTTCGCTATGTTGATAAAATCGTAAATTACGAATAATTTACGAAATTTTCCTAATAGAATATTTGTATTCAATCATGTTCAAACAAATATAAATGTACTTTTGTCTAATATAAATGTAGTTGTCTAATGTATTTATGATCCTGAAAATGGAAGTTTATGCTCAATTTTGCCTTATTCTGACATGTTAAGTAAATCGTAAATTCCAAATAATTTACGAATTTTTTAAATTGGAAAAATCATAGTCTATGATATTCATGCCAGTATCCTAAATAATATTTCGAAAGTTGTTTGACATCTTTACGATGAAAATATCCCTCATGAATGACGTTTATGTGAAATTTTGTTCTAATCTGCCATGTTAAGAAATTCGTAAATTTCCAATAACTTACGAAATTTCTGTATTGGAAAATTCATAGTCATTAATATCCATGCCAGTGTCCTAAATAATATTTCAAAAGTAGTCTGACATATTTACGATGAAAATACATTTCAAAATTGACGTTTATGTGAAAATTTGCCCTATACTGCCATGTTAAGAAATTCGTAAATTTTCAATAACTTGCGAAATTTTAAAAGTAGCATATTTATAGTTACTAAAGTTCATTCCGGCATCAAAACTGATATTTTAAGACTGGTCTGACATTTTTACAGTAAAACATTTCCATTTAATGCACGTTTAAGTGAATTTTTGTCCTATTCTCCCATGTTAAGAAAATCGTAAATATCTAATAATTTAAATATCTAATAATTTTTAATAAAATATCTAATAATTAAGTTTTTTAATTCGAATGTTGCAAATGAATAGGGTTCTTGCCAGTATCGAAAGTAATATTTTAAAACTGATCTGACCTCTCTGCGATCATTTGTTTGTGAGATATCGTGTAAACAGACTAACAAACTAACGGACTAACACACTAACGGACTAACACACTAACAGACACCCTACAGACAGAAAACATACAAATTTTGTTATTTTCGGATTCCTCACACCTGAAAACGCGTAAAAACGTCAAAAAACCGAGGTCGAAAATTTTCACGATTACCTAAGTTCCCCATATCTATAGTATGATGGGGAACTAATAAAAGTAAAATTAAATTATAAAAAATACATATATGTTTCAGAAATATGTATAAAATTTTATTTAACTAAAATTGAATAAAATTAAAAGCATGAAATATTTATAAAACAACAGACTTTTAAATATATTCAAAAAATCGTTTTAATTTACTTCAAGGGATATGTCTTTCATTATCGAATATTTTCAAAATATTTATATGAATAATTCAGTGAAATACATTTCAATTAATGTCGTTTTATGAATTTCTAATCAATTAAGTCAAAATATCACAGTGCCTTTTCCCTGCAGATCAAAGCATATGCTAAGTATTTTTTTTTTTTTTTTTTTTTTTTACGTATATATATAATTGAATTTACGTACAACTTAAAATTTCAAAACTTTCATATATATTTAATTTCACATAAAATAGAATAGATCTACGTTTAATATTCGAGACATGTGCATTTAACCATTTATGAGAATTTGTTTAAGATTATTTATTTAACATGTATCGATTAAATAAGTACTTTATTAATGTAATATTCAATATTGAGATTGAAGCAGATTTAAAAGGATTTTGCTAGCTGCAGAAGAAAAAATGCAGAAATTACAAAACGAATATCAGCATAATATTAAAGTGCATTTGCGTACAAAACGTTTGATTTTGTATGTTAAAATTCTTAGGAAATACAATAAAAAATATAAAGTGCTATACATCTGGGTAAAGAATTTATTACATTTTGGAGAATTATTTTTTATACTCAAAAAAATTAATATTAATGAAACTTACAAACAAAATTTTTGTCAAAGTGCAAGGAGCGCGTTGCGCCTAAAACCGTTATGTAATTGTATTACTCTAACAGAAAAAAAAATGTTCTGTATATGTAATCCAATTAAATCAATAACTTCGCTGCAACAATTTCCAATGTCTCCTGATACGTTGTCTAACGAAAAATATAATTGCAAGCTTTCATGCAACAGAGATTATGAGAAACATTCTCCTTAACGTAGATATATGAGCGATTTTCCTTCTTTTTTTCGTTGTATTATGAATCCATTAATTATTTTGTTTAAAAATACCTCTAAAACATTCTATTATATGATAATAAATATTATGGCGTAAATGATTGAAGACATCATGGGCCATTTCCTGTTTTTTGTATCAAGGCTGTGAAAATATTAAGTAAAAAATCTGTAAAGTAACTATGCTGTAAATTCCAGAAAATTTATAAAATACTCAAAATTTTTAAACACCTTTGTAATGAGTTATATATGTATAATATATGTATAATATAATGTGTTATATATGTGTCCGAAAGATAAATTTCATAGATATCGAATTCGAGGAACTTCCAACATTACAGTTCCTTAAGTCTGTAGACATTTAAAAAATTCATAACTACTGAATGAAATGGTAGAATTGAACATGTTTTGTGAAAAATTCATTTTGGGATTTTTTCTGGTAAAGAAAAAATAATAATTAAGCTATTTGCCGATAGAGAGCGCTGTGCGTGACCAGATCACACATTTTCGTGAAAAACTCTACTTATTCGCATGCAAATGTGTACAGGCATATAAATCCTATGCTATGTGTCCGTTATCACCATAGATTATAGTTTTCAAATGCGTTATAATACTGATAACTGTAGCTTCAGTAGGCGGTTCTTACCTGCGGGAAAACATCTTCTCCAATAACGTTTTATCCACCATGTCAGCATCGTAATTAAATCTTCATGTGTGTACCAGTTGGACGCAAAATTAGAAATAAACTGTTCTAATCTCAAAATTTTGCAATTTATTGGACTTTCATTTGCATATTTTTCTTTCACATCCGTCGGAAAAATTTAACTATTATTCTAACTATAGTCGAGTAAAATTTAACTATATTTTTTTCTTTACCGAAAAAATCCCCCTTCACGAGAATGATTTTTTTTTCGCAAATCACGTCCAATTCTATCAAAACATTCAATATCTATGGATTTTTAAAATGTCTACATGTTTGTTGGACCTGGTATATTCGTGTTGGTTTTGTAGTTCAATTTATATGTACATAAAAAAAATCATTTTTATTCAAATAAAGTAGAGTGTAAAGTCGATCATTATAACAACTATGTGAAACATACCATAACCAGGAATCAAACCCGGGCACTTCGCTTACGCCGTTATCAAAATCAACTTTACACTCCAAAGCTTCTAAATAAATATTTATGGTTGATAAATTTATGCTTAAAAAATTCTTAAGTAGAATTTTTTTTTTTATTATTATTGAGGTTTTATTTAATATTCTGACCTGTTATATCTGCATCTACAGACACGGTGACATTGCCAACGGATATTGTTGAGAAATATGGAGCTGGTTACCAACCAGGGTGGCTCAGTGATAGAGCATTTGCACGGTCAGCAAAGCACCCGTGTTCGATTCAAAGCTCTTACATTTTCACATAGTTGGTATGACATGCAATCTTACTATCTAATTTATCTAAATGAATATGCATGGTTGATGAATTAATGAATAAAAAATACATTTATATTACAATAATCTCTACATACAGCTTCTGCATATATAAACTCGTATACACATAATAAGATATCTATATTATGCGTAACTACAGCAAAATTGAAACCCATACATTAAAAAAAAATAATAACGCGAACTTTTAAGATTGGTCGTGCACTGTACGTATTTCTCACTGAAGGAAGAAAATTGATATAGATAGTATTTACTTTTATAACTGTTCGTAATATAAAATCTTTCGTAAAACACTGATCAGTGTATTAAAGGACTTAATTAATAATTCAATGCAACTGAAAATCACAAAAGTAATTTTGTGAAACAAATTTCTAAACTATTTTTCTTATTAAAAATCTGTTTTTGCTAAGACTTTTATTCAATTGTTACATTCCATTGCAATTTAGTTTGGTACATAAAGACTTTTTTGCTTATTTTAATATAATATTTCAATTAAAACTATTAGTAACTCAACCATTATCTATTACTAATCTATAGTTCTTGGTGTTGTGTTTAAGGCCGACAGACTTCTAAAGGGTCTTAGGCCTACAGATGGATTGCTGTATGTGGGAGTCTTTCTAAGGGGTCCTAGCGCGTATTTACGCGAGTTTCGGAGAAAACTACGAACGGCTAGGTCGATGAATGCCACTTGGGATTGAACTCGGCACTTTCCATTTACAAGCTCTGAACGCAGAACCAGTCGGCCACTGGTGAGGACATTATTCTATAGAATCTATCACCATTGTATATCTTCCACTGCGTTATTCTGCGTAATATTTAGTACAATATATTAAAATAAAATTCTCTTATGTTTTAATTATATCAGCTTTATTATTTTCTGAAAAAAATAGTTTAATATTAAAAAATAAAATATCATAACATTTAAACGTTGTTTTTTCAAAGAATATTTTGAAATCTTTTTAAATAATAATTAAAAAGCATTCATAATTTATCTGTTAGAAAATCCCATGCACTTTTGCAATTTAATCTAAAAACATATTACTTAGGAGAAATGTGGTTTATTAAAAGTGTGAAAATTATTCTTCAGCTCAAGAATCAATGTTTTACTAAAATTTGTTTTTTATTTATATATTTATATTTGTATTTCAATTAATTTTTCATATTACTTGAGTTGTTTTAAAAGAAATCTAATTATACCGGATGTTCCAGTTTAAAAATTTATAAAAATTGTAGGATTTGGTTAGATTGAAAGCAGTTTACGAAAATACTATTCTCGTAATAGGGGATTTTTTTTCCCATAAATTAGTAAATAATAATAATAATAATAATTAATTTAAAATATTTTTCGATAGAGTGCGCTTAACAGACGCTTAACGTAAGGTATGCTAAACAGAGTCCTATAAATTACTTTGTTTAACAATTAACGCCCCATTTCTTATTTTCCTCTTCTACTTGCACGTACATGAAATTTTAATTCCGAAGCTGAGTGAATGGGTAAAGTGTTATTGATGAAGATGTTTTACCTCAGCTAAGAATTGCAAACTAAAGTCGAAGTTAGCAGTGTTGTAACATGTTTGGAAACTAATTTTAGCGATAATGGACGCTTAGATTAAGTGTTATATGTTTTGAAACATTATATGCAAATCAATATAGCCGGCCAGGTGGTTCGGTCGGTAGGGTTCTGCCTTCCGAATCTAATGGTCCCAGGTTCGAATCCTGGTGCGGGCATGGATGTTTGTGATGTCTTCAAAAATATTGTACTCGTCTGTTTCTTGTAATAAAACTTGTAAACCCTTGTGGTGTGGATTTTTCGAGATATAAGCGGCCCTAGAGGCAAGCAATAAATCTCAGTACTCATCGAACCGAACCGAATCAATATAGTTTTTCATAGAAACATATGATTTGTTTACGTACAGTTCCCTGAGTCGACGTAAATTTTAACTATTTCTATTTTCTATCACCAAAAAAAAAAAAAAAAAAAAAACTTTCTTCAAGATATTAATGTTTTCACAAACAGCTTTCAATTCCACAAATTCCTTCAAATTTCATGAATTTTTAAAGTGCGTACAGAATTATGGGACAGATTTATAAACAGGGAATTTAAAAATTTACTGTAATGAAATTTTGAACAATCTTAAGAGTTACCACCAAATATAAAATATTAAAAATATAATCAACGACTACAAATGTTACTTGTCAGTAATAATAGTAGTCAAATTTAAATTCATAAAACTATCAGTGATTCATGTAACAAAAACTATTCAAATGTCATGCAGCATTTATACAGGGTGACAAGAAATAACTTGGACGAAGTTTCAAACCAAATATCTGTAACTACCCCTATCGCAAACTCATTTTGGAAGATGTTGCCTTACCTTGCTCGCAAAATTTCTTTGGAAGCAAAAGATGGACCTTCCAACAGGATTCTGCACCTGCACACAGAGCTAATGGCACTCAAGATTGGTGCAAGACAAATTTTCCTGACTTCATTGGAGCTCAAGAATCATCACCGTATTCCCCAGACTTGAACCCAATTCTGTTTCGTCCATCTTGGACACAAGGTTGTGTGCTAAACCTCGTAAAATTTTGGCATCCCTATAAGAATTCTTATGCAAGGAATGGGATAAAATATCAGTAAGTGAGTTGCGGCCCATAGCCGAAAATTTTGTGACACGTTTAAAGCTCTGTATTAAGGCAAAATGTAGCCACTTAGAAAATTTGTAAATATAATAGACAAAAAAATGTATTCATATTTATTGAAGTTTGGTCGTAATATTTTTATTAGCATTAAAGTTATAATGTATCATGTTTGTCCGAGTTATTTCTTGTCATCCTGTAGAAACAACTATCTCAGTTATGTTTTATTACTCATTATAATGAAATATTTAATCCTTTTGAGAAAGAAACTGTCTAGACATTATTCAAAATAGTCTTCCAATTCGTATTGATATAATGACTCTATTAAAACATTGCGTGAGATATTTGCCAAAATACTATCGAAAAGTATGTATATTTCAAAATTATTTTCTATACATTCTTCATTGTTTATGAGAACAAACAAATCAAATGCAACATTTTAAATCCTGCATTAAAATACTTTTGAAATATTTATTACTTCTATGTACTTAAAATATTTTGTAGACATCACAAACATGATGTATGGAAAACTTTATAAAATGAGATTTTGAAACTTAATGGGAGTCAAGTAAGCAGTGTTTTGAATTTTGATTATGAAATTTCCTCGTTAGATCCATAAATATTTTAAACTATTCTGCGAAAGTTTTACTCTATATTTCAAAAAAAAAAAAAAAAAAAATATATATATATGCGAGTTTACGAAGCTTAATACATTTATAAATATTCTCTAAGAAGTCCGTTAGAAGATCTACGAATCTTACATTTAGATCGCAAAAAATAAAGAATCTACGAATTACACGTTTAAATCACTAGAAATTTAATAGAAATCTTTACTCTATTTATGAAATGTAATATTTAGAATTTTAGATGTATGCTTTCTGAACACAAAATCGGTAATAATAATAATAATAATAATGTTGTTGTTGATGATGATAAAGATGATGATAAACAACTACTTTTACACATTTTTTACTTCAGTTACCCTAATGGGAGCATTGTATTCGGTCCAAAAATTTGATATCGAGTTTTCAACAGATTTGCATGTTTTAAGGTCTCAAAAGTTCGGAAAAGTGTTTTTTAGAAATTGTTTAGTATGTGTGTATGTGCATGTGTTTGTCCCCGAAGCTGATAAGGTAGGCAGACGAAATTTTAGAATTAAGTTTAGTCTGGTGTAAGGATATATATATATATATATATATATATATATATATATATATATATATTTACTTTTGGTAAAAATTGGAAAACCAGCAGTGGAACATATGAAAACGGAAGTAGGACCATAAACCAGTATCTCAAAAAGTACTCTAATGATTTTCTTTAAAGTTGCTGTATAAATACTCTTTTAGATGCCCTTTCATATGTAATAATTGGTTAGTTCATGAAAATTGATAAGTGTCCTGTATATGTAGACCCATGTGTGGTCTCGCAAGTGCGATTCTTTAAAAATGGCTGTAATATATATATATATTTTCAAACTCACTGTATTAACTTTCTTTTAGATATCCTTTCGTATAAAATTGTTGTTTCCGTGTGAATAATTGAGTTTGCCAAGTTTTGGTGGTAGTCGGTATCTCAAAAATAGCTCTAACGATTTCTTGTAAATCTCTGCATAAACCACTTTTTTTACATCCTTTCGCCTGCATCACCTGAATATTAGAGGAAAATTGACAGTCATCCTCTTTAGGTAGGTCAGTTTTTGATTTCGGAAATGGGTACTTCAGAAAACGTCTCAATTGATTTTTTTTCTTAAATCGGTATGTAAACTCTGTTTATATGTCTTTACACATGGATGAGTTTTCTCTAACAGGAAAATTGGTGTGTAATTTGTTAGGTCAATTTTGCGTTTCTGACAACATTATAACCAAAAGGTTCGTGTAATGTACATAATAGTGGATAATGGAAGTCGTGTGATTGTTACACACCATATTCTCTTCTAATTGTATATAAATATCTTTAGTTATTACAACGAAAATTGAAAATTAGATTAAGAAGTACAATGACACACACACACACACACACACACATATATATATATATATATATATATATATATATATACATATATTTATGTGTGTGTGTGTGTATTGAGAGAGAGAGAGAAGAGTGGAGGGTATTATGGAATACTCGGGAAATATAGAATGCCGATGTTTCGGCTCTGACTGCCGGTGCTATCTCGTGGAAATACAATGAATTACTCTAGAAGGATTTCCTTGATGCAATACAGTATGAAGCGATAGCTTGTTGTTGTTTACCATTCCCGACATAGCAAAGTGTGTTTTGTGATTTTCAAGATTATTTTCAGGTAAGTTTTCAAAACATTTAAACTAACTAGTAAACATGTGATTTGAACATTGATATTAAGCATAATGTGTATTCAAAGAATTGTACTTTGTTATACTTTGACCGTTTTTTAGCTGAATGTATGTTCATTAATTTAAAAGTTCATTTTCCAAGATGGCATGTCTGGTATTATGGAATACTAGGTAAATTGTCTTCATATATTCAACTAAAGAACCAGAAAACAAAAACGTTGAATGTATCTTCTGCAACGAAAAATTCTCCGAAGATGAACGAGGGGAAATTTGGATTTTGTATTTCAGATCTGGAGCAGAGAACGAAGATTATATCTATGACTTTTGTAAATAGACTCGATGCAGAAATGGCTTTCACATAATCTTAAAAATATGGTTTTTATAGTTAAAAATACCTATAGTTTATGAAGTCTAATAATTTTTTTGTTTTATTCCATTTTACCCGACTATTTCATATTAACCACCATTTGTAACTCTTTTTTTAAGTAAACTTTTCACAACAGATTTTTTTTTTTTTTTTTTTGTAATTCTTTTTTCAGTGACAATTCATTACAAATAATTACACTGTGTACTCATCAATATTTTGGGGATTTTCATTAAAAACAAGTTAAGTTATATTAATAAAGGCAAATGGTATTATATCTCTCTCTCTATATATATTACATATTCAATTAATTAAATATACAAAATTTTAATTATTGTTATTGTTATTAAATGTTACAATTATTTTTATCTGTAAAGTTTAATGTTCAATATTTTGTGTATACAATTCAAACCCAATGAAGAAGATATTTTTAGAAATAATTTAATAGTAAGTTTCAAGTTGTCAATAAAATGTAAGGTTGTGTGGTATGAGACCTTACGCTGTGTCTTTGGGTTCGAATAGTGAAGGTCACAATCGGATACAGCTATGGATAGTAATGGTAGCAGTGACAGTGCCAAGTTGAGCATAGGAATGCTGGGTGTGAAGTGTCAGGTTAACCAGTCGGATCCAGTGTTGGATTTGGATGCTTTTGGCGAAGTTGTCTGGTAAAGCATGAATGTGTTGGGTTAAGGTAAAAGATTGTTGGTGCAAAAGGTTACCAGCTGCTTGCATATAATTTGTTTCCAGTGGAAAGGTAGAACGATTTTAAGGTAGGCTGACTAGATCAGAGAACCTTCATGACAGAGAAGCGTCAAAAATTGCATTAATTATCCAATTACGTTTTTTTTTCATTCTTAATAAATAAGAATTAAAAATAAAATGTTTGTGATAAATAATTTATTTTCTACAATTTTATAAACACTTAGAAATATGCCTTCAAAGTAATAAAGGCTGTCCCAGAAAGATGGGGACATTTGGTCAGCTTACTTTGACGAAAGTTGCGAAAGTTGATGTTTAGGTAATTTTAGAATAAATATTTGTTGAGAAATGAAGTGAAATGTTCTATATATTTTAAGTTTAAATTGAGATGTCTGAATTAAGGAAATTCGTGCTTTTGATACGAGTATTTATATGTGTTTTTGGTTAGTTGGGTTTTACGTCGCACTAGTGCTGCGCAGATGGCAATTGGCGACGGTCTGGGACTCACCCCTAGAGATGGTCCATATGTGTTTTTGGAAAATCATATATATGATGAGGCTAAAAGTAAGCCAACTCGACGCTACGAGTAACTCTAGGTGGTGAAATAAACTTAATTGCAGTCTTAGTGATAATAGAAATTGATCTAAGTTAATTATGTCTGAGATTATTCTTAGCTTTCTCCCACCTTTATAACTAAAATACTTTTTTACGCCTCTTTTGAGTAATCATGGGAGAGAATAATACAGATTCTGTAAATATTAATCAGATTATTATTTTTTTAAAGATATCTGCAGTTTTAAGACTTTTTTCTACATTTTGAAAAAAAAAAAAAAAAAAAAACCTTGTCATCGTGTTTGTCCAATTTTCTAAAATCGAAAATACTTTCATAGTGTCTTAACCCTTTCAGTCGCAGTGTTCCCGCTGATGGAACACCTAATTTTAAATCTCAAGTGCGAAAACTCATCCCGAAAATTTCTTAGCAAAAATTTACATTTATAACATAGCAGAAAACGCCCTTTTTTTTAAAGTGAGAATTTAAAATTTCTTCTATTTTAATTGTGTTCGTAAATTCCGGTGGCAGTGTAATTTAAATTATCCGAATTGCCTTGCGCCGCAAAGGGTTAAAATACTCCGGAATAAATTAAAATGTTGGGATCTATGCAACTTTTACGAGTTTTTTTTTGTCGGTAACATTTACTTATAAAGTGATTTATTTATTAAATTAAATATTATTTGAATTTAATAAGGTTTACTTACAGATGTTTCAAACAGAAAATTTCTCGAAAAGGAGCAATACTAATTTTTTATTTTTTAAATATTTATGATCAGCTATGTGTCTAAAAGCAATTTTTAAAATTAATTTAGTAATTTTTAAAATAAATTAAGTAGTAAACGTTAAAGGGTTAATTAAATGTGCTTTAAAGGTACTCTATTGTGATCAGTATTACAAAACAGACATATCCTGTTGATAGGCATATTTGTAGTAAGTATTTTATTTAAGTACTGCGCAACTATAAAATATTAGTTGAATCTAAAGTCTAATAATATGAAATAAGGGAATATAAATTGTTATGATTACTTAATGTTCGAACAGTCGGACTGATAATAGACATGTGTAATATGAGTAAAGATTTGCGTAATTAGATTTAGTTCAAACATGAAATTAAAAAATATTCCGATGAGAGATTGTGTAGACTGTATGTAGCTACCAAGAGGTTTTGAAAAGGTATTTGGACTAACATGTAAGTTCATTAATAAAAAATATAATTTTTAAAATATACATAACTTTCCAAAAACTTTGAATGTAATAGCAATTACGATTTATAATTATGTCATAAAATATTATGTAAACAAAGTACAATATAAAACAAACCTTCAATGGACAATATTCGTTTTCTTGGGTTCGAGGATAAATCATACTTAACATATGACTTCTGGTTCTCCATCTCCCTATGAATTTCCCTCTAGGATACAAATATATCCCTGCAGAATGCAAACATTTCCCCAGAAAACACAAATGTGAACATCATAATTCTGCATTGGACAACCCCCTGTAGTAGTCACGTGTCAAGTGTTTATTACATAACGCGGATAAAGTCCATTACACTAGTCGAAAAAAAAAATGGGGGGGTGGGGTAATAGAAATGAAATTAGTTATTTTCAACTAATTCTGTAGTGCAGAATTAAAAAATAATAGTGAAAAATCTGTAACACGTAAAGTTTGTTTGTTATGTTTATTTAATCTGTACTAGAAGCAATGTACAAAAGTCTTTAGAAGGCATGCATTATTACTATCAATATTATTAATTTAGCTTGGAATACTGTTAATATGGAGATAGTATATATATTGTAGACTAAGTAGAACATAAAAACATGGAAAATACACTAAATGATTGAATTGTTATTATTTGTTATTTTAAAACCAAAATACAAAAAATAGGCTTTTTTACATCTTGTGTTAAATGTCTATTTTGTGATTTTAATATAAATAGGTCACAAATACAGCAAAACTTATCGGGTAAGGTTTTTCAAGTTCCACACTGAAAACTTGTCATTTTGAACATGAAACTTTAACTATAAAACAGCACAATCTTACTTAACAAAGAATATCCGTTAACTAGAATACCAGAAAAAAAAAAAAAAAAAAAACAGATAAGGTACGAATACAGGGTTGCCAAACAGGGGTTGCCAGCAGAGAGGATGGCCAAGAGGCATGGCTGATAGCACGAAAGGTTACCATGTGTGATACAGTCGGCAGAAAAAGTATCTGAGCACTAGCAATAATCCCTGTCTAAAAAATGTACACTTAATAATGCTTTGTTAAATAAATCCTTGTCGAGTTATGTTCTTAGTCAGTCTAAGAACATGATTCGACAAGGATTTATTTAACAAAATAGTATTAAATGTACTTTTTGATATCGGAATTACTGGCTAGCGCTCGGATAATTTTGCTGTCGACTGTATTGTAAAAATCATTAAAAGAAAAATAGTGAAATTTGCCATTTTTTGATACTTTAACAAAAAAATGGAACAAAAATGGTTGCAGGGACTCTGAGTTGCCAGAACTCTGGGTTGCCAGCAGGAAGGGTTACCCCCTGTGATACAGAGAAAATGATACAAAATCGTAAAAATTGCCATTTCCTGATACTCTAACAGAAAAATATGACGTGGTGGGACATTTTTACTTGCAGATATTTAAATAAAAATTGGAATTAATAATAGGAATAATAATTTGACCGTTGTTACCGACCCACTGTAGACCAGTGTTATTTAATGTTTTGTAGAAAAAAAATATTTTATTCTTACAAAATATTACTTTACTGGGAACATTTTTTTTTCAAATATTATATATTTGATTAAACGGAGTTTGCTATTTAATAGCTGTATTCAGCATAGCTAAAAAATAATCTACAATATAAATTTTAAATATAACTGTACTCTGTTGCAAGTAATTTGTCTCGATTTTGCACTCTAAAATAAAAAATGCCATTGAAACAAAAGTCGAGAATAATAACAGGAGACTGGGCGTTGAAATATTAAATCAGAATAAACTACTACGTCAGAAACGCAAAAAGAAAAATATTTGCGATGCATACAGCTGTTTCGGTAGCCTTAAGCGTACCGTCTTCAGTTTAAAAAGAATTCTGAATCTGGAGAAGTGCTCGAATATATAGGAGAGGGACCGAATTTAGTTCAAACAATAGGATTACGGGAAAGGTAGAGTGTGTGGCCAACAGGAATTTAGGAAAGTTAGCTGTGTAAACAGTAGAAAATTTAAGAAAATGTGGACTGAATGTAAAATTTCCAACAATCAGACAAATAGGAAGCAGCGAAATCACAATTTACAAGATTTTTAAAATTTTTATAAATATGAAACGCTTCAAAGAAATCGATTTCATGAATGGATGTAGGTCCGCAAATTATTTTAGCTGAATTAAATTTAAAATTATGATTTTCTTCCCAGCAATGTTTAGAAATAGCCGATTTATTGGTTTCTTGTTTGCGGACGTTATTCATATGTTCTTTTAGACGAAATTTAAGACTGTGTTTAGTTTGGCCAATATATGATAAACCACACTGACAGGAAATACTATAAATGCCACAAGAATTATGCAAATCAATGGGATCTTTTAACTGAGAAAAGATGAGTTTATTGGAAGGCGAAAATATTATTTTAAAATCATACTGTTTGAGAATTTTGGCTATGATTTGACTGGATTTAGGAAAATAGGGTAAAACAATACTAATATTAGAAGAGACTGATTTAGTAGACGAAATACGAGGAAGCTGTAATTTTTTGGATGGCTTTGTCTATAATGGAAGGGCCATAACCTCTGTCAATTGCAATGGCTTTTAGGTATTACATTTCAGATTTTAATAAAATAGGATTTGAACAAATATTAAGGGCATGGTTTACAAAAGTGTAGAAAGCAGCCATTTTTTGGTTAGGTGGGTGACACGAACGCGCATGGGGAGGAAGGGAGAATGCAATTGTTTTACGATAGACGGTGGTTGAAAATCCATTTACAGTGCGAGAGACGAGGGTATCAAGAAATGGAAGGCAGCCATTATTTTCTATTTCATATGTAACTATATTACTGTCAATTCAATTTAAAGTTTCTAAGACATGGTCAATATTGTGACGAAATATGTCGATAAACGTGAAAGTGTCGTCAACGTAATGGGTCCAAAAAGGAAAAGATATTTTCTTTAAAAGCTTGCTTTCGAAATAGTGCATGTAAATATCTGCGAGAATAGGGGAGAGAGGGGAACCGATGGCTAAACCTTCAGACTGACGATATAATTTATTTTGGAAAGAAATGTGGTCTGTGATAAACAAATGTGGGTAAGAGAAATTAATTCTTGCATTTCAAAAGATGTGAAAGGAAATTTTTTTAATCTATTTTCGAGACTGCAGATGGCGGACATTGGACCACAATTTTTGCTCCCCTTCTTGCTGCTAATAGTTATACTGTTAAGAATTCCATAAAATTTCCAAAAATATTGAAAACTGCCCTCACACTAATCTCACTAATGGTTTCTTTTGATGTAAAATCTCTTTTCACTAATGTTCCAATAAGAATTCCTAAACTGATATACTTAAAACATCAAAGCTGTGTTCTAAAATTGATACCAAATTTACTTTATGAAAACTATTACATGACTGGCTTTAAGATTAATTTAGAAAGAAAATTTTGTCTTTCATTAAACTCCAATTAGATTTAGCATACAGATATTTACAATATCATAGAAATTATAGAAAATATCTCTTGCAAGGTGCCAAAAGTTTAACATATATTATTTAAATAGAACTTCGTATACGAGTGTAGAAATTACATCACATAGATAAATAAATTGAGCATACAACAAAATTTCGGAACTGATGAATAAAAATATTAAACAAGAGATATGTGTATACTGACCAAACGTCCCCATTTTCTTGGGACAAATGGGGACTTCCTTTTTTTAAAAGGCATTTTTCTAAGATTTAAAAAATTGCAGAAAGTAAATTATTAATCAATAATACCTTATTTTTAGTCCTTATTTATTAGGAATGAAAAAATACATCCATAATTGGATATTTGTAGCAATTTTTAACGCTTCTCTATTATAAAGGTACTTTGATCTGGTCAGATTACATATATCCTACTTCGTACGTTTATCGGTAAATTCTTTGAGTTAACGTACCAGAATGTAATTTGACTGTTGAGCTGCTAACCTAATCCGAAGAATTGTTAATGCCACCCCTTTTTCTACACTAATCTTTTTTTAGAAAATTTTTCTTCTTAGCTCATCGTAAATATATCTGAAAAGACTTCCTCTAAAAATTAAGTGGTGTGGAAAAAGAGACGTTACAATCAACCCTCCACATTACGTTGAAAGCTCTGTGACTGATATATGAGGATTTAATAAATACCCGTTATGTATAAAATGTGTGTCCGTTAGAATCAGTGTTCTGAAAAAAGGAAATTTAAATGTCACTATTTTTTACATAGTAATTTTCGACTTGACTAATCTTCGATACCCGGTAATATCTATTTGTGAAATCACTATATGAAAATCCTGGTATCAAAACTTTTCTTTGTGAGAACTCTAGTGACAAAGAACAATTTGATAATAATTAATTCATGTATGTACGTATATATATATATATATATATATTGAAATGCATATATCTAAAGAAACCAAAGTTTATGAACTAACAACTTGCAAAACAAACGAAACGATAAACTAAATCAACAAAAATCTAAACAGAAAAGCATAAACTGAAACAAAACTTATGAAAAAATAATTTAGTTAATGAAGGAAGCATGCGGCAAAACTTCCGACTTGGCAGTGGGATTAAACTAATTTCATGCCGGCAACACTCTTCCAACATACCAAGACCAGATAAAAACAACAAACTACTCTGAAACTATACCTTAAACATCAGTTGTCTTTTTGAAACTCAATCTCCACCAACCTTGATAACTGCATACGTGCCAACCATCTCATTATGAACCATACAATTTTTAGTACCCGCCTTTTTTTTTTTTTACACCATTCATTTTTTTTGAGAAATTTTTTCTTATTTAATGGTAACACCATTTGAAGAGATTTTCTCTAAAAATAAAGTGGTGTGTAAAAAGGGGCGTTTTTTCAAGGGGCGTTAACAATTGTACAGTTGTCAATGAGATGTTTGGCAAGTGTGTAACTGACATCACTTCACTTCGGTTTTTTATATTTTTTATAAAACCTTTGAGCAAAAATTTAATAATCTTATCTGGATAACTTTGATCAATAGCTTGCTTTTAAACACGCAAAATATCATTATATAACTATATATATATTTATATATATATATATAAGACGGATAGATATATAAATAATGTTAATAAATTAAATGATTGCAATATGTCAATTTCTTAAGAAATCAGTTTAAAAAATTTAGAATTTAGAATATAAATTTAAGCATAAATGCCATCAAAATTCCTTCAAATTTGTATTAAGCACACGTCGTTTAATAATACTTCTTGACAGAAGTATTCAAATTTTATGTAAACATTTTTCGTTTTCCTAATATTTTTAAGCGCAAATTTTATTGTATACTAATACAATTTAGGATAAACTATTTTAGACAGACGGAAAAATAAAACATAATGGAGAAATATATACCACAGGACTGAAAAAAAAAAGGTTGTTTAAAAATCATTCCCGCATGCCAAAAATTTCTGACAGCTTATGAATTTCAAGTATTAAATATGAAAATAAATACATTTTTAGAACATAATATAAATAGGCTTCAATTTCCAACATGCCGTTCAAACAATGTTTACCTGATTTTTTATTTATTTATTTATTTTTCATAAAGTGAGATTTAGTATGATGAAATAAGATTTAAAATATTAAATATTTTCATAAGAACATTATTCTAACACTCATGCGAAAATTGCTTTGACATTTATATAAAAATTTATTAAAGTTTAAAAATAATATGCACATATATATTTTTTTTCTTATTTGATGAGGCGTGAATATTCTTGGGCGTGTATTTAATTTTTAAACGTTGTATCTGATTTGAATATTTTGAAACCGGTGATATAAATAATGTATTAAAATTTATTTGTATGACGTAAAACGCAAAACATACTATAATAAAAAACAATCGGAAAGAAAATGTAAATTATAAACTTCCTTACGAAAAATAAAATTTATTAAAGTTTTTCATTTAATCGACAGTTTTTTTTTTCTTAAAATATATATATATATTTCTTTTTGAGTGTGTTACTTAATCCTTTACATTTCGTTTAATAAATCTATGATATTTATATAAATTAGGCGCTTTAATGTTCTAATACAGATATTTATATGTATAATAAACAAATATTTAAAATGTATATCAATATATAGATTTTGTTTTTATATTCTACTGTAATGTAATACCATTTAATATTTTTCATTAAGTTCCTATACAATTAAACATATTTTTAGAGAAGACTTTTAACAAAATTTCTTTTAAAATCTTCAATAACTTTTTTCCCCTTTAAATCTAAATGAGATTGGTTTATAACATTATTAAAATTTCCAAACTTCGTTAAATGTAATAAGTTACACCCCCCCCCCCTCCTACAAAAAAGAAAAAAAATCTTCATTTGAATTAAATAGATGATGGAGGGAATTGTTTGTTAAATAATATTTATACGGTGGTCATAATTAAATTTGGCATATCAGAACATTTTGCAGCTGTAACTAAAATTCAGATTGAGTCAAAAATTTCTATATAGACATTTGAAAGGATGCGCTCAAAAGTTCTGAAAAAATAAATAAAATAAATATTAAAATTTAAAAATTTCCCTTCTGAGGGGACATACACCAAAATACAAACAAGCATTACGGTAAGCAGCCCAGATTTTTACAAGTGAAAATGAGTACAAATGACGCGATGTACTCAGTTTTGGTTAAAAAAATGAAGATATATCTAAATTGAAAATGAGGATATTTCTGAGGACAAAATTTCAAGCTCATTAAGGTTTTTATATTAGAAAATGTATGTATCATCACGAATATTGATTATTTTGATTTGCCTCAGTTGAAATAATATATTTTAAAAAAAATTTAATAATTTTCTGTATTACTACAATGTAAATTATTGTTTAGTTAAAGCTTATTTTTCTCTAGGATTTAAGCAAATATACGACTTTCATTAATGAGAGTGTGCGAAGAAAAACAGAAAGTATATTTGCACAACAGTAATAATATTTCGTATTGAGAGGAAGTACAAATCTAAAATTTAAAATCATAACATCAAAAGAAATTCATATGTTTTGATTCTGATTCCATAATAAAAATAATAATAATAACAATAATAATAATAATAATAATAATAAAAAGATTCCGAATAAAGTTTGAGATCTATAGAATAAAATGGTACTATAAAAATTTAATTTAAAAATTTCTAAATCAGCTGAATTTACAAAAAACTATTCTGAACTCATTTTATGTCTAAATCTTACACAGAAACATTCTAACACTTTCATTTAGATACAAACGTAACAAAACATAGATACAAACGGACATAGATACAAACGAAAAAGATAAAAATAAAAAGCATTAATATTTAAGATTTCGTGAAAGGAAAATCTAACTTACAAAGATATTGAAATTTTTAGCAGTTCTCAGAAAGTGAGGACAGAAAAGCTAAAAATGGGGACATATGTGGCCTCATTAGAAATTTTCAAAACTGAGCAAGATGTCAAATAATGGAGACAGTCCTCAGACAATGAGGACGTCTGGTCAAATTTCATTACGGTCAAAATTCTTGAAAAAATATGTATTAAATTACTGTGGTCTATTTTAACATTTTCAAACCACACGACATTTAAAACTGCTATTCTTATATTTTACAAAGATTTTTGTTGCAAAATTTTACAGATGACAGAGTGATTATCCGTTCATTTACCTCTCCTTGGCCGGCTGGAATTCTGGTTCTTCTAACGGGGTAAGAAATTTTAAAATGTCCTGCCCACAAAAATTTGTTAGTCGGGTCCTTTGTGTAATGTACTGCCAAGAACTGTCAACAGTTTAACTAAAGACTGCATAGAAAAACAAAATGTCAGTGATATAAAAGAAAAAAAAAAAAACTTATGAAAATGATATAACATTTGTTTGTAATCGAAGCTATGTATAATACATTAATGTAGAATTTCTAGAGAGATTATAACTAGCGAGGACTGTACTAGTTTCATTTTTTTAGTATTTAAGAATATATATATATATATATATATATATATATATATATATATATATATATATAACTTAGTAAACATTTAGAAAAAAAAAACTACAAGATTTTATCATTTAGACTAGAAAAATAAATTACATTTTTTTTAAGAAACTTATAACAATGAATATGGAAGTAAGGAATAAAATGATTGTATTTCGATTCTTCTGTAATGATCATTAAGAAGCTAACTTTAAACTGACTTTCGTTTTATTTCACAAATGAATTCAAAGAAATTTCATTTTCTCCATCTTTTAAGTTTGAAACGTAATCCCCATTACTCTTTTAAAAGTGTTCACAATTTGAAACTAAAAACTTCAATGGCATTTACCAAAGCTAATTTAGAAATTAATAGGATAAAGGAGAATTGAAATTTTGAACTTGATAAAGTTTCTCTTAATTATTTTTTAATTTTTTTCATGAATCGTTTGGTTTAATCACAAATGTTTAATCAAATGCTAAAACGAAATTTTGAAACAAGAAAAAATTTTTCTTAAAGCGTCGGTTTAACGTAAAATATTATTAATTAAGTAATTAATAAGTAATCAATGAATATTAGTAAGTTTTCGGACCAGTTTTAGGGGGTAAATTTGAAGTGGTCCCCAACTGTCCAAGTCATTGCCATAGTGCGACACTAAATCAAATCATTCAACAGAAACTAAAATTATCCCTGAATAATTTGTTTGCATTGTTATAAGTAATGGAATATAGTTTTGTTGCTTTTTTTGTATGAATTTTTAATGAAATGTTAGAGATACAAATGAAAATTAATTACTTTCGATATTCAAATTTTTTTCATACCAAATAGTAATTTTCTTAAATTTAAAACTTACTAAATTCAAAAGTCGTTTTATTTTCTGCGAATAATTACTACTTTTTTCGTCATAATAAACAGCAGCACTAAAAGCATTCCATTTTTTTTTTTTTTTTTTTTTTTTTTTTTTTTTTGCACGTGATTAGAGTTTTTTGAGTTAGATTTATTTTTTATATTTTCTTTAATTTTTTGACTATGCATTTTGTTTCAAGCACACTCACTAAAGTCCTAATAGAGTAATAATAATTATTATAACACTTTACTTTAGTGTCCTATGTTTCATGTTACGGAACTGTTATATCGAAATTTGTCTTTCTCGAAGCTTTCTCCGTAAATCACGTGTCCTTTCTCATGTGTTCAGATGAGAATAACCTGTAATTTAAAATTAACACAAGAATCGTTTAAAGTACTTATTCCTTTACTTCTAACAAGGAAACATTCAATAGGTGTCATCCTCAAAAAATATTGAAAAAAGTATATGCGATTCTACTCTTCATAAAACACCAGAAAATGAAAAAATTATCGGCTGAAATTAATTACACGACCACAAAAAATTATCAAATTAAGCATATTTGGCGATTTAGCGCTATTAAACGATAAATTTGCTAGCACCGAGATTGCCGTGTACGAACAGAACCGTGTTTTGCTTTTCCGCCAAGTACTCAAAATTAATCGCCTAGCAGCGTGAAATCGCCAAATATGCTTAATTTTGATAATTTTTTGTGGTCGCTGTAATTAATTTCAGCCGATAATTTTGTCATTTTCTGGTGTTTTATGAAGAGTAGAATCACATATATTTTTTTCAATACTTTTTGAAGATGACACCTTTTGAATGTTTCCTTGTTAGTTATTCTCTGATAATATAGATTTTAAATACTCATAAAAATACTTTTAGAAGAATTAATTTTTATATTACTGAGAACATTGTTTAAAAAATAATTGACCATAAACATTGGTAATAGAGGAAAAATAAAGCAGTCTGATGACTTTAAAATTAATAAACAGCCTAAATCAAATCATAGTTACTTTCAAACATTGTTAGAAAGTGTTAAAATTGTTTACCATAAGCGAAAATGCAGTTGCAGAAATGCTTTAGAATTCTTTCGGTGTCCCTGTATACAAATCATTGGTGGTATTTACTCCATTTTCAATACTTAAAATCTCATAGAGAAGTTCAATAACATACATCAATTTCAAGGAATTCCATGAAGTTTTAGGGAATGTACCGCGCAGACAGACGGAGAGATGGACAAGTGGTCATCACCCAGACAGACAGACAACCAAAGTTATAAACACTTTTCAACATTGTTGGAAAATATTGACAAAATATTATAAAGTAGAATATATGAAAATCGAAACGAAGTATCTTTTCGTTTGATAGATAAAAATCATTTATCTCATAATGGAATATCTATTTTCAAAGAATATCTTTTTAGATAATATTTGAAATAAAAAATTTATTTAAGATAAATAATCAATATAATGTTTGTTGCTTTTATAAAATTTTATGTTGTTGAAAATATGCATTTGATTTATATTAATGTAAAATTTTATATATTTTGGTACAAATCTCATATTTTTTTTTTTTTTTTTTTTTTTTTTTTTTTTTTTAATGACGAATCAATGTTATGAAGTTAATTTAGTTATTCAAAAATTTCTTTTTCTTCATAAAAAATATTCATAAGTAAATTGACATTCTTCAAATGCTTATTTTGTTAATTTATATTCACTCGAGTTGCTTCTATTTCCTGAAAATTGCTATTCGAATTGTTAATGGCATTGCGATGCTTTAATGTATAACTCGATTCAACTACAACAAAATCCAACCACGAAAGACAGTATAAATATGTATGAAAAGCCATACATATGCATTTTTAAATATCTTGTTAAAGTAAAGAATTGTAAGTAGTAAATATTATTTAAATAAAAAATAAAAAGTTTCTAATTGTTAGCTTTATGTATAATAATTCTTATTTATCGATGTAAAGTAAGGTAAAGTTGATCAAAGTAAGGTAAAGTAGAAGTGAATGAGCGCATAAAAGATCGTTCCTACTTCAAAGGACCCCGTGAAATACAAGGGGGGGCCAGCCTATAAGAATGTCTTGGAAGACAGCTTTTTTCTATCCCTCTTAATTTTTAAGATACAGCCTTTTAAACAACCCAAAATATTTTTAAATCGTAAATGGTTTCTAAAATTAATTAATTAATTAATTAATTAATTAAATTAAAATGTGTATTTCATGCGCAGTCTAAAATTTGCTATAACCTTAACAAATTTATTTTAATTACTAGTATATAACCCCTTCAAAAATGACGGAATGTGAAATCAATGAACGTTGTGAATCAACGAAAGCTTTGGTTACTATACTTAAAGGAAATTCTTTTATATCGCTTTATAAAAAAATAAATAAAAATAAAATAAAATAAAAAACATGAAATTGCTCAAAAGCTCGCTTTATGTCCCCGCTGCCTTCGGCAGCAACCCACTCATTCACAGGCTCTCAGATGTCGGTCCCTATTGCCTCTGGAAGTAGCTTACCAGCGGGTGCTTCCATTTGTGTGCTTATCAGATGATAGTTTCGAAACGGACAGTATCGAAAAAATTGAAGTAGCAATTTTATATTTAAACCCCAGTTGCATATGAACAACACGATACGTGGTGTACATAATATTTTCTTTCATGTTATTTTCTACATTTATTTGATTTAATCAATATACTAAAAAATGTCAACAATTTCACGCCAAATATAATATTAATATATGCTAAGATCGGCTACGTGTTTCGCATGAGACAATTATTATTATTATTATTATTATTGTTATTTTGGTTATAATAGTAGTTAAATTAGTTAATAGAAGGTTGGTATATAGAAAAATAAATATGTAAATATGTAAATACGTAAATTTGATCATAGTACAGCCTTAATATAGCTCCCCTTGTCGACTTTTGAATTTTTATGGCCATTTAAGACAAAAATACATAATTTATGTGATAATTTTTCCTCTTTATTTCTTTTCTTTTTCCTTTCCTTTTCTTTCTTTTCTGTTTTTCAATATTTTATAATTTATTTATATTTTTGATGCGCTAACCTGGCTTAAAATAGCTTTCACAAAAGGAGAGTTCTTGGTGAAAAATGTCTGATCTATTTCAACATCAAGATTGTAAAATATTACCCAGCATTATCAATGAATTTGCTTTCATGCCAAGCGCGATTCATCCGTGCCAAAAACGTTTAAAAAAAACTAGTATTTAAAAAAACAAAAAAGAAAAAATTCTAAAATTGAAGTATATTAAAAAAAGTTATGGTTGATTTTTACTCCACTTTCCTATTTTCCTATTTTCATATGCATGAGCAAATTTAATCTATATAATATTCCTCTAACGTGGTCCAGTTACGATTATTTTTTTAGAAACGACACGATAGTGACTTAATAAAATACGCGAGAATAAAAAATAATACATAAGCAATATTTAAGCACGCGGACTCAGTTCAGTGACCTAATAAAAAATGGCGACATTTGTACGCTGAGATCATTTTATAGAATTGAGATCATTATGTGTTTTTAAAGTTTGTATTTTTACAATCTTTGCAAGGGTCATTTTAAATCTAGCAATATTTTAATGACATAATCCCAATATGAACTTTTGTCATAAATTGACTAAAAAACGCAATAATAAAAAGTATAATCAAAATAGGTACTAAGTTTTTTAACACAAAATTATTCAAAAATAAATTAATTAATAATAAAAATGTATCGACAACATGGTGACAAAAATTTAAAAATCGCCATGAGGGTCTTTCACTAAATCTGTCCTGCCTCACGAAGTATGAAAATTAGGTCGTTAAACATGAATTTTATTTTTAAGTCTTTCGTGAATGATATTGGTTTGATTATCATTAGCATGGGTTGGGGACAAAATCTCGCGAGACAAAATCTCACGAGGACAAAATATCGCCGACGTAAATAAATACGAAGCAAAAATGAGTTGGTAATTATTAGTCATTTTGTATAAAATTTCATGACAACACATACCTAAGTCAGAGCACTAACATTCTTTCGAAGCTACAACAAAAAAATTTATAAATTTTACTTAAAATAGTTTAAAAACTATATTTATTAAGTTTTGTCAAAATTAGTCATAATGAATTTAATCGCGCTTATTAATTTTAAATTTTTTAATTCAAGTTTGTGAACAGTGTTCAGCTTTAATGTCAGCAGTGATGTACACGATTTTTAAAATGTATTTTGAATAGTGAGAAGCAAAAGATAAAATAACTTAAAAATAAACATAGATAAAATAATGAAATTCAACTCTATGATTTATTTATTTAATTATTTAATTATTTTAATTAATTAATTAATATTTCTAAGGCTCTGTGGCCCCCCTCCAGAGATCACATGTGACACGAAATCAAATTTTCAAATAGATCATACTATTTTTTTGACGCGATATTTTGTCCGGCGATATTTTGACCCGCGATATTATATCCGGATCCCCCATTCGTATTTCATCTCACAATATTAATTTGTTTCTAATAATAATTTGGATTCTGAAGAATTAAAATTAGGTGGGAAATTTGGCTTAAGGTTTATGAGTTTCAAATTTTAAAGGTAAATAAGAAAAGAAATAAAGTGTGAAAGTTTCGCACGGGTTTGTTATTATTTTATAATTTTTATTTTCCGCGCTAAAGCATATTTCATTTTATACTAAATAAATAAATAAAGAAATTACTGGTAATTTTTTTTTTTGGAAACAATTATAAATTTAAATGTCCAAATTTGAAGTTATTGACAGGTTATTATTTTCATATTTTAATTATTTTTAAAAAAATCTAATCAAAAACATCGTTACAAATAAGATACCAAATTTTTTAAAGGGGCTTTTTTTTTAATTCATCGGACTAAAGAGCTTGATCGGACAATTAGATTTTTTAAAATTAACTAAAGTATGGAAATTAGGTCGCAACTTGCTATGTAGATGAGTACGAACCGGAATCGTCATTTCATTTGCAAACTATATATATAAAGATTGTTATCAACAGCGTGCATTATGCATTTATATATATTTTTCTTAAACAAAATCAGAAATTAACCATAACAGGTACAGTTTTAATTTTAAAAAGTTGAATATTTAGAATATTTTTATATAAATAAGTTTAATGTTAAATGTACTGTATCTGTAATAATACTACTAATAAAATAAAATTAGAAATTCTAACTTCTAAACTTTCATTAAATTATTTATTTTAATTTATAATTATTGCCAATAAAAATTAAACTTTAAATTTTACATCTACTTTTTAAGATAGCACGCGATCTTGTTTTATATAAAAACTAAACCATTAAATTCATTTTTTTACTTATTTTTATTTCATATTGCTCGCGCACTTCTTATTTCCTATTTCAAAATTATTTAAAACAAAAACTTTTTCGATATTGTTTGTAACGATACTGATTATTATTAATTTTCTTTTCTTTTTCTTTCAATAATAATAATAATAAAAAGATTTTGATGAAATGCTGGCAAAAGCAGAATTTTGTTTAGGACGGAGGACTATTAGTTTTTTTTTTTTTTTTTTTTTTTTTCAAATTATAACATCGTTTTCAAATTATTCAATTATATTTTCGATAAATTTCAGATTTCGACAAATGTCCAACTATCAAAAACGACAACGCAAAAATCCCAGATCGAGACTACTAGGCCCTCAGTCCTAATAATATTCCCGTGTTATCCAGATTAAAAACATATAAATAAATAAATATATATAGTAGTTAAAATTAATACATTGTGATCTGTTTTAAATACTCAAACAAGCCTATTTCAAACTTAGATTCCTTTTATTTCCACAAAGAAAATTCATCTTTTACGTTTGAAACGTAATCCGCCTCACACTTTTAATTGCGGCTACAATTTAAGCTTATATCTCCAAAGTCATTTAGCAAAACTAATTTGAAAATTAATTGAATAAAACTAAAATAAAATTTTTTAACATGATGAAGTGTTTCTTTATGCATTTGAACATCTTTAAGATTATTTTGACTCAAAGAGAACGCCGTAAAGTGTAAATGTAACCTCTAAATTAAAATAATTACAGTAACTTAACATAATTTGAAAAAACATATATTTTTATAATTTTATTAAAATATATGTTCGTTCACAGACACTTTTAAGTGCCTGTTTAAAGTAAAATATCCATTAAATAAGTTATTCATAAAAGCTTTTTACAACTTAAAAAAAAGTAGACATTTGTGCGAATTTATAACATGAAAAATTATAATGTCAATACTTACTTTTTAGTAATCAATAACAAACTTGTCATTATGGAAATCTTCTTAATATCGTTTCTTTTAATAAATTTCAACTTGTATATGAAATTATATATTATACATTGTGCATTATGTATTATTATGTATTATTTCTGCATTTTCAATCCTCAATTACGCAAGTTACTCATTTACGAGAGGAAAAATGAGAAAATTTAAGTATAAAATAATATTTATACTTTAATTAGAACTAAAAATTAAATTAAGGAAACTATTTCTTCATTTAATTTTTAATAAAGAAAACTATTTCTTCAAGAAACACAAAAATAAAATTATAATAATGGTGAAATTTCTTTAGACTTTTTACTTTTTCATGCCCATACATATGGTACATAATATACTGTTTTTAGATCAAACTTCCGAAAGTGCGTTTTTGTTATATTTATGCGTTTTGAGATCCCCTGAATACGAAAATTATGCTTTAGCTGCTGGTCTTTGTTTGTGTCTATGTGTCTATTGTCAGCATATTTTGAGAACAAATAGTAGCAGGAGGTGAAAACACAGTTTTTAAATGTGTATCATATAGGGATACTGCACTAAAAGTTTCGTTGAGATGAAGCAAATGGTTCGTGTACAGGGACACTCAAAAATATTCAAATACATTATGTGTATGGGCGAAATTTTTGGTAAGTACAGTGTAACATCTATAGGCTGCCCTAAATAAAATGGAAATATCGTATTTTTTATACGTATAAAAGTCTGTTCTGTGCAGATTGCGGTATGAAAACCATTCATTATTCGTTTACCGGGCTATCCAAATTATTAAGATATACTTGAAAATTTTTGGAAGAGTATTTCATTTTGATTTAGTTGTTTCTTACATAGAGCTACTTTTAAGCACTGTAGATAGAAGCGTCTTAAAATCAGACAAAAATGTGTTTGAAAAAACCATTCAGACACAAAAAATGTCCGAAACATGTAAGTATGCGAAATTTGAGACACCACATGCATCTGAATTTAAGACATGTAGTGTTTTTTTATAAATAATCTGATATAAATGTGTGGATAAGGTTAATATGTCTGAAATTCAGACATGTTACACTTTAGATACTTACAAATTAAGACAGTTTACAATTTAGGCCCTTAGAAATTCAGACATTTCTCAGATCAGACACTTGTATTACTTAGGACGTTCTCCACATGGAATCTACTTTCAGAGCAATATGCATATCCTGTTTCAAATACTTATTACATTGAATAAATTGCATATATTTTTATATACTAATTAAATAATCTATTTAAACAACTTAGATGATCGCCAGATAATTTAGCGATCTTGAATTATTATTTTTTTTTTCGCCAAGGACGGCAGGCAGATATTAAATCTTTTTCTTTGAAATTAATCCATTGAAATTAAATGTTTATGTTTATATTCGAAAATGGAAGTCTGTAATTCAATTTTTCCAGAGTTTTGAAATTTAAAATAAAAATTTTATGAATTATACAGAACAAATAACTCAGTCTACTACACACAGACAGTAATTTATATACAACTATACCCAAATTTGGATACTGAGAAGAAAAAAAAAAATGAGCGATTAACATATGAAATCTTTTGCTTGGTCCCACGGACGGTCAGTGATGATATCACTTCGCTTGCATATAATAATAGATCTACTTTAAAAAAAAAAATAAGTAAAAATAAAAATAAGTAGTCAATTTAAGTTAATTGGAATGCATTATGTTTTTGCTTAAAAATAATATCCTCAAATTAGAGCTGACGTAAAGCACAAACAAAAAAAAAAAAAAAAAAAAAAAAAAAAAAAACAGAACTTTTATAAATATATATATATATATATATTTAACTTGCATATATTTTCAACGGTATAAACTTTCTATCTGCCACTCGTTCAGTCAAATTTCTATCACCTAACGGCTGTTTTCTCTTGATCTGAGAAAAATCTGAAGTTGAGTGTATATTGATGCTACATTATTCAAATTACTATGTCTAGGATTATACTTGAATTTTAACAACTGCCAGATTTAAAAACTTTCTTCTTCAGGTTTTTTTTTTTTTTTTTTTTTTTTTTTTTATGTAAAGGAATAGGCGTATAAAATGGAAAAATTCATAAAAAATAAAAGTATTTTGAAGTACCTTCTTGACATCGTAATTTTTTTTTTTTTTTTTTTTTTTTTTTTTTTTTTTGTATTATGCACATCTGGCTAATCATACCTTTCCACTGATACCATTTTCAACCCTCTACTATCATACTTAATATGTTAAAAGTGTACCATAAATTTCATGCTTGTCTGTTAATATATATATTAAATAAATTATATATATTATGAATAGTTTAGGTATATTATGAATAGTTTTATTCTAAAAAGTATCAAACTACGATTTCTTACGTGAATGCTAGAACTAGACTATAAATAAGATCAAATTAAGAACAATTATAGACCATAAGAAAAGCATGAAAAAATACATGAAAAAATACCAAAACACTTGTTTTAGAAATAATTGTAATACCAACTCCACTATATGAAAGAGAGACTTGGATTCTCAAAAATAGAGATGAAAGAGAAATACAATTTTCAGCGATAAAATTTCTAAGGAGTGCCAAGGGGTGTTAAAGTAAAAATTAATCGAATAGTTAAAAATAGGTTTGAAAGTAAAAATTAATCTAATAATACATGAACTACAGAAATAAGTGGAGAGAACATTTAGAACGAATAAATACTGACCGCATACCAAAGGCACCCCTGGAATACATGCCAAGGATGAGAAAAGGCAAGAGGAAAGCCACGTAATGATGGATTGAATCCAGAGCCGGCTTGTAGCCTTCAGCCGTGTTGATAATAATGATGATTGAAATAAGATCACATTCCTGCCATCGAATCAAATGAGACTAAACTGCCCGATGTGTAAAGAATTCTCGCTCACATAGTCTCTGCTATTGGTTACAGTTAAAACTGTATTTTATGCTTATTGTATAGTTCCTGCTGTAATTTTAATATTGTCAGTTGTTATTTAAGCTGTCATTTCTGATGAAAGGGAAGCTGCAACTGACAGACTTGTAATTTTCTGGAAGATTCTGTAAATTGACATTTAAGCCTCTTCAAACTTTTAAGCTTTTGTGATTCTTTCACGGATATTTAAAAAAAAACCTGAATACGCAGCACATTGAAATATAAATACGTTGTTTAAAAAAAAAAAAAAAAAAAAAAAAAAAACTCCCTTTTTTTTAATAGTTAAATAACATTTTTGATAAAGATATATATATGTATATATATATATATATATTGTCTTAATAGTATTCACTAATCTTTATTAGTTTTAAAAAACCGGTTTTCAGAGTGTTTGAAACGAACAATTTGAAAATTAAAACAAATGTACGACTTTTTGAATTATTTTGAACAATTTCACTGTGTTATTTACGACGATTTAACATAATTATTTACATAAGTAATTATATTTTTATGTATTTGAAAAACCATTTAACTGATACGTGAATTAGAACATTTAAATTAAATATGAAATGTATCTTCTTGATAAATAAAATATTAAGAGGATATAATTTTGGGATATAGTTTACATATATATATATATATATATATATATATATATATATATATATATATATTTACTAATCAATTGTTATGTTTTTGTGAATAATAGAAAAAAAAAAAAAAAAAAAATCTAAACAGTTCAGACAGGGAGAATAAAAAAAATAAAAAAAAATAATAATAAAACATATGTATGGTAAATGTTTTACAGCTATCAAAACAAATGGTTGGCATAATATTAATATTTATAAACTTTTCTACATTTATTATAAACTAAATTATAAACTAAAGTTCTGTCAACGGATCATTATTTTTTAAACATTTTTAAAAGGTATTGTAAAGCACACACACACACACACACACATACACAAAAAAAAAAAAAAAAAAAGAATGTATCGCTGTTTAAAAAGATTACGTCTCACAAAAAAAAAAAAAAAAAAAAAAAAAAAAAAAGTTCCAGTTTAGCTACTACTACTTTGGCGCAAAGTTCCAACACTTCAGTAATGCTTTCTGCTAAAATTTATCCTTAAACTTTGAAAAGCGTAGACACACATTTCACAATAATACATACAAATATCTGTAATAAAGAATTCTTGAATATCATTCAGTTAAACATAAATTAATTCTAGAGAAATCAAGCAGTCATTTCTTTCTTTCTTTCTTTCTTTATATTATCCATTACATTATATATGCATTATATGTATGCGATTTTTTTTCTGTTTATGAAGTATATGTTGATTCGTAATTAATATCATTATATATATAACTACAACAATTGACAAATAATTAATTCTATGAAATAGATTCAGTTACGCAAAAATTCTTTTTCTCATTAAAAATTATTCAAAAGGAAGTGTCATTCTTCAAATGGTAACTCGTTAATTTATATTCGTCGAAGCTGTTTCTGTTTCCTGGAAAATAACTTACCGAATTTTAATGACACTTCAACAAACTAATGAATAATTCAGTTCAATTAAAAGAAAATCTACCGACGGATAGCATAAGAAATAATACAGAAAAAATCTCGTTTATAGGCAAGTTTAGATATATTGTTGAATTAGAAACCTTCTAAAGTATAAGACACAATAAAATAAGATTAAAAAAAATTATCTATGAGCTATTTTTTATAATAGTTCGTATATATAAAGGTAAACATGAAAAAACAAAATGAGTAATTTTCTCATCATGACTAGAAAAAAGTAATTTTTATAGGAATTTTCATCGTATTTTTAGGTTACGTAAAAAGCGAAAGTTTTTTATTAGGTATCATTTTAATAATTATGAGTTAACTGAAATCAGTTTTCCTTACAAATATATTTTTTTTTTTTTTCAAAATACATGAATTATTTTAAATGAAGAGTACATGTACACTGCATGCAAATATTTTCAACTATCTCGTAACGTGGTGTTATCAACCTGCTGTTTAACGAACCACCATGATGCAATTCATAAATATCTATGTAATACATTAGGTGTAACAGGACGATTATTGTGTGTATCTATCTATCTGTCTATCTTTTTATATATTGTATAACTGACATGCATATACGCATATATACAGATATAATATTAGAAATTGTAACACATTTTAGGGAGACATACATATTTAATAATTAAAGATAGAAAAATGCCCTACATTAAAAAGATTATATTTTTTAATTTATATTTTTGTGGGTATTTCTGTAGTCATACGACTAAAATCAATCATTAAAGAGAAGAAAGATATACATATACTATTGAAACATGGTTATATACTTTGTTATGTTAATTTCCCTATTAATATATTTCTCTGTATGGACATAAAAAAGTGCGTTTTAGTTGTTTTATTAAATAAATAATTATAATCATAATTTAGGATTTTCTGTTGCAATATATCCTAGAAAAAATTATATATCAATATGAGTACTAATGGAAACATATGTGGAATCCCCGTGAAAATTTAAATTAATTATGTTGTTCTAAACAATTGCAGTATCCTGGGATCATTCCAATATAAAAAGTTTTTATCAAATATTTATAATTGGCGACTAGAATGGGGAGGGACTTTCGTTACTTCTGGGGAAATTTTGTGCTGTGCTTGGCTATATTTATTGCTTGCGGGTTAAATTAAAATTCTTATAGATTAAATGAAAACAAATCATCACCAAGACATCAATAACATCAGATAGTAATGTCGTTTCAAAGACTCCAAAATAGAACAGAACAGTGTCTTGATTTTTCATAGAGAAACTGACTGGACTGGATCAGAAATTTTTGCTTTTATAATGTATGAGACAGAGAAATAAATGAGAGCACATTGATTGACCTGTCCAATACCTAAAATTGCAGACTATACGTATATCTAAACATTTGTAATTATTCTGTTTTTAAAATAAAATAGAAGATAAAATTAAAAATTGATTCTTTATTTCAGTCAGAAAAAAAATACTGAATTATTGTTTTTACTATATATAATTTTGCTATTAAAATTTTTAACTACTTTTTATTCACAATCAACTTAGTGTTATGTACATTTAAGTATGTGATAATAAAACGCAATAATGCTACAAAAGATTTTTTTTTTGCACCATTTTAATAGCTGCCAACATCCTAATAAATAATCCGGAATATTGTTATAATCCGCCTACTTTTTCCCACCAGTCTTTTCTTCGAGCACTTTTCTTTTATTTCATTGTAAATACATTTAAAGAGAATCACTCTAAAACTTAATTGGTATGAAAAAACGGGCGGGTACTAATAATATTCCAGATTAGGCTGACAGCTATGCATCTTATATACCGTATTTTATTTACCAGTATTTATTTATTTTTTTTTTTCAAATGTTCTCTTATCAACAGATAAACAAAAAAAAAAAAGAAAAAGAAATCAAGAGCAATTTCTCACCGTTTTTAAAGCAGATCATAATCTTTGTTTTTGCTTCACAAAACTATCAATGGAGCTTTGAAAAGAAATATTTTTCATAAGGATTTTTTAAAAATATTTTTAGACAAAATAAGAAAGACCATATTATAAAGTAACATAAAAACATTAAGAAGTGTTAAAGCAGATGTTAGTAAGTAAAAGAGAAATTTCTAATATATAAATTGAGAATAAATAATAATAAAATGAAAACAAAAACTTCTCAAATAACAGTCTATATAGGGGATTTTTTATTTAATTTACTAGTATGTTGCTGGCAGATAACTTTGTTTGGTAGAGCACGTAAAATAAACAGAAGTTTTACTATTTTTGCTTTTCTTTAAAACCAATTTTAAAACTAAAGATGACAGGGAAGAATTGGACACAATGCTTATCCAACGAGTGTAGCACATGACAAAATTTAATGAAGACAGAAACACAGAGTAAAAGGATAACACTTTAAATAAAAGCATGGACATTGGACAGCGCTGTCAAGTCGGCGCTATATGTTATTCATTAGAACATTTGAAAAGAAATACATACGCGGTCGAAACTCTGCGAACCTTTCTGAAAGAGAGACTGCTACTGACTGACAAAGTATATTACTAAATTTCACCGGGTGTGGGGTCACGTGGGTTTTGATGACAAACGCTTCTACGTAAGCGTTTCGTCATTGCCTTCACTGAGAAAACAATCTTACAGGGTGATCTGAGCTAGGAGATGTAGTTTTTTGTATTACATTATTGATATTAAGTTTTCCACCGTTTTCTCTTTTAAAAGTAGATTTTAATATATTCATAACTTTATCATCGAAAACTACGCACAAAATGACAATTTAAAAATGAACATACGCAAGAATACATCTCGAAATATAGTAAGTAATAAAAGTTTAAATAATGTATTATTATCATTATTATTATAATTATTGTTATTTAAACTTAATTTAATTATTTTTCTCCTCCATTAGAAATATGGTATCACATTTCAGTGATACTGTTTCCTAAAACTCATTCCTTATTTGAACATTAAACCATTAAGGCAAAATAATCTTAACCTAAGATTATACAAATAAGTTACTGACAAATAAAAGACCCGAAACATGTCTAATAAAAAATAAAATAGAATAAACATAATAATGATATTGAATTTAAAATATTATTTATCATAATATTTTACATGTGTTTATCATGGATATAAAAGTCTCATCTGAGTTAGGAAATGGTACCTAGAAACTAGAAACATCAGTCTAGATTATAGTAAAATTTGAAAATGATTATTCAGAGTATAAACATACATATAAACGAGTTTACCTATTTATAAAACAATGAATATAAATCTTTATCTTTTATACGATATGAATGTCTCAAAATTATTTAATGTGTTCTAGAAAATAAAAATTTCTACATTTGTTCCAAACAAATATTTCAAATTTATTTTCTAATGATAACTCAGGTCAACAAAATATTTTTTTTTCTTGGAGCCTGAAATTTTCAGATTGATTTTGAATATTTTAGTGCTGCTAATTCAAAAAATACCATTCATTTTCTTCTAGCAGCTCTAGTTTATGAGATATAATTAGAATTATAATGAACATTATTACTATTATAATTATTACTTTTATTACTTTTATGACTATGACTATTACTATTACTATTACTATTGTTATTATTATGATGATTCTTCTACTTCTTCTTATCATTTTTCTTGTTAAAATAAACTCAATGAATGATACTGAAGGGGGGGGGGAGATTGAAGTGAATAATTTCTTTTGAATTTATAAGACTTATAACTATGAAGAAGTAGTGGAGAATGTAGTCACTACCTTTTGGGAACTGGGTTGTAACATGAGCACAAAATTACACTGCTTGAACAGTACTTTGACCAATTTCCACATTGTTAAATATATGGTATTTTTGGCATATAACTTAGATAAGCAAAAAATCTAGAGCTGATGGGGTAAAACTGAAAAAAAAAATAGTGACACAAATATAGTCAGAAATAGTTGAAAATTGTTCGGCACCAAAACTACTGTTGACCGGTGTAATCAGCACACAAAAATTAATAGAAATTTTAAGACAAGAATCAGAAATATTTCTTAGTGCAGTAAGAGCGAGTTAGTTTATAAACGGTACTAAATAAAATTGTTTATTATTCACATAAAGAAATGGTGGCTTTCACTTGCGTTTTATTAAATATATAGAACATTGTTAAAAATGAGGATATTTTTAGAAATATATAAAACAGTGATTTAAAGTTGTATGTTTATTAATACTTAAAAAAGAAAAAAAAATTATAAATCCTACATAATTAGTTTTATTCTTTATATTTTAACAAGATTCTTATGTCGCACAGATTTGTTAAGATAATAATAATAATAATAATAATAAAAGAAAAAAAAAACTGACAGCGAGTGAAAATCCTTTTTACTAATAATGAGATTACCGGTTAACGCATTTCGGATTAATTAAATTAATTATTTTATATATATATATATTTTTTTTGTTTTTGTTGTTAAAGTTCTCATGGCATATTTATCGATAATAAAGTGACATAAAATATATAAAAATATATTTGTACAAGCGTGTAAAACAGTTAAAATGTTTTCTTCGAGAAAATCCATTTTATCATAAACATAAAATTCAAACCTTTGAAAGTACACAAAATACCCCTTTAAATGAGTGAATATGACTCTAGAAATAAATAGAATATGACTTAGAATATGACTTAGAATATGACTCTAGAAATAAATAATAATGCGAATTTTATTATTTTCATCATTCCCCATAAAAAGGAACAATAGAAAAGTTATAAAAGAAAAAAATAAATTACTGAATAATTAATATAAAATACGACATCTCTTAAATTATTAAATTTTATTTAAAAAGAAGAAGTATATATCTTGAAATTTTATACAGAGAGCAGTACATTTTTTTTTCCCAATAAATAACTGGAGCCGCTTGGCATCGGATTATTCCAGGTCCGTTACTACGTAGAGCTGTCAAAAAACCGTGGTGTATATCAAAGGTAGCTGGTGCACGTAAAATTTGTCGTGAAGTAAAATTCTCCAACGTCGTGAAGTAAAATTCTCCAAATGTTAACTAAAAATGTTTAGAGGTTACCGAAACAGAATATTCATCTCTTTGGCTTTTCTACAAACAACCTCAGTAGGCAAAGCAGTTGAAGTTCAGACAATTGCTGTCTGCTCACGGCGTTGCTCTAGCGTGACATAAAATAAACTCAACCTCAAACATAAACAAATGAGAATTTTTCTTAGGTTATGAGAAATTATATTTATGCGAATGTAAATAAAAATTCAAAATCTTATTTGTGAAAACGTATTCTTTAAGAGGAAGGAAACTATCTCTTCCTGCCTCATTTACAATACATTGTTAATAATTCCCCAATTTAGATATTTCACAAAAATGTACTTGTTGACATTACTCGTTAAACAGAGAAAAAATTAGAAAAAATTATATAGGTACAAATAAAATGATTTATTGAGAATTACATTAGAATTACATAAGAATTACGCGAATCACAGTGCTAAAATATGGGTGTTTAAATTTACAGATCAATCCAATTAATAATTTTCGAATCATTTTCTTAGTAATAAAAGCCCATATTTCCTGAAACTAATGCTGAAATGATGTCATTTCTAAAATAATATATTGGAATAAAGAAAGTAAATATTTCTTCCATAGATTCTATGAATGCAATTTAACTAAATAAAACATTGAAAACCAAATTTAACGTAAAAACTTACATTGCAATCTCAACAATGTTTTGAAATAAAGGAAATAAAGTTTTATACATGGAATAAATTAAATATGTAGAATTTCACTATACAGTCGGTAACAAAAGTCTCCGAACACTAGCAAAAATTCCTATGTAGAAAAAGTACACTTATGACAGTTTTTTTAAATAAATCCTTCTCGAATCCTGTCTTAGTCAGTCTAAAAACAGGATTTGTCAAGGATTTATTTAACAGAACTGTATTAAGTTCACTTTTTTTATATAGGAATTTTTGCCGGTGTTCGGAGACTTTTGTTACCGACTGTACCATGGTAAATTAAAATAAATATGTACACATGTGATGATAAAACGTGAATTAAAGTATTACGATGTCATTTTTTATTTGTTGAAGAAGATTCAAGTCAACACATATGAATATCATATTGTAAAACATAAAGCCAATTGTTTTAAATATCATGTAAATTAACGTTTAGTAATCTGAACTGGCACTGCGAAATAAAACTGAAAATACGTGTGTAAGAGTAGAGTGCTATGCGGTTGCAGACAGACTAGTATATAAATACTACTTATTATATATAAATATTACGGATAGTTTTATGTTGCCGTCTTGTGTTAACTATTACATCTAAAAACGATGAAAATTTTAAATACAATGGAAAAAACTGAACAAAATTTACTCATTAACATTCCAATTTTATTTTTAAATTATAAAAATTTTAGAAGAGTAACTTTTAAAAAATAAAAAATAAAATTCAAAATATTGTAATTGTCTTCCGAAAAATTGAATAAACTTTAAAGTTCGTATGCTGTTTAAAAATCATATAAATAATCTCAAAACGTTAAACTTAGCTCGATTAAAAGTGTCTCATGTGTATTTCCAAAACCGTTTAGTCTATTTATTATATGTATATATATATATATATATAATATAATAAACATTATATATATAATGTTTCGTATAAAGAAAATGATATGAATGAAATACATTTTGGTAAAGTAACAAAAAAATATGGTTCACAAAACATAAGTTAACCTAAAGCTCATCAGAACGAAAATTTACATTCATATAACTTTTTTAATTAAAAGGTTTGGTTTAATCTAAAAAATATATACATATAAAGAAACAATTGCATAGGGAAAAAAATCATGATGTAAAGGAATCTTCAATTCTTTTTCTCTTTTCTTTTTTCAAATATGGGTATGCATTTATTTTGTAATAAGATTAAAATATATGTATATCAATTATTTGGGTTTAAGTTTTAAAATAAACAGAAAAATCAATAGTCAAAATAAAGTCAAACAAATTATTTACTATTAATATTAAAATCTTAAGATAAAAAATACCACATTGTGTGGGAAAGTGATAAGAAAGTCAATTAAATGTTTCTTCTGTTATTGGCAAGATAATAATGACGGTGTTTTTTTTTTTTTTTTTTTTTTTTTTTTTTTTTTTTTGTGAAACATGTAAATAAAATCGACATATATATATATATATATTTTTGTTTTAAATTAAATATATACACGATATTTAATTACCGAAATAGGAAATATAGAGATTTACTGTGTTTTTTAAAAATACATTTCAAAATATTCTATTATCTCCCTATATATATATATATATATATATATAATCGCTTGTTCTAGGTGAATGATTTACCATCGCTCAGCCCAAATACCTACGCCTAGTATAATAATCATGAAATTTCGTAAAAACATTTTTTCCATGACGTAAACATCTACTAAGAAGCTATTTTCAATAATCATAACCGAAGGAGGGGTGGGGGTGGGGGGATTATATCGAACACAAAATATGAAGGGATATAAAAAACTACCTCCTCCCTTTCTTGTTTAAAGAAAAAAAAAAAAAAAAAAAAAAAAACATGTTTCCTGGCGTAAATCTTTCCAAATTATATTAAACGGCAATTCTATCTTTCTTTCGTTTTTTTTTTTTTTTTTTTTTTTTTTTTTTTTTGTAATTGGATTTGCTCGAAGTACCCAGTTCTCACTATTAAGGGACTTTGTAAATTATCCTCCGTTTGGAGGGCGAGTGGGGGAAAAGACAGTTTTCCAATCATAGCTTTCTTTAAAATTATATGATGAAGGCGAGTTTTTGCGCGTAAGTTAGTAAGGAATACTCAACACACATTATAAAATGGTTTTGTGAAAAATCCCATTCTTCCTACTTTGGAAGCGGAGGAGAGCAAAAACACATTTCCAAGGGTAATACTATTCTATGTTATCTGAAAAAGGTTTTTTTTTTTTTTTTTTTTGTGTGTGTGTGTTGGTTATGTGTATATATAACTCGAAATGAAAAAAAAAAAAAAAATCCCAAGCGATTTTTGGTGTGCACGTTAATTGTCGGATCTGTGAATAAATTGCTCTTAATTTCTTGGTTGTAAAATGAAATTGGTAGATAGATGAAAACGTGCATAGAGCGTGTAGCTACCACACTAATTGAGGACCGGATCCCCATATAGTGCAAGCGAGAAACACGCTTATGAAGATACTGGAAATCCGACCGAAATTAGTATGTAAATCTGCTTCTTTTTGCAATTCCGCTCGGTTGATATGTACTGCAGCAGGCAGCGGAATTCCGGACACAGCATTGCGTAGTCGGAAAAGCTGCTACTAGAGGCAGAGAGAAATGTAATTGTTGTTTTAACCGATTTCTATGATTATTTTAATTTTAATTTGATTATTTATTTATTTATTTATTTTTGGTATTAGTATATTAAAAAGTGACAGGGAATTTTCGAATTGATTTGAAAATTTTGACCAGCAAAGAGGGTGATAATTATTTACAAATACATTATTAAATTTAAAAATAATACTAGAATTTTCCAGGAGATTTAAATAATCCATATTTTTCTTAAGATATTAACCATCTGACCACCGCTAGTGGATTTTTAGCTTCTTTTTTTATGTTTGAAAATCTTAAATGCTGCTCATGAATATTAGAATTATACACATAGTTAAATTTTAAATCTCAAGTTGAAATAAGTATTATTTTAGTATACTTGAAAAACAAAACGTGCAGAGGAAACAAAATTACAATTTTGCCCTTATTCCAAGACGGTCAGAGTTTTTAAAGGATTTCTTAAATATTTGAATACAAATTCCCAATTTAAATATTTATTCGAGAAACATGAACATTCAAAGCGTGTCTTTTCATAGTTTATAGAGTATACAAAGATAGTAATTTTTGATGACACAAAAATAATAATTAATTTCCTGTTTTAAATGCTACAATTAAAAAAAAAAGCATATCTGCATTAACATTTATTTAAGAAAATGAATTTAAATAAAACCCTGCACTTACATATGTTTTTAAATATGCTGTTACATGTTATTAGTTATGTAAATTTATCCTTTATTTTTTTATTTCAATATAATGTAGATTTTAAATAAAGTAAAAAAAAAAAAAAAAAAAAAAAAAAAAATCATATTTAGTTTTTTACGTTGCATTACATTTAAATTGTGATAAATGTATACGATACATATATACGGTATAAATAAAATATAGATATACATGATATTAATGAATTATAATAGGATTACTGCATAATTAATATTAACGATGAAGTATATAAATCCTTCAAAACAGTTTTAGGAAACGCAGATGAAAGTTTTAACTATAGAAAAGCCATTAAGGTGAATATTTTCAGAAGTTATAAATACAAACTGATTTTTAACAGTTTTCAATATTTCTTTTTTTTTTTTTTTTTTTTTTTTTTTTTTTTGTGAATTGACATTTAAAATTTGTAGAAGACGTTATACTTTAATTAATCTTATTACGGTAATACTTTCTAGAAAATCGGTGATTAACACGTAAAAAATAATAATAATAATAATAATAATAATAATAATAATAATAATGAAGATTTTTTTTTAACCCGTTAACACCCGAATGAGTTTGGCTAAATATTATTAGCTGATTATTTCACTTCTAAATTAATATAGACAGCCGACAGTAAAATATATTAACTTAAACAGTTCTTTCGATGGTTTTAAATTTAAAGCCTAACCTCATTTATTGACTTTTAGTGTTCTAGCTAGAAAACTTCGAGATAGAAAAAGCTTGAGAAAACATATTAATTTCTTATTATATGTTGACAAAGAACTCGAAAGTAAAGTATTTTAATATAAATTATTATTCAACTTCGTTAAAATTATTATACCTGCGCAAAAAGCAAATATATGTGTGACGAATGAAAAATCATAAAATGACTATCCAAATTATGAAATAATAATTAATAGTAGGCACATAAAACTTCCAGGGATAAATTAGAAGGACGCTATAAACTGTCACTAAAATGCAGAGAATCATTTCAAGAAACCACAAAAATATATGTGCCATTTTATTAAATGAAGACACTGGGCGCTAACGGCTTAATATAAAATTCGACCGCTAAATGATAGTCAAAGACGATGATATGACACTACCTACCAATAAGTATTTGGACATTTTGCAATTTAGACGTTTTATCAAATATCTACAAAAATTCTTCACGAATTGTCTTGAAACTTTGGGAGTATAAGGAACATGTTATGCCTTATATATTGCAGTTAAAGTTTTGTTCTGAAGAGGAAAAAGACACAAGTTATTTTTAAAAAATAATCAAAATGTTTTGGGCCACCGTGTAAAAAGTAATGCTTGTAAAGCGTTTTCTCTGTAGCATGTGATTATGAGGCTGTTTCTAATTATCTGTATAAAATTGTATTAGCTTACCACATATATTCTTATTGAATTCACATTTCATTGATTCGTGAAACGTTCAAATGCAATATTTCCTTCAAAAAATAGTGTTGTGAAACCTAATTAAAAATTGGAAATATTGGCAAATATTATCGTGCGATTGGCAACGCTGTCGTTATGTAACCCTCTATAATGAAAACCATTCATATCACATCGCTCTGAGCAGGGAAAAACTATAACATAGCAGCTGCGTGCAAGGAAATTTTTAATCTTTCCAAGAGCATTTTTTTGGAATTACATTTATAAAATGTCTGTCAACGAGTCTTAGAATGTTATACTTATATGCTTTCTGGTCAAAATCAGTGAGAGGAATTAAAATAATTAACTTTTGCTAACCAAGGTTGTTAGTGTCATCTACAGTGTGAATACAACGCTTCCTCATAAAAATGTTCATGTTAAATCTGCTTACACCAATTCCCTTCATATACTCCTTGCCATTATATTTTCAACAGATATTTTTGAAACACCCCAATTTATATAGTCCATGAGTAAAAGATTACTTAAGTAAAACATAATACCATAACACTCTCTGAAAATAAATTAGTTAATTAGTTAATCAATTAGTTCCCCATGCCAAGTATTTTTTTTTTTTTTTTTTTTTTTTTTTTGTCGACTTGAGTTAAAAATGTAATTATTTGAGCTAATTAGTAGCTTTCTATTAAAGCGACCTCTTTTTACCGATATTTATTGATACATTCAACCACTTTTATAAGGCAACATTGCTTTCGCTGCAGCACATTTCTTCAGTAGCTCGCCTGTGCAATGGTCATAGCCATCATAAAGTTTAATAAAACCAATTGTATTAAAATCATAATTAAATAAAAAAATATATATACTCACAATAAATAACTCAAGTTTCAGTGCATTATGTAATTAATTGAATTTACTAAATTTAATTCGAGATGAGAGGGCGCGTTTCTTTTCGGCAAATGAGTGAAAATTCACTCAAGTTGAGTTATTTCCTTGTTGCGTTATTCCTTTATTTCAAGTATTACTCACAATGAGGGAAAAAAAGAAATACCTTAAACATTTCAGAAGTAATTTTTTTAAATGTGGCTAGGGGAAATTTTTAAAAGGAAATTATTAAATTTTGTATAAATGTTAAAATTCAGTTACACAACTTTGTTTCATTTAAATTTTTACTCATAAATGGACTTGTGTGCCTCAAGTTTATTGTAGTTTGGTAAAACATACACACACAAAATGCTTTGCGATAGAGTAAAAGAAACACATTGCTGTAAATATAAGTATTTGCTTCCCTGTGCAATGTATTTGCCTAGAAATATCCTTTCATGCTCGCATTGTATTTAATAAGAAGTGGTAATTTCAATGCAGCATATATACAGAAACAATTCGTTTAAATAACAATGTCATATAATAGGCGAGACGTAGCTTAGTCAAATTTGACCTTTTTATTCCTTCCACATACTTCTCATTGTGAGTTTTCTTCCTTCTCGTCCCATGCTTTCTTCTACGGATTTTTAGCCTTTTCCCCCTCAATTTTTACATTCTAAAATGCGGTACAAGGGCTAAGTATTTCAAAGTCCATATTTTCTATCACCGTCATGGTGGTGGAAATCGTTGTTTGAGGTGTCCTGTCCGTTTCCAAGTCCATTATTTTCTTCGCCGTCATGGTGTTGGATGCCTTTGTTGGGCTGGTTGTGGGAAGGATGATACAAGTCAAATCGTTCATGCCACAACAAGTCTTCTCGTAAGTTTTAGTTTTTCTGTATATTGCACAAAAGGCTCTAGCTAAAGACTAATATATAAATTTAATTATAAATATATATATATATATATATATATATATAAGAATTTAAATTTAGAACCCTCTTCCACGAATTGCAAAAATATAAATTATTTGGACGTAAACATAAAAATATAGAATGATAATTTGGTAACTAGAATTTATGGCAAAGGAAAAGACTTTCATTTAAAAACAATAAAACTAATGCATTTCACATCTAACGTACATATTTCAGTTAAAAAGAACGTATTTAGAAATGGTTTAGTACGTATAGCTAGATTAAATTCAGGCTATCGAAGAGTTGTTTGAAGATATGGTGGATTGGTGTCGTCAGAGCATAGCGCAGGGTTTCCATAGAGGTTTAGTAAAAAGTATGACGCACCAATTCGTGAATCAGTTTAAAAGGAGTACTGAGATGAAAATGTTGTTGGAAAGAAAGGATGGTTTAGAGAATTGGTTTCATGAGTTGTTTTCATTTGGTCTTGACAGGTGAGGGGAACGTTGCATGCGTAGAACTAGTTTAACCCTGCAATGCATGTTGTAAGCCATGCCGCCTGTCTCCATATTAATTTTAATTTCGCTCTGTTTCATTTTTAGTTCTGGACTATGTTAAAGATGTTTTTCGTACTCTATTTGGTTTTTGTTTGTTTATTAATTTCGTTAAGCTTTTGTAGACTTGTTTTATTCTTGAATTTTATGTTTAAATATGATTTTGTAGTTGGTTTTGCTTTTCAATGGGATGTTTAAATATATATATATATATATATATATATATATATATATATATATATATATATATACATATTCTTAAATGTATAGTATTTTATATTTTCGCATATCCATATTATTAATTTTAGATTTCTATTTACCTCAGTTCTTTATCGATTTTACTAAATTATTTTCTTTTATTTAGTTGCTTGAGGCTTTTTAAAAAGTTGCGAATAATTTAAATTTTGTCTCTTTTTTAAAAAATAACATTATGAATTTCGCTAAATTAGAAAACAATTATAAATAATACAAAATCAGCCGCTGTATATATATGCATTTACATATACACACGTGTACATATGTGTGTGTATATTAGGTATTTAATGTAAAAATTAACGTTTGAGATGGCAAACAAATGTAAGATTAATTACCATTATCAGGTAAATAATTGATATATTCTTATATCGTCTTGATATCTAGTGTAATCTTAAATATATATATATACAATTATAGACTGTTTTTAATAAATAAAACGAAAAAAAAAAATAATAATAATAACAGAAATTTCATTTATAAATGAGCTAACTGAATGGTGTGACTTTATGCACATATTTAATTACAATCAATTAAGCTTATGTAAATAACTACTATGTAGTATAACTACTTAATCTAAATTATTGGTGATTCGAAAAGGCGATTTAAAAACGCTTTTCACTGATATAAAGAATCTCTAAATTTCATCATTTTTAATCATGTGCAAATGATACAATTAAGAACAGAATTACGTAGTTGAATAATTCAGCAAATCATTGATACGTGTAAGAAAGTGATTGGATGAATGACATAAACGCTTCCATAGTCATTAATACATATTCAAGTATTGTAAAAATAAATAAACAAAAATAGATATGTTCAAGAGTAACAAATGTGTCTTAAGTATTTATTTTTTAAAAAAAGTATATAATAGAAAATATGCTTAAAAAATGAAAATTAAAAAAGTATCCAGGGTTTAATCATTTCAAAAGATTAAAACATATCAGAGAACCATTCAAGCTACGAAATTTTCAATTTAATTTCAATTCCCATTACCTTTTTCGATTTTTTTTTTAATTGAAATAATAGGATATCCTATTTGTACCTGATTGGTTAATAAGCTTTATTTAAAATGATTTATAAAAGTAGCTCACGTTACAATTTCATTTTAATGACTTTGCAACGAAAAACGACGATAATTGGAGGAAAAGAAAAGAGGAAAAAGCGAAATTTTGTCCTTTAAAATGTATTCTTTGAAGATTATTGTCTTTTTGGTGATGCTTGTTAATGCAGTTTCTAGAAAAATATTCAGTCACTCGCATTGTCTGATTGTCCTTGTTAAAAACTATTAATACATCTATTTCAACTTTATTCTTCTAACCCTTTAATAACTTAAAATATAATGTAGTTTCCCTATATCAAAGGTAAGACTAATTTGAAAAGTTCTTTTGTTTCAGATAAAAATTGCGACAAGTTAGAGTTCATTCATTCCGCATGTGAATCTTTCTTACGCAAATAGAACTTTATTAAAAATCTAGTTTTAATTATTATAGGTGGATAATTATTGCTGGTTAATGATATGTTGAAGTAGAAATAAATATAATAATTTTATACTTTTAGAGAGATCTTCCTTTTCTACAGTAAGTGTATAGGAATAAGACTAAGAGAAAAGGAAAAATTCTCAGAAAGCATAAAACTGTTATATTTATTTTTATTTAAAACGCAAAAAAAAAAAAAAAAAAATGCGGTTTAAAACATAAATTTGATGCTTCAAATTCTGCAGGAAATTTCATATCAAAAAATAAATAAATATTTATTAAAAACCACTTTCATGATAATACTAAAAGTAGTAATTTTTTTTTTTTTTTTTTTTTTTTTGTTTTTTTTGTTTTCTTTGTTTTAAAAAATAAAAATTCATTAAAAAAATTAATTAAATAAATAAATATAAACTATCGAATTTATTCGTATAGATTTTACTTTTGCCTTTTAATTGAATGTGCTTTCTTTATGATATTGAGTTTAACTATAAGGAAGTATAGTAATCCCGATTAGCGAAATGGATTTTGTATTTCACATTGCTCGAAAACGAATGATTGCTGAATGTTGCCAATTTATACGTGTAACTGTCATGATGTCTTGTTGCACACCTGCAAGTGTCGTCTTAACAGGAGCTTTCGTTTTAGAGATATAAGGGATTTTACACGATTTTTCGTGACGTCTGTATGTGTGTGTGTCTGTGTGTGCGTATGTCGCATAACTCAAAAACGGTTGGACGTAGAAAGTTGCGAATTGGTAGACAGGTTTGTTATAACATCTAGTTGTGCACCTCTTTTTTTGGTCTTTGTATGATTTTTAGTTTTGGAGATATTTAGGAAAATTAAGTTTATAATGACAAAAATACGTAGGTTTTGGCCATAATGTATCAAAAAACCGGTAATAACTCAAAAACGGTTCAGACAAATCTTGCAATTTAACTGACTTATACTTATGCAATTTAACTGACTTATATTTTCAGCCAACTGTGTAGGGTCCTTGCTGCCTTCGGCAGCGTTACCAGTACAAATCTTGGAATCGATTTTTAACTAACTTCCTGATTAGCTAGACATATAAAACTTCCGGAAAAGCTCGGAACACGGTGACAATGCATTTTTTAAATATTTTTAGCCAATTGTTTCGGGTCACTGCTGCCTTCGGCAGCGTTTATATGGTTCAACAGAAAATTTATTTAACTAACTTCCCGACTAGCTAGACATTTGAAACTTTCAGAATAGTTCAGAACACAGTGAATATGCATCATTTTAATACTTTTAGCCAAGTGTTTCAGGTCCCTGCTGCCTTCGGCAGCATTTATATGGTTCAACAGAAAATTTATTTAACTAACTTCCCGACTAGCTAGACATTTGAAACTTTCAGAATAGTTTAGAACACGGTGAAAATGTCTTTTTTAAATACTTTTAGCCAATTTTTTCGGGTCCCTGCTGCCTTCGTCAGCGTTACCAGTACAAATCTTGAAATAGGTTTTTAACTAACTTTCAGAAAAGCTCAGAACACTGTGATAATTCATTTTTTTTTAATATTTTTAGCCAACTGTTTCGGGTCCAATGTCAATGTTTTTTAACATTATGTTTATTTCTAAAAGTGTATAAGGAAGTCATGTGGTGCCCATATCAGATTTTTTTTATAAAGTAGCCTGTTGAGTTTATTTATTATACATTAATATCTTCTGTTCCTTCATTGGTTCATCAGTTTATTTATTTTTTTTTTAATCAAGTTTTCTTTTTCAAAGATTTTTATTTCATCATCTTACCCAAATTATACATTGGCAGGATCCTGCCATAAGGGATTGCAACGTGAAACATGCATTTTTGCAATAATTTTATATGTATTTTAAAATACTTGATTCACTAGTGATGCATATTTATTAAACGTTTTATATATATTTTAATATGCGTGAGTCACCAGTAAAATGCGGGTGAGAGACGCACTATAAAAATCGCTGGAAAATAACAAACGATTATGAGACAAGGTACTATTGGGTGAATGCGAAAATTCTACCCGTTTTTGAATATGCTGATTTGCAGTGGAATTGACGTCACTCGTGGCATTGTAATGAGGCATATCGTCAGGCAATCAAACGTGGGGATGCCTGACATATAAATGCATCGTGTCTCACAAAGTTAATCATCTATAAATATATATATATATCGAAGAGTGTAACATGAAAAGTGAGAAGAAGCATAAAAGAAAATGTTTGTTATACGAGTTCGATAAAAATTGTACGGCAACCGCAGAATGTCGCAATGTTAAGTTTGTGGGGAGGATGCAATAGACAAAAGCCGAACTCAACCATGGAAAAATTAGTGGAGACCTTCAACGTACACCGGACGACGGTCGAGAGACGGCTGGTTAAGTTGATTTTTATGAGAAAATTGGATCGTTGTGTTCTATTGTACATAAGCTGACAGCTAATCAACGGGATGACCGAATCGCCACCTGTTTTTCCTTGCTTTCCCGGTACACAGATGACCTATTCCTGACACAAATTGTGACAGGAGATGATAAGTGGGATATGTACCGTAACTTAAAACATCGTAAGACTGTGTGTCGCCCTTTTGATAAGCCTGCATCGACTTCGAAAGCTGAATTGACTGAACGAAAGCTGAATAGAGCTGAAGAACGATGAATGCGGGAAAATGACTTTATAAAGCACGACAAATGCGGGATTCGTTAACATTATCTAAGTACAATTTGTGCAGGGACCATATAAATAAAGCGATCAATGCGGGAAAATGATGGATGCGGGAACGATAGATCGGGGTTTCACTGTATTAAATTCTTCTAAATTCATTAAAGGAAAGATTTGGATTCGTAAAATACTTCTACTTCTCGTATTCCATCAATTTGCACGTTCGAGAGTTCCAGAACTTGATTTGTTTATTTTTAGAAAATGTTTGTTTCTGTGTGTGTGAGATAAAAATATCGTGGTAGCTCTAGCTCAAAAACTAATACACAGAACTCCATATACATTTATGTGTAGTTGCATCTTGACATATATTAGTGCCTATTTACTTTTAATGGAAATCGCTCAACAAGTGGCGCTGCCATTCCATATTTTTCTAATATTGAATATGACAGTTGAGGACAAAATTTCGTACAAATGTGTGCAAGAATTATATTTAACAAATCATTGTGGTATAAAAAATAATTAGTAGTAATGATTGTCTAATAGTCAACATAGGAAAAAAAATGTATATGTAAAAGCATTTGAGCTTAACCTCTTAAAATGATGTTCATCCCTGGTTGGGGAAAAGTTTTTGTATGAGTATTTATCAAAACATTCCGACACTAACTATAGAACCAATGGTTGAACCATATATCTGTGATATATTAAAACAAATTTATCGATTTTTCTTATTTTTAACAAATATGTCTAAATATATATATATGATGAAATACATTGTTGCATACCTGAGGGTTTGTGAGTTGTCCGAGAATAAATGGCATGTCTTGCAGAGGCTGGAATCTTTATTTTAAAGAAAATTCGAGAAGATTACAGGTCTATAAATAAAATATCAACTTCACTTTCACCAGTAAACACAGCTTAAATAACAGCTGTAAACAGCAAATTCACTGTATATATTGTACCAGAGAATTACCATACAGATATCGACCGCAATCCAAAGAGACTCGGAGCTTTTTCAGCAGCAATGAAAGCATTGGCGAAACTCAACTGAGACAGACTCATTTGGCGTAAAGCAACTTCTTATAGACCCGCGTAGAAAAATGTGGAAAATTCCAGAAAGATGTAGAGCTTCCATATTTTGTGCACAGAAAATAAGGATTTTCTCCACAAGGTCGCCAAAATATCGCCAAACAGCTAAACACTCGCCAAATTTGGCGCCAAATCCATTACCGGCCTTAAAGTGGCTTTTTAAAGTACTTTTAATGGGCTTTTAAGCTATTTTAATGCAAAAACAAACTAGAAATGCATATAGTTAACATTTTATAACCTGACTAAGTCTCTTTGAATGAATTTACATAAAAATAACTACAATTATTTACAAACTCGTAACAATATATATGTGTGTGTGTATGTGTGTGTGTGTGCATATTTGTATATATATAATGTCGCTTTTCTCTCTAAGACGAAAATTCTCTGCATTTATCAATGTAGATCATTTAATAAATAGATTCTATTGAGTACGTTTTTATATGAAACTGTACTAGAAGAAAGTGCTGTGCTAACCACAACATACTGGATTTGTATCGCGTTTGTTGACATCATCACAGTTTATAGTTGACTGCTATTTAGATAAATAAAAGAAATATTTTTTTTTTTTTTTTCAATATCATAAAAGCGAAAAAAGAAATCTTTTATACAACTTTTATTTAAAGCAGTTTATTGAAGTACGATGAAAAGAAAAATATAAATATATTTTGTAAAATTCTTTTGTTGTCAAGTAATGGGAATGGTGACGTTTCTCTTTTAATCTATTAAAAAGGAGAGTAATTTATATTAATAAAATGAGTAACGATTAACTTTAAAACTGCATTGAAAACTCCAAAATTTTTAATGAAATGAAATTATTTTAAACATTCTTTGTATATTTCAATTTAATTTTTTTTAGAAGATGTTTAAATAATTAATTATACATGTGAATGATAAGACATTGTTAGACACTTTCAAAGCTCGCTATTAAGCTTTAACGAACTTACTAAAAGTCAATTAATTATTAACCTATCCCCGATGTTATATAGAATTACAACATAATATCTCTTGATACACAGCATGACATCAATTAAAAATTCTGTAGCCATGATAAACATCATCTTAGTAACTTCAGCTACCTTAATATTTAGTTAATTTAAGAAAATATTGGTAAGGCCACGTTCTATATTTATCTTAATTATATATTTTCCCTGATTAGAGAATTGCGCCTATTTAAGCTAATGAATTTTCTCGTACTTACTAACATAAATTATCTAGAATGGCATCTCAAAAAAAAAAAAAAAAAAAAGAGAAAAATCCTCCTCATCTTATATATATATAATTAAAATCAATAATATTAATACATATGTCTACTATAAATAAAGTTATAAAATAAATTTGTCTCTCATTTAACAGCACTTTCTGTAAAATCTACTTCAAATGAACAACCTATAACACAGTGTAACTAACAGAAATGTAATTTTTAACGGTAGATAATATAAACAAAAATTGCAATTTAGATGATCAGGGATGTTTGATTTTGTAATTTTTTTAACAAACGCTAAGATATGATTTAGAAAAAAAAAAGCGTTAAATATGTATAGTGGCAAAACATCAATAACTCAAAAATTAAAAAAAATATTTCTTAATATGTTAGAAATCGTTAAGACTTAGGATAGGCCTAGAATAACTCAAGTCATGTTTTAATATTCATATTTATTTATTGGAAAAAGAATAACTGAAGTCTTTGTTAATGACAGATAATTAATTGGCAGTTAAAAAGACCTTCAATTCCCTAGAAATTTAAAATATACTGGTGTTCTTAAATTGCTAAACTACAAATGGTCGCGGAGGTTAAATCCGGTGAATATAATAGAATGCTGTAAATGTTATTTATTTATTTTTCTTTTTTTTTTTTTTGTCAATGATTTAATCTCAAGACTTAAATCTGATTTTTTTTTTTTTTTTTTTTTTTTTTCGTAATATAGTACATATACATCTTCTTTTTTATTCATTTCTAGATTAAAAAAGGTGTTTCTCGGATATTAATTTTACTGCCATTCCGAATTAAATTTCATTCAATATGCAATATTTACAACATTATGCTTAGTTTGTTAATATCAAAGTTCTACTACATAGTTATTGATATCGAATTCGAACTTTAAGAATACCTATATTCGATATTTATATACTAAATTTTAAATAAATTAGTATTCAACAAAATTGATTCTACAAATCTTCATCTAATCAAAAATTTCGTATTAAAAAACAAATAGAATCATTTATGTTTCTTTTCAATAATAAAAGGTAAAAAAAACTTACCTTCCTTCATCTGTCTTGTTCGAGGGATGAAATATTAGTTCTTAATTCAATAATAAGTGGAAACTTTCACTCATTGAACAGTCATTTTCTTTAAATAAACGCATTTTATCTGGTAAATACACAATCACAAATTATTAAAGACATAATACTGATAAAATTACATAAATACTTAACGCGCGCTAACAATACACAATATTTACATTTTGGAAACTTAGAACATTCTTCTTCTTGCTATCGAACGCACAATTCCTCTCGTGCGCGCAGGCGCAGACGATCGGATTACAAAAAGTTGAAGTGGAAGTAGCGATTTTCGCAACAATTGATTTATTTCATGAAAAAGAAAAGAGTTGTATATATATGATTAGAAAATACATACGATTATATATATATATATATATATATATATATATATATATATATATATATATATATATATATATATATATATATATGCAGCTGAAATCTATCCCTCTATTAATATGCAGCTGAAATCTAACCCTCCGATCTTGTCTTAAACCGTACTGACTCTGAAGACCAAACTTCTTTCCTGGATTTAAAAATTCAAAAAATAGATAATAACTGGTTTATTGGGATTTGTGATAAAAAGCAAGATTTTAACTTTAAAGTTTGTAATTTAACAAATTGGTTCTCCTGTATTAGACATAAAGTTTTAAAAAATATTTTATTCACCCAAATAAACAGAATTAATATGATTTGCAATAACAATTTAGACCTGGATCTGGCTATGAAAAATCTCAAAAACATATTATCTGTTAACCGCTATCCTGTTATTTTAATCAATAAACATTTCAGTATTCTTGATGACAATCCCACTTAAGGTTTGTTGTTCCATTTTGGGCGACATTTAAGTGCTGGTAAGTGGCCCTACTAGCTGAAACGGGTTCTGTGTTTATTAAGGGGGGTTGGTTTTCAATTTTAAATTTTCTTATGACTTTTCCAGTTTGTCCATGTATGTATTTATATATTCTTGTATTTTATATTGATGTATTATATTTTGTGCTTGATTTCTGAATATAATTGCTTTTTATGCTTTGTACTAATTAAAATTCGTTTGCTGCTGTATGGTCAGGCTTCCATTTGTGAGAAGTTGGGGGCTAGAAACGTGTTTTTTGGTTAAAATACCAGCGTTTCGTCAGAAACTTCTCATATTCCTTTCCATATATGGGGGAGCTCCCCTGATGAAGTCCTCTCATGTGTTTTGGGATTAAATTTTCATGTGGCTTCGATTATTTTGCTTATATATATATATTCAAGTTAGAGTTTACATATTTGGTATATCGATAATAAGGATTTTCTTGCCAAGATCGCCAAAGAAGTTCTCAAGGAGCAAAAAATTTACCAAATATGGCTTCAATGCCTCTACACTGTAAAAATTAAAGGTGACAAATCTGTGCCATTTGGTACCCAGGGTAGAAAAGACGGTACCATTTAGCACCTTAAGGCTTGAAAATGTGGTTGGCGTGCCAATTGGCCTCTCACTGGGTGATTGGAGCTAGTTTAGCTGCCATGCACTACGTATAGGTTGAAGTGAGGCACCCCGCAGAAGAGTGATCATTTCAATCACTAAATTTTAATGGATGCGCACATGAAGATGCAAGTTTAAAAATTCACAACAAGAGTTTTTAAAATAGGCCACACATGTTCCTTTTCAGCTACTGAATAACAATATCCATTTAGGAATTTCTGAAGCCAACCTGTAAAAGTTGCTGATCATGAACAAGAGATTTTCTCAACTTGTACAAATACAGAAAATTTTTATAGCCGATAACAGCGGAAGCAGAATGCGCATGCAAAAAACTATGAAAGAAAGTGTTTAAAGTCTTTTTAGCCATTAACCAAGTGTGTGTGTGGGCGGGCGGGAGGGGGGAGGGAGAATTGTTTAATTTTAAACATACTAATTTAAATCACGGTTAACAACAAATGATTCAAAACTAATATTGACGATTTCTCTTTTAGATTGATTACAATTTGAATGTGGATAGTGCTCATCATTCATATTTGACAAAAAAAAAAAAAAAAAAGAAAAGAAAGGAAGAAGAAGAAGAAGAAATCTTGGTGTTTATAATCAGAAAAAAAGCTTTTTTAACAAAAATATTTTTATTTTAAAAGTGTTTTATACATTTCATTTCATTTAACCTGTAGACTGCAATTTACTGTGTAATAAATCAAATTACAGATTTGAAAAAAAAAAAAAAAAAAAAAAAAAAAGAAATACAAACACAAACACGAACTTTCTTGATTTGGATATATGCAATAAAATATGGATTTTTATAAGTATACCAGTAAATATTGCATATAATGCAAAATGCCTTTTTTTTCATCGTAATGTGACAATGCATTTGGTTATTTACATATCAATTAAGTATATTTGTATAAAAAATACGCCAAAAGCAGCACTAAAAATTATACAAAAATTATATATTTTTGAATAGAAAGTGATAAAAAGTTGTAAGAGTTTAAGATAAGTGGGCGTGATTAAAAAAAAAAAGAAAAAATGTTAATAAATACGACAACAACGAATTAAATTATTGAAAAAACATTTGTAAAAATAAACACTTCATGTAAAAAGCACATTCTTGCTACCTCTTCAGTGGGCGGGAGAAGCAGAACAGACAATTATTAAGAAAAATTAAAAAGGCCTAACAGGTTTCGGAAACATGACGAAACCTGTTTATTATTCGCTTGGTTATTCGTATGTTATTCTTTGTTCGCTTTGTTTTGTTAACCAGTTTGTTATTCGTTTTTTTTTTTTTTTTTTTTTTTTTGGGGGGGGGGGGGGGAGAGTATGCTGGTCTCGCCATGTTGCCTAATCCTGTTAGGACATTTTAATTGTTCTTAATAATTGTCTGTTCTGCTGCTCCCACCCACTGAAGAGGTAGCGGACGGATGTTTTTCACATGAAGTGTTTATTTTTACAAATGTTTTCTCGATAATTTAATTCGTTGCTGTTGTTGTATTTATTAACATTTTTTCTTTTTGTTAATCTCATCCACTTATCGTAAACTCTTACACCTTTTTACCACTTTCTATTCAAAATTATATGTATAAATAAATATATACTGGGTAATCCATATAAATTTGATTACGCTGTATAGAAAGAAGGCGTGGTCATCATAAAACTCACTATATTTGTATTATGCTGTCCACAACATGTATTTCACGGTTCCACTTTTATGTAAACCCCCTTGTGTATATATATAATGGCAAGCAAATCACACTAATTGTTTTTATTTTAGGTTTGTTTATAGTATTCTCACTAAATGTGTTTATGTAACATCATATTTAAATATAGGTCTCAGTAACTCGTCCTCCTTACTATTATGTTACAAATCGACACAAAACACCAGTTATAATAAAATATAATCGTATTAGCAATAACGCCCGAATTTTAATACTGACTTGTAATTTTTTATGAGAAGTCCTTATGCCAATATTTTAATGAAAGTATTCGGGATTGTTTAAAAAATCATATCTTATTTGAACAAGATATTTAACATATTTAAATAGTTCTTTTACAAAAGATAATAATCATAGCTAATTTAAATATATAACTGGCTGAACCTAGGTTAAATAAAATATAAAACTTTTTCTGGTTACTTTTTTTTTTTTTTTTTGAGAAATACATTATTCTGATTATCCAGAAATATATTTTTTTACATAAAGTTATTTTATTATTATTAGTTTTACTCTGTAATTTAATAGCACAGAATACAGATTTTTCATTTAATTACATTTTTTTTTTTTTTTTTTTTTTGTAGTACATTTTACAAAAGCGTTTTGACAATATTAAAAGAACAAAATCACAATAAATTTGTATTTAATAAGTTTCTTTTTACAAGGTATTAATTTTTCATTTTTTTTTATGAATATATTACCAGGCATTGTTATCAAAAAAAAAAGTTTAAATACAATTAATTTTTTTTTTCATAAAATGTCTATTTTTTATGTAATTTATGATTTTTATATGAATAAAGATAAATCTTTTTCGACAATTAATAATGAAGTTAAGACTTTAACTCACGAAAATATTTCTTTCCGATTTTAATTTATAATATTTTCATCTGGCTGTCATATTGAATATTTCATTTATTTGTATAAACATAAATTGGGAACATCGAAATTCCTTTATTAAATTCAATATATGCATGAATTAATTTCCTTCAAAGATTTGTAAACAAATAACTCATATGATATTAAACATGCAAATAATTACTGAGACTCTGAATGATTTTAATTAAAAAGTAAGATGAAATTTGTATTAAAATATTAGATACATTTGTACGATAAATTTTGTGCAAGATTTTCAAAACACGTATTATTACTTCCGAAATAATGCATTATTAATTTTTTTAATATATATATATAATAATTTGATATTATATGGATGTTTGTGGTAATCATAACAGTAGTTTCTTTATACCTATATCCACATAGGTTAAAGAATTAATCAAGTGATGTATATGTTACCGCTAAAGTGCAGAAATCAGTTAATCTGCAGATTAGCCAGGTAATCTGCACATTAACTAGAGCGATCCGTTAAAGTGAGGAAAATTGTTTCATTTCTCAAATTACCTAGGTAATCTGCGAATTACCTAGATAATCTGCACCTTTCCTACTAGGCACTCGTTAAAGTGAAAATAAGATCTCTGGTGGTGTAATTTTAGAGCACGTTGTGTTGTATTTGTTTTTTTTCATTCGGGGGGGAATTAGTTTTCTTTCCTTTTCTTTCTTTCTTTACTTATTTTAATCTGTATGTGTTTTAGTTTTTATGTCTTTTAAAGTTATATTTGTTTTAATTTTTTTTAATTATTTCATCTTTTTTATTCTGTCAATATAAGTTTGAAGATGTTATGCATTTCTAATATGAAATATAGTAACTTTAATAGCTTTCAATAAATTCTGTTTTATAAATGAATGTTAGAATTGTAATACAGTAACGATTTCTTTTCAAAATAAAAGTATTTAACCATTTAAATTAAAGAAAAAAAAAAAAAAAAAAGGTTTATTAACAACTTATATTGCTATTACTATTTTTTTTTTTTTTTTTTTTAAGTTATGCACCATTTTTAATTCGCTAAAGAAATATTAAATTAGACAATTCAGAAGCATTATTTAAGAAGTACTTCAAATAATTAAAACTGCTTTAATAATTTTTAGAAGGCATGAAAATTAAAATGACTGTTTTCCAATGCTTTATTAAACTATATTTTGCAGCATACATATATCTGTACAAGTTTAGCAAATATATTAATTTTACAATAAAAAAAAAAAAAAAAAACTTTATTAACACATTTTATGTGATAAACCACAACTGAATTATCTCAAAAAGCGAACAAAATAAAAATAAAAATATAATCATGATATATAAAATATATAAAGGAAACTTGAAATTGAAAGAAACAACAACAACAACAACAAAATGTAATTAAATGCTAAAAAATGCATAAAAATGTCATATTAAGTATTTATTAAAGAAAGCCATAATATTGAATGCCATATTTTTCAGAGTTAAAAATTAATACATCTTTTTTTTTTTTTTTTTCAGTAAGTAATAGTAATTTAAATCAATTTTTAAATAAATTAGTTTTAAAAAGTTGTGTTTTAATAGTTTTATTTCGGGAGGAAATAATTACTGTGTTGTAAATTTTAATATTCATAATTCAAAAGAAGCTAAACGAGGTAGAGCTTTTAATTAAGATTACATTTGAATAAGAAAATGCAGTGCAGACCCTTATCAAACTTATATTGACAGAATTAAAAAAGAGAAGAAATAAAATCAAAATTAAAACAATTATAACTTACTTGTTACTTTAAGTTTTGTCTTGGTCATAATAAGAAACCTTTAATAATCATGTCTTTGGTGCTCCACTTTTGCGTTTACCAGTTACAGGGATGGAACACGGGCGCAGAATTCATACCACTATCAATGTAAGAAAATTTTCTACCTCTTAAATCGACGATATTACAGGCAGAGAAATTTCTTAAACACATTCCGGTGTGAATTCTGTGCGCCCGTGTTCCATCCCTGCAGTTATCATAGCGGAAGCGGAGCGGAAAGGATAAAGGTTTTAGTTTGTGTTTGAAGGTCATTCCCGTAACTGTATCACATGACTGTTTGACGTCATAGTGAATGTAAAAAAAACTAAGGCTCGAAACAAACATTTCAACTTTAACGACACATAAGCCGCTAATGTGCAGATTACCTAGTTAAAATGCGGAAAACTCTTGATTCCGCACTTTATCGAGTATTTTAGTTAATCTGCAAATTAGCTAGGTAATCTGCACTTTAACGGATTTCGAGCTTTAACAGTAACATATACATAGATCACTTACTTAATTTCTTTAATCCGATAACGCCCGAATTAATTTTGCAAAATATTATTAGCTGATTATTTCACTTCTAAATTAATACGGACAACTGACAGTAAAATATATTAACGACCCTCTTCAATTACCGTCGCCGGAAGCCCGAGCCAATGTTATTCTATGGAGAAATTTTCTTTACAAATAACTTATTAACTAATGCATATTTTAAAATTCTGTTTTCACATTCAGAAAATTCACAACAGTTAAAATGACGGACCTTTTTTTTAAAAAAAAAAATATATATATATATATATATATATATATATATATATTTTTTTTTTTTTTTTTTTTTTTTTTGAAATTGCAAAATGAAAAAATATTCACATATTGAAAATTCGTATTTTTTAGCTTCAAAATAAAATATAAAAAATTAAGAAAACAATTTTTTGAAAAATGTTCCGTCAATTTAGCAGCTCTGAATTTTCAAAATATGAAAACAGAATTTCAAAATATGTATTAGGTAATAAGTTATTTGTAAAGAAAAAAATTCCCATAGAATAACATTTGCTTCAGCTTCTGGCGGCGGTGAGTGAAGAAGGCCTTAACCTAAACAATATTTATGATAGTTTTAAATTTAAAGCCTAACCTCATTCATTCAAGTTTAATGTTTTAGCGAGAACACTTCGAGATAGAAAAACTTTCAGATAACAGATTATTTTCCTATTATATGTTGACAAAGATCTCGAAAGTAAAGTATTATAATATATATTATTATTCAACTTGATTTAAGTTAGTATACCTGCACAAAAAACAAATATATGTGCGACGAATGAAAAATAATAAAATGAATATGCAAATTATGAAATAATAATTAATAGTAGGCACATAAAACTTTCAGGTTTCATTTAGAGTGACGCTATAAACTGTCTCTAAAAAGCAGAAATCATTCCAAGAAACCACAAAAAATATACGTGACATTTTATTAGCTGTACTCAAATGAGGGCATTGGGCGCTAACGGGTTAAGACATATTAAATAATAATAATAGTAATAATAATATATGAATATTTATTAGAAAATATTAACAAAAATTTAAATATTTAAACGAATCTCGTGCTATTTCGAAGCTAAAAAGAAATTCCATTTTTATATGTAAATAAAAATTAACAATACGCCTTATACGCATTAAAGTTAACTGTAAAATTTAATTTTCACGATAGTTCGCAACAATGTAACTAACTCACTTTAAACTCTCTTACTATTTCAGTGATTCATTATGAAACTGTTGACATTTTTACGAGTCCTTAAGCTAAACTTAATGTTAACCCTATGACCACTAAAATATCTAAGAATTGTTTTACTGATTACAGAAACATATCTCAAGATAATAAAGTCGTAAATATCCCATCTGCAATTTTAGTTTAAAGCAAAATTGAATTCCTGCAACAAGTTTAATACTATTTCCAATTTATTAATGTATTTATATAAGGAAGAACTAGAATTTTAAGCTTAGAGGACTGTTCATATATATATATATATATATATATACATACATATATAGTAATAAAATAATAATTTAATATTAGCAGTGCCAATATTTGAAATTTAATTTCAGTATTCAAACAATTATTCTCATCAAAAGCGAAGACCACCCAAATCGAACCAAAAAAGAAATAAAGTAAAATATAAAGGAATTATAGCAAACTGGAATGAGAAAAAAGCAATATTTGCATTCTAACGTTATCAAGGGCCTGGTAGAATGAAAATATGCTAAAAAATGGAAGTTTTTCTGTCACAAAGAAAGCAAAAGCTATGAATTTCTTTGTTCTCAGGCCCGAAACACCCATTGTAAATAAAACCAGAAAAAACGAAGATCAAAATAAAACTCATCGCTACAAATGATAATCCAATAACCATTTAAAAACGTTCATCAAAATAAACTCACCACTACAAATATTAATCCAAAAATTGCCTAAAAAATTATTATTGAAAAAGAGGCAACTCATAGTTTATGAAAAACGAGACACATGTGAAATATAACAAGCAGATAATAGTTAAAAGCACAGTTAGTCAGTATCAAAATTAGCAGTGAACATGGAGTAAAATAGAGAATTCACTAATCTAACCAGGTTGAATCCTTACGTAAATTAGGATTCATATTAATTATAGTAACATAAATAGTGCTATCATCTACAGTAACGTTATGAAAATAATGGGAAAAATTAAAGAAAAAAATAAATAAATAAAATAAAATGAATAAATAATAAAATACAAACAAATAAAATACATATAATGTCTGTACAAAATGGCCAGGAAGCATGGAGCATCTAAAAAGAATTTTTTTTTTTGTTTTGGATTCAAATATTCAATATGAATATTTGAATAGTGCTGCCATCTACAATTGTAATTTGCCACTAAAATTGAAAGATAATGGGAATAAACACACACACACACACATATATATATATATATATATATGTGTGTGTGTGTGTGTATGTGTGTGTGTGTGTGTGTGTGTATGTGTGTGTGTGTGCGTGTGTGTGTGCGTGTGTGTGTGTGTGTGTGTGTGTGCGTTCGTTTACCCTACCATGCGAGGACCACTGTCCGTTTACACACCAACACTGCGAGGACCAATTTCGTTGCGAGGACCGTTTTGCCGGACCTCGGAACGAAATCGACCCATATTCGTAATCTACTATGCCATACAAAGATACTCATATATTTTTTTGGTGGTCCTCGGTTTGTTTATAATGTACGGATGTGTGTGTGAAGTGTGTGACATAGATGGCGCTGCTGTTTCTAAAACGCAATTATCTATTATCCTCTTTTCTTCACACGGATTTATGGTATGTAGGGATATAGATGTAGGGATTTCGTTTAGTATAAGAAAGCTTCAGGCGCTAATAAGAGTCTATAGAGAAGTGAGAAATTCCCCTGTGTATTCGTATTGTAGAAGCTGAAAACATGTGTCGTATGTAATTTGTAAACTGTCAAATGACACACCCCTTTGTATGTAGAAGAGGGTTAGGAATTTTTGTGGATATCTTCAAAGCTGCTAAGTCTCTTGCTGTGATTTTTTTTTTGAAAATGTGTGTCTTTCATAAAATTGCTATAGATTATGTTTCCGATTTGAGTAATTCTTGTAATTCTTACAAATTACTTCTAATATTACAAATATTTTTGTAAATCACTAACTTCATAAATTATCGTTATATTTTTTTCAACAGAGAAACTTATTTAATAAACAGAATATATATATATATATATATATATATTCTTAATTGAAGAGTTCCTCTCTCTCTCTTTTAAAAATATTCCAGAATTTAAATTAAAACTTTTATTCAAATCGAAAGAATTATTTCTGCTGGATAAAAGTGCAGTGAAAAATGTTTTAAATTGAAATAATAATAATAATAATTTTTTAATCCAACAAATCCTATTCGCTTTTTTTTTTTTTTTTTTTTTTGTATGTATTTATATATATATGTATATATATATTGTTATATTGTTATATTTTTAAGTAAGACCTTTTGTCGGTTATAGTATAATGCGTAAACACACTGAAATCATTGCATGGCAAAATTTTCATTTGATTAATGGATTGGAGTTTAAAACATCGAGTTAAACTAAACATAACTGTTTTATCTTTTATGTAAATTGTAATTTTTAATGCAGGTACACTGGACTGAAATATAATATTTTCTATTAAATGATACGAACTTTATACAACAACAATATAAATTAGAAACCTACTCTTATTAATAATAAAAATACTTTTCAGTCAAAATAATTAGGCGCCGTTTTTCACCCAATATTAATAATAATAATAATAATAAAATAAAAAAATAAAGCATAATTACAGTGTGATAGCAGACCTTCTTTTTCATCACTTGTTGAAGAATCATATGGTCTTTCAAAGCAAAATATTTGTTACAATTTAAAATTATTATTATTATTCGTGACATTTGCTTTTGATTTTATTCTTCGTTATATAATTACTATTTGATAAATATACAATTATTACGTTTTTATTAACATCGATTCGTATTTGTTAGTCCAGTACAAATCTTGCAATCGAGTTTTAATTAACTTCCCGATTAGCTAGACATTTGAAACTTTCAGAATAGCTGAGAACATCGTGGCAATGCATTTTTTTTTTTTTTTAATAGTTTTAGACAATTGTTTTGGGTCCCCGCTACCTTCAGTAGCGTTTATATGATTCAACAATCACATAACTTCCCGACTAGCTAGAAATTTGAAACTTTTAAAAAAGCTCAGAAAAAGAAGACAATGCATATTTTTAAATACTTTTAGCCAATGTTTTTGGGTCCCCGTTGCCTTCCACCATGGGGATCTTTCTTAGGGGTCCTAGCCCGTAGGATCTAAGGGGTCCTACGGGCTAGGACCTCTTAGAAAGACCTTCCACGGAAGGCATTCCCCCCCCCATAGGCCTAGGCCACATAAGGAGTCAATCGGCCTTAAAAAATCCTACAACGACAACAACAACAACCCCGCTGCCTTCGGTAGCGTTTATATGATTCAACAATCATATAACTTCACGACTAGCTAGACATTTGAAACTCTTAGAATAAATTAGAACACGATGACAATGCACGTTTTAAATATTTTTAGCCAGTTGTTTCGGGTCCCTGTTGCCTTCGGGTCCCTGTTGCCTAAATCATATAACTTTCCGACTAACTAGACATTTAGAACTTTCAGAATAGCTCAGGACACGGTGACAAGGCATATTTCATAATACTTTTAGTCAATTGTTTCGGGTCCGCACTGTCTTCGGTAGCGTTTTTATGATTCAACAATCATATAACTTCCCGATTAGCAAGACATTTGAAATTTTCAGAATAGCTCAGAACACGGTGACAATGCATTTTTTTAATACTTTTAGTGAATTATTTCGGATCCCCGCTGACTTCGTTAACGTTTATATGATTCAACAGAAAATTTCAAAACATGGTATATAAAAAGTTCTTTTTATCTTGTAATTATTATTTTTTTTTATTTTAGTTCAATATTTACGCCTGCTGATTATTATACTTCAAAATATTTTCACCGTAAAAGAAATCATATTAATATAGTATATATAGGTGAGATTTCCTACGGAATTAATATTAGATTTAATAAACTAAATAAGGAAGACCAACATGTGGAAATTGGACATTTTGCAAAACAGGGGGGGGGGGGGGATGATTTAAATGAATTTAGAAGGATGGACATCAGCGATTCAATTTATGATAAGTTAAACCACTGGAAGAACTGTGAATCTATATCTAACGTTCAACATTTTAAAGTTAGAAATAAGTAAAGAATTTCTAAAAGATCATGAATTTAATCGATAAAGATAAATATAGCGATAAAATTTTAATTAAGAACATAATTTTCTATGTAAGAAAAACACAATTGATAGATTTATATCATGGGTTGAATTCTAGTGAAAATATCGGAACTATAGCAGTTGACATGAGTTTAAATTTATTAAAATATAGAATGAGAAAACAATTTTTAATGAACTATTAAAAAAAAAAAAAAGAGAGAAATAAAATCAAACAATATAATTTACTTAGTGTTGGATTATGTTGGTCAACATTATGAAAAAGTTAACTTTAACACTATAATAAATAAATACAACAATATTTTGCCTCTTAAAAAAAAAAAAAAAAAAAAAAAAAAAATATATATATATATATATAGTTAAAGCTTTTAAATATGATAAATACATAAGTAAAACGACATATAATTACAATAATTTCGCAAAGAATTTCAGAGGGGGCACAGAAAAAAGCTTATGCTATTGTCAAGAAACTAAATATCTCAGATACGTTTATGAAGATTATGGATATCTACTTAACAGAGATTTGGATATAGTTCCGAATACTTTTCTGCAGAAATAAATGAAATACGGTACAAAGTACAGATTAAAAGGAATCTTGTCTAGAAAGATAGTTCATGAAAGAATTTACAAAAAATATCGATTTTTTCATATCGAAAATGGCTTTTAGATACAGATTACCTATTGAGTATTCAACTAGTGGAGGTATCATATACAGAGAGATTTGAAAGATATTTTTATAAAAAGTTATGATGGGATTTAAAAAATAATATTTATGCAGATTTAAAAACTTCAATTAAAAAATGACAAGCTAAATTTATAATTTTATATATCGACAAATCTAACAGAAATTTTGCAATCATATGTAAAAAACATTATGCTCAAAGACTTTATGATAGCTATGTTAAGGAGAATTTTATTCTCCTTAAACAAAAAAAAAAAAAAAAAAAACAAGAAATCAGTAATAAATTAAAGGCATTTTATAAGAAATTAAAATTAAAACAAAACAGTCAAGATTTTCTGTATTTAGTTCTTGTCCCCGAATTTCATAAAACCCGCATTTCATTTAGAACAGTTACTTGTGGTTTTGGCTCATACACAAAACGCCAATAAGTCGTTATTGAATAAGCTAAATAATATGTTGTAGAAGAAAATATTGCTTCCTGAAAGTTTTCAATGAATTCCGAGTTTCGATGAATTTATACTTTTTGAGATATTCTAAACATAATACACCCATTTTTAGAAAATGACTACTTTTCTGATCGTGGGTATGGTGTGTTAGCAAAATTTCATTTATGAGGTGTTGGCGTTGGGGATTAAGGCCAGTTGAATATTATAGGCATAGGTGTCTGGGCCTAAGGATGTAAATGCCCTCCAGCAGTTTTTTTTTAAATGATCCTCACCCGCATTTGCGCCAGGTTTGGAGAAGAGCACAGAAAATGCCGAGTGGTTAGACCAACGAGTGCAACCTAAGATCGAACCCGGCACCTCACGTCTATCAGCTTTTGAGAGTAGATTCACTCGACCTTAGTTTACGAGAAGACGAGAGTTTACGAGAAGTATACTGCTTACCTCGTCATCTGAGGATTTGTAAGAAATGCTTCAGGAATTAAACAAAGAAAGCAAACTCGGTGGATTGAAAATGACCCACAGTGCCTCAGTAAGACAAAAATTATGGCAAATTCCTTTGTTTCTTCACTGAAGGTATGGATTAATATGAATCACTATTGATATGGATAAGTTAAAAACGGTATGCTGTTCTACATATCTCAGACAAGTCCTTCCGATGAATAGAGGGCACCATAAAAGAAATTAACAGCCGAGTTAAACTTGCGTGGAGAGCATTCTGAAGAAATAGCGCTATATTCAAAAGCGATCTCCCAATTTCTTTGAAAAGAAAAGTTTTTGATCAGTGCATTTCGCCTGTTTTAACTTATGCTTTCAGAAACTTGGACATTAGCATATAAAACAATACAAAAACATCAAAGAACTCAGAGATGCATGTAGTGAAACATGTTAGGATTCACCTGAAGAGACAGAAATCCAAACACTTGGATAATTAAGCAAACCAAAGTTAAGGATGTTATTTCTGGAGTTAAGAATTTAAAATGGAGTCACCTTGCGAAAAGAAATAATGATATGCAGACACCAAAGTCGTATTTTGCATTCTGAAAGATAAGAAAAGACCGAGGAAGGTACCACTGTGTCGTTGGAGCGATCAAATTGTGAAGTTTGGAAAAACAGAATGGAGAAGAATTGTAGAAACAGGTCAGATTCACCTAGGCGAGGCCTTCATTCTGCTGTGTATTGATAAAGCTTGAAACTTACGATCATGTCGGGGCCGGTGAAAGTGTGGGTGAATTAACACGGCGCTGTGCTTACTCAAAAAAGGTGGTCGAGATTCGATTACTGGGCGATACTAATTTTATTTAATTTAGGGGGGAAAAAATAAAAATAAAAATTTTAACAAAGTACAGAAATAAGTAAATTTAAAAAGTAAATTAAGAAATGAACTATAAACTCTTATACTATTCGTTCTTCAATTTGAGACCAAAAAAAAAAAAAAAAGAAAGAAAGAAAAAGAAGTTGAGTCTATTTTCAAGAGGGGTGATCGCTACGTCTGAGAGGAGTATTTCGCAAAATTTTATCTCTGGTGCATTTTTGTTTATTGATTTCATTTTTATTTTCGGTCTTTAATTTTCACCTTAAATTTGAATTGAATATCAGTATATAAAATTTGATTCAAAATATCAGTACACATTTTTCATGTGACTTGTTCAAGAGGAAATAAAGTTTGTAGGTATTGTACTAAGATGATTTTGAATAAAGTTTCTTAAAATTCTGAGAGAAATTAGCGGAAACGGCGAGATAATGATTCAGATAACGCTTCTTAGAAAACAGGCTACGAAAATTTCCAGGGTTTCTACTAAAACTTCTGAAAGGTTTTATCAAGGTCATTCAAACACCATGAAAGTCAGTTTCATATTTTATATTCATGCTACTATTTCCAATGCAACACTCCTCAAAATGCATATTTATATGGAAAATTTTAAATTTTGCTATGTTGATAAAATCTTAAATTATGAATAACATACGAAATTTTCCTATTATAATATTTGTAGTCAATCATGTTCAAACAAGTATCTTAAATGTTATTCTGAAGTTGTCTGATATATTTATGATCCTCAAAATGGACGTTTATGCTCAATTCTGCCCTATTCTGCCATTTATGGAAATCGTAAATTCCAAATAACTTACGATTTTTTTAAATTGGGAAAATCGTAATCTATGATATTTATACCAGTATCCTAAATAATATTTAAAAAGGGGTCTGATATCTTTGCGATGAAAATATCACTCAAGATTGACGTTTATGTGAAATTTTGCCCTATTCTGCCATGTTAAGAAATTCGTAAATTTCCAATAACTTACGATTTTTTTAAATTGGGAAAATCGTAATCTATGATATTTATACCAGTATCCTAAATAATATTTAAAAAGTGGTCTGAGATCTTTACGATGAAAATATCACTCAAGATTGACGTTTACGTGAAATTTTACCCTGTTCTGCCATGTTAAGAAATTCGAAAATTTCCAATAACTTACGAAATTTTTATATTGGGAAAATTATAGTCAATGATATTCATGCGAGTATCTTAAATAATATTTCAAAAGTAGTGTGACACCATTACGACGAAAATATTATAAATAATATTTTAAAACTGATCTGACTTCTATGCGTCATTTTTTTTTTTTTTTTTTTTTTTTGAGATACTGTGTAGTGTACACAGACTAACATACTAACACACTAACGGACTAACAAACTAACAGACACCCTACAGACGGACACCATACAAGTTTTGTCATTTTCGGAATCCTCACCTGAAAACGTGTAAAAAAGTCAAAAAACGGAGGTCGAAAATTTTCACGATTACTGTATCTAGTATGATGGGTAACCAAAAATGTATAATATGTAATGAATAATAATGGGACGAATTTCTCCGTAAGTTAACATGAGCTTTCAATGACCTTGATTTTAACTAAAACTTAGTCCTAATTTACCCTAATAATCCAAAGAGCCTTAATCCTAAATTTGATCCCAAAGAAAAGACAAAAAAAAAAAAAAAAAAAAAAAAAAAAGCATATTTATGAAGGAACACCTAACGATGAATTTGACTATAGCGATATTAGACGAATAAATTGGTTCCTCTGTTGAGAAATACTTCATGTTGAATTATCGTGTTGTGTTTAAGGAGGAAAGGAAGAAATCGAATTTTTACAAATAATAATATTAATAATAATGATAATAATAATAATTTCAAAAATCAATAAAATACAAGGCGATTATGATAGACAAATGGATTCAAATATCTTTAATAAATAGGCATAAAAAAAACTTAACTTACCGGGAAGTACAGTGATCATCCTCATTGATAAAACACCTCCTATAATACTACAACCATACAAAATCCCTGATGCGATCAGCCGAAGAAATAAAAACTAAATTTTTTCGCAACAAAATACAATGCTAATTTTTCAGATGTGTTAAAAGTTGAATTATTAGAATTTATTAAATTAAATCCCCCTCCAATTAAAATTTACAAATTTGACTAATTGCTACAAAAACATGCACCTGATATACTCCGCCTCCTATCTAAGGCTGTTGGTAGTTAATTTTCTGGGAGGAGGTTTAAATTATAGTACACAATGTTAATTCTTTAGAATATAGTATAGATTGAAAATTTTAAACAAATTTGTACATTTCAGGGGAGGGGGGAGGTAATGGGTCAACTACTAGCAAAATCGCATTTTGAAACGGCCCACCGGTGGCCGAGTGATTCTGCGCTCAAAGCTAGTAGACCTGAAGTGCCGGGTTCGATCCCAGGTCGCGCTCGTCGACCTAGCTGTTCGGTGTTTCCGTGGTTTTCTCCAAAACTTTTAAATATGGGCTAGTCTAGGACCCCTTAGAAAGACCGTCACGGAGGGCACTCCCCCTCAGGCCTAGGATCTACAGCAGTCAATCGGCCTTATTCCCAAAATCCAATCTAATCCCACTTTAAAACTATTATTCTATATAACATAATTGTAGAGAAAATAACAAAGAATTTATTTCCAGTTGTTAAATATTCAAAAATTTTATCAATGATTTTATTAGACAATGATAAAACTTTAAGAAATTTCCATTAATTGCTCAATTACTGGTCTGTTCACAATAATACAACAATTGAAACAGAGCAGCTATAAGCGATCATCATACATATCATGTTTTGTGAATTTATAATTTAAAGGATTTGAGACTTGAGCCTTCGTACATAATAATTCCAACTAATCTTTGCAAAACATTTTACAAATTATATATTACAACAAAAAAGTGTACACGCGCAGGAAAGGAAGTGTTGAAAGGGAATGAATACTTTATAGTAATTTGGGTTAATATTACAACTTTTCCATAAGAAAGCACTATCTGACTATCACTACCAGAAAACCGGTTAAAAAACATCCACTTAAAAAATTATAATCATTCCGTACTTTATTTAAAAAAAAAAAACCACCGTTGGATTTTCTTGTTGGGGAATAAGAACAAATGAAAAGTTTCATACACTTACAAGCGAAAATGAATGTGGGTATGCAACTTTATAGGAGTATTTAATTTTTTAAACAATTATTTTTATAAAATCTCTTTCAATTTGTCGATTGTTGGTTGGGTTTTACGTCGCACTAGGGTTGCGCAATGGGCAATTGGTGATGGTCTGGGACTCGCCTCGAGAGGTGGTCCGGAGACATGCCATCATAATTTTGATCCTCCACGGAAGGGATGGCTCTCCCGCTTCGATGACTCACAGAGGTATAATTTTGATGGGAACATGGAGGACATTGACATGACAGATTTTACATGCACTAGTCATCATTAGTGTTCACAACAGTCTTTGGTCTACTCGAGAATCAAGCCCGCAATCATCCAATCAGGAGCCCGGCGCTCTACTGACTGGGCTACCGCGTCCCCCCCCCCCTCTACCTTAAAAAAAAAAAAAAAAAAAAAAAAAAAAAATCAAAACGTCTAGTGAATAAAAATTAAATATCCGCAATTTATAGGAAAGCAAAAAATACTATTCGATTTTCTTGATCGGAGACAGTACTTGAAAACTTTAATTTACTTAAGATTGAAAATGAATGCAAGAATGTCTTAGAAATTAGACAATATCAATTGATCTTAGGTTTAAAATTTTAATAATAAGCCTTAAATTTTCTTTGGCTTTGCCTCATTTTTCAAAAGTAATTTCATCAAATTTTCAAGAAATAAAGTCGCTGAAATAAAGAATATATAAACATTGTCACAGATATTAACTTTATAATACTCGTAAGTAATTTTTTAAATATCTATTCGTATAAAATATCTTTTCATTTATTGAATTTTAAATGTAATTGCATTGTCTTTTTGGGAAAATAAGACAACTTTTCTATAATAAAGCACTTCCAGAAAACCAGTTAAAAACATTCATAGAAAAAAAAATCGAACTTTATAGAAAGGCGAAAACTACTCTTCAATTTTCTTGTTCGGGAATAACAATTCATGAAAAACTTCACATGCAAGTGAAAATTAATGAAAAAATATGCAAGAAAATTAGTCAGTTTTTAACTGATCTCAGCTTAAAAAAATCATAATATAATAAAAGCCTTAATTTTCTTTATTTTGGTTATAGTTCCTCTGTCTGTGATCTAAAAAGAAAAAAAAAATCCCTTTTCGGCAAGCTTAAAGGCAAAGGTAGATTCCTTTACGTTAATATTTCAAATGTAAAGAAATATTTCATATGCATTAATACATACTTAGCCAACGGCTTTGTTCCCACACATTGCATTATTATTTACGTCGGTATTCTGTTTTTAAGAAATGTAATTATCAACTAGTACTATTCATTCTACTAAAAATTTCAGTCCAGATTTATTGATCAGTAAATGATTCAGTTTTTTAAAAATCCAAGTTTATAATCATTCAACAAATAGAAGACATAAAGATATACAATTTGGTGACAAAACTTGCGACTTATGATTGAAATTTGTGAAAATTTGATAGTTGTTGACGAAATTCGTTATTTGATGACAAAATTTCGCGAGCTCGGCGATGAAAAATGGTAGTTTTGACGTCATTATATTTTCTTCCCACGCAAAAACCTCATATTTGTTCACAGACCAATATCTTGTTTCCACAAGATAAAAAATCAAAGGAAGCTGTAACGTATTACTCTCAATTTCAATCGTAAATTTTAAATTCTTGCGTAAACCGGCGTTCTAAACTATTCCCCACAAACGATATTTTTACCAAGACTAACGTATTATTTTAATTTTATATTTTTAAATAATTAATTAAAGCTGTTACCATGGTTTTTATATTTGCAGTGATCTTTTTTATTATCGTTTGCACGTGACGTAAGCATCAGGTTATAAATTTAAGAAATTAAAGCTATAGAAAAAGTCGGCTTCATCACAATTGTCGAAAAATCACTTTTTAACTTGTAACTTTTAAGCAATTGAAGTTATTGAAAAGGTTTAAATACAAAAGTTGTTCTTTACGATAAGGCGGTAATTCGCCTGATTTGAAGTATTTTCCTATTTTCAATATTAAAGAAATTATGGGCAAATGAAAATTCCTATCCCCCACCATTTCCACCCCTTTGAGCTGGATGCCTCATCTACGAACTCGACCGAGATTTTTATTGTCCTGACAACATATCCGGAGCTGGTTAAATTTAAGTAAAAATTACTCCAGTATTGAAAAATGTATATGAAGTACCCCTACGTGCACGTAAAGCATCACCTCTCTACTCTTTTTCGCAATTTATTTACCTGAGAAGCTGTTATCCGTTCTGTTGTACATTAGTCAATGTTTTTATTGTTACCTCTAAGATGATTTCTTTTCTTTTCTTTTCTTTTCTTTTTTTTTTTTTTTTATACTACATTTTTGAGTTGTGGCACTTATCTTGCTGGGGTTACTTAATGTGTATACTGTAATAACGTTTTATTTAAATTCACTAAAATATTTATCCATGTTCTCTGTAAATTTACAATAATTCTTAGTTAAAAGTAAGTAATCGAAATTATCAATTTTTATTATGTATTTTTATTTATTTTGTTTATTTAACTTCTCAAAAAAAAAAGAAAGAAAAAAGCATTCTTAGTTACAAACATAGTCTCCTCAATAATTAATTATAGTCATTAAAATTTATATAAAATAGATTTTTTAATATCTCCATTTACTTTCTCTGTAATAATTTTCGATAAATAACTAAAGACAAATGATTATCAGTAGTTTTTCTTTTGAAATTTTTATTAGTGTAGATATCGATAATTAATTAAAAGTGTAATTATTGATATAATTTTTCAAGCATTTCTGTATATTTGATGCAAAATACTGCAATAGAAATTATTTTCAGTAAACTTTGCAGCTATGTCATTGTAATAACGGTGTGTGTTGCATTAACTAGAATATAAACCAAAAAAAAAAAAAAAAAAGAAAGAAAGAAAAGAAAAAAGTTCTTAAAAAGTAAATTTTCCGAAAATTCTCCACCTTTGATTGCAAAAGAATTGTGTTATTCTACTCGACTTTATAATACTGACACTCGAAACAAAAATCAAAATAGTAATTTTACTTACTTAATTGCAGAATTTTAATAATAAGATGGCCCAGAAGACGAAAATTTTATTTTTTCCATTTATTGTTCAATTTTCTATTATTATTATTTTCACGTGCAGCGTAATATTTCATACATTTCACTCAATATGACAAAATTATTTATTTTAAAATTTAATAGAAATATAGCCATGCTTAAAAATTAATATATCTTAAATAAATAAATGAATAAATAAATATTTTTAAGTTAATAATATGCTGTTTTATGTTATGCTTAATTTTCTTAATGAGAATTATATTTCCTTAAATTTCTTTCAAAACAATCTTAGATAAAAATGAAAAATTTTAGGAATTAAACATATTAGAACTTATAAAAAAGAATTCGAAGAAAATGAGTTTAAAGTTTTAAGCAAAACTTGCACAAAATATTAAAATCACGTCTTTTGATTTATTTCTGGCATAGGTGTCTGCTTAACTGGGTCAGCGGGGGCGGTCACCATAGCTTTTTTTTTATTTTTTTATTTATTTTATTTTATTTTTATTTTTTCACGGGGGCGAAAATATATGTTTGCCTGGATGCTTCAAACTTCCAACAGGTCGAAATTTCAAACGCGAAAATTAGTTTGATCATATAGTATTTGAATTTTACAGTACATCGTTTTTTATTTATTTTATTTATTTTTTCTTCTCTCTCTTTCTTTACTGATGGGTTACCAGCAGGATCTACTGTACTTCATACAATTCCCATTTGGCAAGAGAAAAGCTAAACGACCTGTCCTTTAGGTTGAGGCAGAAAAGCTATTGTTCACGGTCAAGGCGGTTTGGAGTATGGGTGCAACTTTCGGGAATTCTATTCTCAAGAAAAGTGATACCGACAGAAAAGCTTTTGTTCATTCAGTTCAGCCCATAGCACAATAATTTCATGCTGAAAGTTTCTTTTAAATGGGTTAGTAAGGCGAAAGATACTAATATTTAAAAAGAAGCAAACTTTTAATGCTATTAAAAATACAGATATTTAATTAAATATTTCTCTTTAATTTAAATTTTTCTGTATATGTTTGTCCATTATTTATTTATTTATTTATTACCCACTGTTTGAGTCCGATTAATATCAGTATTCAATTTTACACACGAAAAGAGAAGAGGAATTTGTTTGTTCGTTGAAGGAGTTAAGGTCAATTGACTACACTTGGTTCTAGGCCTATAGGTGGAACGCGCTCCATGAGAATCTTCCTAAGGAGTCCTAACCCGTATTTACACTAGTTTCGGAGAAAGCCACAGAAAACTCTGAACGGCCAGGTCGACGAGTGCGACCTGGGAAACGCGGTGCTTCTCGTCTACTAGCTTTGTTCTCAGAATTGCTTGACCACTGATGAGGCCGAGAAGGGGAAGGAGTTGTCAAAAATGATAATTAATAGGTTAAAAACTGCTGTTTTAGAAGCCCAGATCTCATTATTAATATTACTTCAGCGAACAAGTAAATACGGTCATTTCTACAAGATGATTTAGATTGTCAATTTATGAAATTAATAAATATATTGGAAAAAGTAATAAAAATCTTTAATATCTAAGTTTACTGAAATACTCTTAATACGTATATTAAATTGTTTACATGTAATTATCTATGTAAACAATTTCAGTTGTCGATTCTCTGTTCTTATATATTTTCGATGTAAATAACAGTATCGGCATTTTTAAAGAAATTTTAATAAGAAATCTCTTTATAAATGAAATAAAAGGACACGGCACAAAGAGTCCTGTTTTGGAAAGTTCTAAAGAATGTTCTGAAAAAAATCCTTTGAAAATTATCTTGAAAAAAAAAAAAAAAAAAAAAAAAAGAAAGAAATAAAGAAAATTTTCAGCTTTAACAACATAAAATGTACTTTAAGAGTAAAACTTTTATGTTTTGAAAATAAAGACGTAATAAAATGTATGATTAATTTGTGCCCCCCCCCCACTTTTTTTTGTGTATGTGTGTCTATCTATATATAAGAAGAACGTATTCAATTTGTGGAAAATTTCGACCGTTGATATAGTTACACGCCTTAAGACGTTTTGAACACGATATGATTATCGATATGACTATTTTTAGAAAATATCTGTGTGTTTCTCTCTCTCTGTGTATAAAAAATTTTGTATTTGGTCGGTTGTATCCAGAACCAATGGACGAATTTAACTGAATTTTGATTTAAACTAAAGCTGATTACGTTTGATAATCAGTCGCCTAACAGTTGACGCTGTCATCGTCTATTTTATGTTAGTTTTTCTTTTTTTTTTTTTTTTTTTTTTTTTTTTTTTTTTATAACTTTTAAAATCACAGTATAGGAAAAAATTAATTTATATACCAAAATTGATTTTCTCTGTTCAAAGTAAAAATATATATTTGATAGTAATAGTTAGAATACCAAGAAAATTTTTCTTTATGTATATCTTTATTCTATCCCCTACCCTTTCTCTCCGGTATGTAGATTTTAAAATCGAAAAAAAAAGTCACCGGAAATGAATTTTGGTGGTCTTCATAAATGAAATACAGCTTTTTAATAACTTTTAGTGGCATTATGTTTCTTCTATTTTTAAAATTGTTTTTTTCCTTTTAAATGATTCTTTTTCTGTTTCATTTATGTATATATGAATTATTTTTAACATATCGCAGGAAAAAATGAAAAATTCAATATTCTACTATGTGTAAGGAGTATAAATATTTGCATAGAACACAATGCTATGGAATACTTTTGGGTGCCCCTATGTACAAATAAGTAGAAGTATACACTCCATTTTCAATAAGGAACATGCTATAGTGAACTTGAATAACATATATCAGTTTCAAGAATTTCCATGAATATTTATGGGAGTTGGTGCACGGACAGACAGACGGATCAACAGACGAACAGACAGACCCAAACCGAAGTCAATAACAGTTTTCAGGGCTGAAAGTATTCCTATATTTCCTATTTTTCTTATATATTTCAAAAAATCATGAAAAATGCCCTATATTTTCCTATAGTTTATAATTTTTTACATTTTCCCTTTATTTCACAAAAATTTTCCTACATTTCCTATATTCTGGTACTTTAGTTTAAGTTCTTCTTACTTATTTTCTGCTTTCCTTGCTAGGCATTAAAAGAATTCATAATTCCATTACCATTTCAATATTAATTTTCACTTATTATTATTATTATTATTATTATTTTTGTGGAAGTATGGGAAAGTTGGGGGGAGGGGGGCACAATTCCTTAAATAGGCACTGCATGTAGTTAACTAACATGTAGTTAAATTGAAGGTTCATGTTTTTTCTTTCTTTTTGATTTTTTAAGCATTATGATGTAAAAGAGGTGTCATTATTTTGAATATAATATGTGGATTCATGTTAAATGATATAAACTGGTATGAAAGTTAGACAAGCAAGAGATGGTAAATTTGGAAATATGTTCTTTTCTAAATAATATAAAAAGTAAACAGTAATATATCAGTACATTCATTTTATCTGTTAAATTAGATGAGATTAAATTAGGGTGTTTTGTTTACGAAGTCATTTAATCATTCCGAGATTACAAAATAATGTTAGAGAAAGTTCGTTTTTACTCAACCTCTCAATCTTCTCTTGAAATTATGTTCCTACTTTTGTGTGAAAAATATTCTTATATTTTCCTGTTTGATTGCTTTGACCCCTGAGTTTTTAACCTTCTTTGTAAACTGTTAATAACATTCATCAAGTAATTCCAGTACGTTAAATTCATTATCGCAGTTAGAGAGTTTGAACATCGCATTTAGGATATAGTACCTAAAATTCGAAAAAAAAGGAAATCCTAAATGCGACGCGGGTATATTTTTTCATAAATTAAAGACAATTTTTTAATTTCTTGAAAAGAAATGACCCAAACACAAGTTCAGAGTTAAGCGTATAATGTTCAACTCTTTTTTCTTTCTTTTCATATTTATTTATTTACTAAAATATCATAAATTTCCTATATACGATAAACTTACAAAAAATCAGGTCGCATTTGGGATTTGGGCACAATGATCTTAAAAAAAATATAAAATAAAAATCTACATTTTTGTCATATATTTACTCCGTTATTTTATTTTATTTATTTATTTATTTAATTTTTCAATGATTTATTGATAAATTTCACTAATTTTTTGCTTTCTTAATTTTTTCTGTAATTATCTTTATTTGACCTTTGATCTCTCGGAGGATTTTGGGAAAGTCGAACGCCTGCCATTATCGACCAACTAAAACCTATTAAATCACGATGGCATCTGCTCCTTCTTCTAAATATTATTATCTTATTATTTTCTGTTATAGTATGTTCAGATTTCTTATGTATGGATGCCATATATCAATGTCTCAGAAATAACTCATTTTTTATTATCTTGCTACTATAATTCCTGTTGATATAGTCGTTCTATGGAAAATTTTAAGCTTAACTTTTTGAATATATTTTGCTCTGTATAGAACTTCCCTTCAGTATGTAATAATTTATTGATTATTCATGGTGCTTAGCGTAAGATTATAAAAATAAGGCATATAACAGTATCGGAATTCGAAACTCTGCAAAATATAAAAGAATAAAGGCGTTTAAGTTTTTCCGTAGTTTTCTTCGAAACTTGTGTAATTCCGAACTAAATACCGTTAAAAATCCTTTGTACAAAATATTAACCAAGTATCGGAACTTGTAACTCTGCAAAATTTAAAAGTATAAAGGCGTTTTGGGTTTTCCGTAGTTACAGAATTTGAACGGCTTATATCAGTTTAAAAGTCCGCAATAAAAAGTACTTTAAAATATTTTTTGAATGATATATTATAAGCAATTTAATCATAATTAGTATTGGAGATTGTGAAATTTTATTATATTAAAGCGCTATCTGGTGACTGATTTGCGAGATCTGCTCTTCAATTTCAATTCAAATAAGTTTTAAAGTAATATATTATTTTTGAAACTATGTTAAATAGAAGCTACAAAAATAATATAAGCATTCCTATAATAAGATTTATCTGATTTTCCTGTGGTTTTTGGGGAAACTTGCAAAAATCCAATCTGAATAGCGTTAAAAATTCTTAATGGAAAATATGAACTGAGTATCGGAATTCGAAAGTCTGTAAAATTCAAAAGAATAAAGAGGTTCCGTAGTTTGTTCGTAGTTTTCCCCGGACCCGAAACACCCGTACGAAATTTGAACACCGTTCAATTTGTCGGATCTTAAAACTTAATAATACCAATTTTAAACGCTCTAACACTATTTCTACAGCAGCCCCTTCGCATTCCTTTCCCGTCTCGCCTAATAATTTTACACTTTTGAAAATATCTGCAATCGGTTTCTCGGGTCTTAAAATCTAATAATGCCAATTGTCAACTCTCTAACTCCATTTCTACATTTTTGTCCCTTCACCCCTCCCCTTTCTGTCCCTCCTAATAATTTTACACTTTCAAAAATATTCGCAATCGATTTATTGGGCCTTAAAACCTAATTATATCAATTTTAATAGCTGTAACTGTTGTTCTACATTTTTGCCCTTTCGCCTGCTCCTCCCCCCCCCCTTCCTTCAAGACACTCCTAATAATTTTAAACTTTCAAAAATATTCATAATTGAATTATCGGCCATTAAAACCAGGTAATAGTAATTTCAACGGTACATCTCAATTTAAAACTAGTTGGCATAGATGGACTCCGCTGAGTTACCCACCATATATATGTTCTCATAAATTTCTAGTGTGAGACATATTATAGCATATTAAGAGAAATGAATTTGATCAAAGGCTTGACAAAGTGACAGAATAAAATCCCCGCCTAATAGGCTATCCACCGTTCACTTCAATTTGTTTATCTTATTCTAATCTATTAATTTATTTTATTAGGGTCAGTTTCGTAGTTTAATTTTCATGCTACTATTTCCAATGCAAGAATCCACAAAATTCCTATTTATATGAAAAATTTTTAATTTTGCTATGTTGATAAAATCTTAAATTACGAATAATTTACGAAATTTTTCTGTTAGAATATTTGTAGTCAATCATGTTCAAACAAGTATCATAAATGTTTTTTGAATTTGTCTGATATATTTATGATCCTCAAAATGGACTTTTATGCTCAATTTTGCCCTATTCTGCCGTGTTAAGTAAATCGTAAAGTCCAAATAACTTACGATTTTTTTAATTGGAAAATTAATCGCCTTTAAATGTTTAAATCGCGTTTTTATCTCTTAGTTATATATATATATATATATATATACTCTAAAAGATAAAACAAAAAAATTGGTGACAAAATATAGAAAACTGTAGAAAAAATAAATAAATAAAATTCTTAAATAAATAAATAAATAATAATAAAATTAATTAATTAATTAATTAAAAATGATGTTGAAAAGGTGTTAGGTCCCCTTAAACGTACGGGGCTAAGGTACAATTATATTGACATGGATTTCTTAAAATAGTGATTTTCCTTCTGTAAAAGAATAAAATTTAATTAAAGACTATATAGTTAACGGAAAAAACGGTAACGGAAAGAATGGTACCCTTGAACATCGGAAACTTCCTATAGTAATAAATATCATTTTTGTATATATGCCTTTTCGTATATATATCAGTAGAGAAAAATCCTTAGACCAATTTTCGGTCTTTCATTTACATTCCCTTTCCACACTTCAAATGAAATAATAATAATACTGTTTACTTTCTTACGAGAAGTGTTGTGCATTTTCCCGTTACAGTTTCTTTTGCATTGATTACTCTCTTTGTATTAAATTTATGAACATTTACCACACAAAAAAATAAATAAATAAATAAATAAATAAATAATAATAATAATAACAATAAATAAACAAACAAATCTAATAATAATTGTTTTCTATTTTCATATAAGGAAGTATTGGATTCGTAAAAATTTTCTACTTCCGGTTTCGAACGGATTTACACATTTTGAGATGACGTGAACATAATTTACCATTTAAACTAGTATGAGGTTAGAAGCCTTTATTATCATATTATGAATATATAGGCTCCCTACTCTCCCCCCACCCCTCGCTTTCAACCGGTTATAAGCAATAAATCTCACCCCCGTACTGACAACCTAAAATCGGCTGCTAAGAATTGTGGTATTGGAACGCGCAATTTGAATCATTTTATGATAAAACTCTAAAAATGAATGAAACTCTATAATTAATAATAATAATAATAATAATAATAATAATAATAATAATAATAAAATGCAATTTTGTATTTTGTATTGCTTAGCTGGCTGGCTCTTCTTTCAAAAGTTGACCCGTCCAGCTGAACTTCTAAATCCATAGCAGCTGTTGGGAGATAGCGTTTTTAACTACTTCACAAAAGAAGCGTCGTTTGGACAAACCGCTCCTGCATTTCAAAGCAATCTTTCATTCGTAAGAAAATTCCGCGTCGCGTGTGGTAATGTTGAGATATTTACAAGCCACATTATAGGAGTTCTTAAAAACGAAACGAAATGTTATTCAAGTAGATCTCGATGTTTTCAAAGCTTTAACTTTAACTTGATATTTTTTGTTGGGTAATTCTTCAGGAACACATCAATTGCGCTTACGTTAATCCCCCCTATTGTTAAAAATGCATCAATTGCGCTCGCGAGAAAAATTACTAAAAACGTTCATTGTCACCCTCCCCTCCCCCTTGTATACCGGAAGGTAAAAAATGATAATTTCTAGAAAGGGAAGAATTCTTTGCTTACTTTATTGTCACTATCATATCGTTTCTACAAAATATAATCCTAACTGGTCCACGTTAGAGACATATTATACAGATATTAAACTATTAATCTCACGTGGAAATACAGAATATGTTTACTTATCAAGATGTTTCATTTAGTATTCTGTATTATTAACACAAATATTAATTTTTTATTTTCATTTAACCCATTAGGCGTCAAAGCTCCCGCTGTGGGAACAATTTTTTAAGATTTTTTTTCCCCTGCAAGTAATTAAGATAAATATATTTTTTATTTTTTACAATAAATATTAAAATTCCCAGCTTCGTTTTTTTTTTTGTTTTTTTTCAATTATTCAAACAAAGATGTTTGTTTTTCTGCAAAACATCAGCGACGAAAAAAAAAATCAAGAAAAATAACTCATTCGAGTACAGGGGTTTAAAACATTGGATATGAAATAAAACAATTCTTTTCTTAAATTATAACAAACAGGGATCAAGAAAACTAATTGAAGAGGATTTTGCCTTTTTTTCAACATTTGTTCTACCCCAATTAGGTGTCAAATCACCCATTTGGAAACATGTCATATCTTCTAACAAAATATTTTTTATTTTTTTTTTATTTTTATTTTTTTTTTTTTAAGTATATATGATTAGAAATGCACATTGAAACCCATTTATAAATTTTCAGTGGAATTCATATAGCGGCGTTTAATGGGTTAACAAATATAATAAGCAAAATAATTCATACGAGTAAAATGATGTAATCCAAAAGTCACATAAAAAAAAAAAAAAAAAAAAAAAAAAAAAGAACATTATTCAAAAAGTATTGACTCTAACTCTATGCGGTTTTCACTGAAAAGAATAGAACAGCATGGAATTTTTTTTTACATATACAAGAAAAACTTAGTTATACTTTGCACCAATATATCGTGCAGTATCCACAGTATCCTCTTACATTTTAAACAGATCCGCCTGATCAAATGGCGCCATATTGCGAATTCTGAAGTTTTATTAAGGAGAATTTCTAATGTTGAACGACTGACAATCATACTAATGATTGACGACCATTACATTGAACATTTACAGTCTAGTTACTTTGTTGAATCATGTATTGCGTCACAATAAGAAAGAACTTTTAAAATTAAAGCGTCACCTAATAAAGGAAATTTAAGCTGATTCGCTAATAAATCTTTTGTTACCTAAAATATGCGTATGCATTACGCATAAATTAAATAAAAAGACTTTTTAGTTGTGACATCAGCTGGCACTCGACAATATGTTTGCGTCTTAAAAAGTTCGCTTTTGTACCGAATTTTACATTATGCCGGTATCGTACCTGAAGATTGTTCTACCGTTCTCTGTACTTAGGGTTTAGGAGGGACTAAAACCTACGAACGCAATCTATATTTTTATGCTTTTGGGGAGGAAATATGCTTTGGACGCAATTGATGCGTTTGATTTTTTTTTTTTTTTTTTTTTGGGGGGGGGGGGGGCGGGATTTGATCTAGGCGCAACTGATACCTATGAGGATGAAAAAAAAAAAAAAAAAAACAGAAGCTTGTATATATTTTTAAAAAGTGTTATAAAAATATTATTTTTTTAATACCTGAAGTTAAAAAAAAAAAAGAAAAAAAGGATTCTCCATAACCTTGATGTTTTGTCTGTCTATGTGCCTATATGTGACATTTTTGACAAATGAAATAAGTAGCCGAATTTCATTAACGTCTATTTCATTAGAAAGCTGATATATTTCGGATGACTCTTAACTATATTTCATATATTTCATATATTTTGGTTTTATTTTATTTTATTTTATTTATATTTTTATTTATTTTTTCCCACATAATACCTTGCATTGATATATTTTTATAAATTTTCAAGTTGACAACCTTCCAATTTTCAAATTAAAAAGTTAACAACAACAAAAAGAAATAGGACTGACTTCAATTGAAGATCTTTCGAAGAAATTATGTTTAGATGTAAAATAATAAAAGTAGTATTAATAATAATAAAGAAAAAAAAAAGTCTGTTATATGTAATTAAAGAACATCCCCAAAAAATGGAGCCATTTAGAAATAAAATAAAATAATAATAAAAATAATAAAAATAATAAATCTTTCACTTACAAATAATTTATAAGAATTGTTTCTTTAAATTTGCATGATTTTTCTCAAAAAGTGGTAAATTAAAAAAAAAAAAGAAAAAAGAAAAAAATTATAAATCATTTATGGGATCTCCAATATTATGTAAACTTAAATACAGAAATCTAGCCATCATTCCTTTCCGAGGGCCAAATGCGGTCCTCCCAATGTTAATGTGTAAACGAGTTTTGGGCTGCACTTGGTAGGGTAAACAAACGAAAATAAACACACATAAATAATTGTTGAAAATTTGGTTCAAATGCTTTCTTAATTTACATTTTATTTTATTTTATTTTATTTTATTTATTTTCTGAAGAATTTGAAGTGATATTTTAAAATTTTCGAGCTGGCAATTCTCCATCTTACAAATCATATTAATAAATTAAGGTAAAAATAATACGGCTGCCTTTATATATAAATAAAGAATTTCGTCGATAAACGGTATAGTTTCGAAATAAAATTACATTTATAAATCTTTCATTTGTATCAACATATGATAATTGTTTGTTTAAAACTGCAGGGTTTTTCTCAGAGTGGTTGATTTAAGAAAATTATAAATCATATATGAAATTTCCAATATTTATAAAGCCTTGCGCCCTGGCATAGTCAATCAGCCTTAAATCCTACAGCCAACCAACCAACCAATACTTATAACAATATACTCATTTATATTTACTATTTTATATATTTTTCTTAAGAAATGGAATCTCTGCATTTCCTTTTCTTTCCGAGAATAAAAATGGGAGTCCTCGCAATACCGATGTGAAAACGGGTTTCGGTCTGCATTTCGTTGGGTACAAAAACGCAAATACACACACATAGTATACATATTAAATAATTTTTTTTTTTTTTTTTTTTTTTTAATTATATGTAATTTTATATTTATTTATTTTTCCAGAACACACTGAAATGGTAGTTAAAAATTATGGAGCTTCAAATTTTCCTTTTTTCGAATCCCATTAATACATGACGTAAAAAGAGAAAAAAACTGCCTACAGAAATCCACACATCATTCCATTCCGAGGACCAACTGTGGTCCTCGCAATGTTAATGTGTGAACGAGTTTCGGTCTGCACTTCGTAGGGTAAACAAACAAAAACAAACATAAATAATTGTTGAAAATTTGGTTCAAAAGCTTTTTTAATTTTAATTTAATTTAATTTTTATTTTTATTTTCTTCTGGACAATTTGGAGTGATATTTTAAAAAATTTGAGCAGGTAATTCTCCATCTTACAAATTATATTAATAAATTAGGGAAAAAATAATATGGCTGCCTTTATATATAAGTAAAGAATTTCGTCGATAAATGGTATTGTTTAGAAATAAAATTACATCTATAAATCTTTCATTTGTATCAACATATGAGAATTGTTTATTTAAAACTGCAGGATTTTTCTCAAACAGTGGTTGATTTTAGAAAATTATAAATCATATATGGAATCCCCAATATTTATAAAGCCTTGGACTTTGGACCCTAGCATAGTCAATCAGCCTTAAATCTTACAACAAACCAACCAATCAATACTTATAAAAATATACTCATCTATATTTATTATTTTATAAATTTTTCCTATGTAATGGAATTTCTGCATCCCCTTTTCTTTCCGAGGATAAAAAATTTCGGTCCTCGCAATAGCGATGTGAAAACGGGTTTCGGTCTGCATTTCGTAGGGTAAACAAACGCAAATACACACACATAGTATATATATTAACTGAAAATTTGGTTCAATTTTTTTTTTTTTTTTTTTTTTTTTTTTTTAAATTGTATGTAATTTTATACTTATTTATTTTTCCAGAACACACTGAAATGATAGTTGAAAATTATGGAGCTTCAAATTTTCCTTTTTTCGAATCGTATTAATAAGTGACGTAAAAAGAAAAAAAAAACTGCCTGCAGAAATCCACGAATTCATACTTTCCTCGCAATGTTAATGTGTGAACGAGTTTCGGTCTGCACTTGGTAGGGTAAACAAACAAAAATAATTAATAACCTACACATATAAATAACCTACACATAAATAATTGTTGAAATTTAGTTCAAAAGCTTTTTTAATTCTAATTTTTTTTTTCTTCTGGACAATTTGGAGTGATATTTAAAAAATTTTCAGCAGGTAATTCTCCATCTTAAAATCATATTAATAAATTAAGGAAAAAATAATACGGCTGCCTTTATATATAAATAAAGAACTTCGTCGATAAACGGTATAGTTTAGAAATAAAATTATATTTATAAATCTTTCATTTGTATCAACATATGATAATTGTTTGTTTAAAACTGCAGGATTTTTCTCAGAGTGGTTCATTTAAGAAAATTATAAATCATATATGAAATTTCCAATATTTATCAAGCCTTGGGCCCTAGCATAGTCAATCAGCCTTAAATCCTACAACCAACCAATACTTATAACAATATACTCAATTATATTTATTATTTTATATATTTTTCCTATGTAATGGAATCTCTGCATGTCCTTTTCTTTCCGAGGATCAAAAATGGGGGTCCCCGCAATAGCGATGTGAAAACGGGTTTCGGTCTGCATTTCGTAGGGTAAACAAACGCAAATACACACACATAGTATATATATTAACTGAAAATTTGGTTCAATTTTTTTTTTTTTTTTTTTTTTTTTTTTTAATTGTATGTAATTTTATATTTATTTATTTTTACAGAACACACTGAAATGATAGTTAAAAATTATGAAGGTTCAAATTTTCCTTTTTTCGAATCGTATTAATACATGGCGTAAAAAGAGAAAAAAAACTGCCTACAGAAATCCACACATCATTCCATTCCGAGGACCAACTGTGGTCCTCACAATGTTAATGTGTGAACGAGTTTCGGTCTTCACTTGGTAGGGTAAACAAACAAAAATAAACCTACACATAAATAATTGTTGAAATATGGTTCAAAAGCTTTTTTAATTCTAATTTTATTTATTTTTTTTTTCTTCTGGACAATTTGGAGTGATATTTTAAAAATTTTGAGCAGGTAATTCTCCATCTTACAAATCATATTAATAAATTAAGGAAAAAAAAATTACGGCTGCCTTTATATATAAAAAAAGAATTTCGTTGATAAACGGTATAGTTTAGAAATAAAATTATATTTATAAATCTTTCATTTGTATCAACATATGATAATTGTTTGTTTAAAACTGCAGGATTTTTCTCAGAGTGGTTCATTTAAGAAAATTATAAATCATATATGAAATTTCCAATATTTAAAAAGCCTTGGGCCCTAGCATAGTCAATCAGCCTTAAATCCTACAACCAACCAATACTTATAATAATATACTCAATTATATTTATTATTTTATATATTTTTCCTATGTAATGGAATCTCTGCATGTCCTTTTCTTTCCGAGGATCAAAAATGGGGGTCCTCGCAATAGCGATGTGAAAACGGGTTTCGGTCTGCATTTCGTAGGGTAAACAAGCGCAAATACACACACATAGTATATATATTAACTGAAAATTTGGTTCAATTTTTTTTTTTTTAATTGTATGTAATTTTATATTTATTTATTTTTCCAGAACACACTGAAATGATAGTTAAAAATTATGGAGGTTCAAATATTCCTTTTTTCGAATCGTGTTAATACATGACGTAAAAAGAGAAAAAAACTGCCTACAGAAATCCACACATCATTCCATTCCGAGGACCAACTGTGGTCCTCACAATGTTAATGTGTGAACGAGTTTCGGTCTTCACTTGGTAGGGTAAACAAACAAAAATAAACCTACACCTAAATAATTGTTGAAATTTTGTTTAAAAGCTGTTTTGATTCTATTTTTATTTATTTTTTTATTTTTTTTTCTTCTGGACAATTTGGAGTGATATTTTAAAAATTTTGAGCAGGTAATTCTCCATCTTACAAATCATATTAATAAATTAAGGAAAAAATAATACGGCTGCCTTTATATATAAATAAAGAATTTCGTCGATAAACGGTATAGTTTAGAAATAAAATTATATTTATAAATCTTTCATTTGTATAACATATGATAATTGTTTGTTTAAAACTGCAGTATTTTTCTCATAATGGTTGATTTAAGAAAATTATAAATCATATATGAAATTTCTAATATTTATAAAGCCTTGGGACCTAGCATAGTCAATCAGCCTTTAATCCTACAGCCAACCAACCAACCAATACTTATAATAATATACTCATTTATATTTATTATTTTATATATTTTTCCTATGTAATGGAACCTCTGCATCTCCTTTTCTTTCCGAGGATGAAAAATGGGGGTCCTCGCAATACCGATGTGAAAACGGGTTTCGGTCTGCATTTCGTTGGGTAAACAAACGCAAATACACACACATAGTATATATATTAACTGAATTTTTTTTTTTCTATTGTATGTAATTTTATATTTATTTATTTTTCCAGAACACACTGAAATGATAGTTAAAAATTATGGAGGTTTAAATTTTCCTTTTTTCGAATCGTATTAATACATGACGTAAAAAGAGAAAAAAACTGCCTACAGAAATCCACACATCATTCCATTCCGAGGACCAACTGTGGTCCTCACAATGTTAATGTGTGAACGAGTTTCGGTCTTCACTTGGTAGGGTAAACAAACAAAAATAAACCTACACCTAAATAATTGTTGAAATTTGGTTTAAAAGCTGTTTTAATTCTATTTTTATTTATTTTTTTATTTTTTTTTTCTTCTGGACAATTTGGAGTGATATTTTAAAAATTTTGAGCAGGTAATTCTCCATCTTACAAATCATATTAATAAATTAAGGAAAAAATAATACGGCTGCCTTTATATATAAATAAAAAATATCGTCGATAAACGGTATAGTTTAGAAATAAAATTATATTTATAAATCTTTCATTTGTATCAACATATGATAATTGTTTGTTTAAAACTGCAGTATTTTTCTCATAATGGTTGATTTAAGAAAATTATAAATCATATATGAAATTTCCAATATTTATAAAGCCTTGGGACCTAGCATAGTCAATCCGCCTTAAATCCTACAGCCAACCAACCAACCAATACTTATAACAATATACTCATTTATATTTATTATTTTATATATTTTTCCTATGTAATGGAACCTCTGCATCTCCTTTTCTTTCCGAGGATCAAAAATGGGGGTCCTCGCAATACCGATGTGAAAACGGGTTTCGGTCTGCATTTCGTAGGGTAAACAAACGCAAATACGCACACATAGTATATATATTAACTGAAAATTTGGTTATTTAATTTTTTTTTTTCATTGTATGTAATTTTATATTTATTTAATTTTCCAGAACACACTGAAATGATAGTTAAAAATTATGGAGGTTCAAATTTTCCTTTTTTCGAATCGTATTAATACAAAAAAGAGAAAAAAAACTGCCTACAGAAATCCACACATCATTCCATTCCGAGGACCAACTGTGGTCCTCACAATGTTAATGTGTGAACGAGTTTCGGTCTTCACTTGGTAGGGTAAACAAACAAAAATAAACCTACACATAAATAATTGTTGAAATATGGTTCAAAAGCTTTTTTAATTCTAATTTTATTTATTTTTTTTTCTTCTGGACAATCTGGAGTGATATTTTAAAAATTTTGAGCAGGTAATTCTCCATCTTACAAATCATATTAATAAATTAAGGAAAAAAAATTACGGCTGCCTTTATATATAAAAAAAGAATTTCGTTGATAAACGGTATAGTTTAGAAATAAAATTATATTTATAAATCTTTCATTTGTATCAACATATGATAATTGTTTGTTTAAAACTGCAGGATTTTTCTCAGAGTGGTTCATTTAAGAAAATTATAAATCATATATGAAATTTCCAATATTTATAAAGCCTTGGGCCCTAGCATAGTCAATCAGCCTTAAATCCTACAACCAACCAATACTTATAACAATATACTCAATTATATTTAATATTTTATATATTCTTCCTATGTAATGGAATCTCTGCATGTCCTTTTCTTTCCGAGGATCAAAAATGGGGGTCCTCGCAATACCGATGTGAAAACGGGTTTCGGTCTGCATTTCGTAGGGTAAACAAACGCAAATACACACACATAGTATATAGTATATTAACTGAAAATTTGGTTAATTTTTTTTTTCTATTGTATGTAATTTTATATTTATTTATTTTCCCAGAACACACTGAAATGATAGTTAATAATTATGGAGGTTCAAATTTTCCTTTTTTCGAATCGTATTAATACATGACGTAAAAAGAGAAAAAAGCTGCCTACAGAAATCCACACATCATTCCATTCCGAGGACGAACTGTGGTCCTCGCAATGTTAATGTGTGAAGGAGTTTCGGTCTGCAATTGGTAGGGTAAACAAATAAAAAAAAACCTACACATAAATAATTGTTGAAAATTTGGTTCAAAAGCTTTTTTAATTCTAATTTTATTTATTTATTTATTTATTATTATTATTTTTTTCTGGACAATTTGGAGTGATATTTAAGAAATTTTGAGCAGGTAATTCTCCATCTTACAAATCATATTAATAAATTAGGGAAAAAATAATATGGCTGCCTTTAATTATAAGTAAAGAACTTCGTCGATAAATGGTATAGTTTAGAAATAAAATTACATCTATAAATCTTTCATTTGTATCAACATATGATAATTGTTTGTTTAAAACTGCAGTATTTTTCTCATAATGGTTGATTTAAGAAAATTATAAATCATATATGAAATTTCCAATATTTATAAAGCCTTGGGACCTAGCATAGTCAATCAGCCTTTAATCCTACAGCCAACCAACCAACCAATACTTATAATAATATACTCATTTATATTTATTATTTTATATATTTTTCCTATGTAATGGAATCTCTGCATCTCCTTTTCTTTCCGAGGATCAAAAATGTCGGTCCTCGCAATACCGATGTGAAAACGGGTTTCGGTCTGCATTTCGTAGGGTAAACAAACGCAAATACACACACATAGTATATATATTAACTGAAAATTTGGTTCAATTTTTTTTTAATTGTATGTAATTTTATATTTATTTATTTTTCCAGAACACACTGAAATGATAGTTAAAAATTATGAAGCTTCAAATTTTCCTTTTTTCGAATCGTATTAATACATGACGTAAAAAAAGAAAAAAAAACTGCCTACGGAAATTCACACATCATTCCATTCCGAGGACCAACTGTGGTCCTCGCAATGTTAATGTGTGAACGAGTTTCTGTCTGCACTTGGTAGGGTAAACAAACAAAAATAAACCTACACATAAATAATTGTTGAAAATTTGGTTCAAAAGCTTTTTTAATTCTAATTTCTTTCTTTCTTTGTTTCTTTGTATTTTTTTTTTTTTTTTTTTTTTTTTTTTTTTTTTTTTCTTTTTTATCTAATGATTTTTTTTTTTTTTTTTTTTTTTTTTTTCCTATGATATATTAAAATTTTTGGGCTGGCCTCTTTTCCTCTTCGAAACCATATTAATAAATTAAAAAAAAAAAAAAAAAAAAAAAAAAAAAGGCTGTTATATGTAATTATAGTACTTCCTCAAAAAAAAAGGTTTCATTTTGAAATAAAATAAAATAAAAAATAATAATAATAAATCTTCCGCTTACAAATATTGTATGAGAATTGTCTCTTTAAATTTGCAGGATTTTTTTCAAAAAGTGGTTGATTTAAAAAAAAAAAAAAAAAAAAAAAAAAAAAAAAAATTATAAATCATTTATGGTATTTCAAATATTTTGTAAAAAATATAATCATCTATCTATCTCTCTCTCTCTCTTTATATATATATATATTACGTTTCATATTTTATAATACATATACTTATCCTATCTATAGAGTTCAACACATTCTCCTTTCTTTCCGAGGACCTGAAATTTTGTCCTCGCAATGTCGATGTCTAATCGAATTTCGGTCTGCAGTTGGTAGGATAAACAAACGCAAATATACACGCACGCATACATAATAAACAAATTTCAGACCTTGCGGATCTCTCACTCCCAATTAAACTGCCCATCTGGCAATCTGCGTTTTTTTACATTCTTCTATATGTAATATAGAGAAAGTATTGGATTCGCGAAAATTTTCGAGCTCCGTTTTTTTATGGATTTACACATTTTGGGATGTCCAAAACACGAATTGATAGATTTTTAAAAATGTCTGTCTGTCTGTATCACTTTTTTGTGGACGCTTTATCTCACGAACCAATGAATGAAATTTAACCAAACTTGGTATTTAGTTGCACCCTGACATAAACTGGAGCTGATTATAGTTGAGGATGAATCGCTCAACAGGTGGCGCAGTGATCGCATTTTTTGTAAACTTTTAACATGGCAGTATGGGACAAAATTTCGTATAAATGTGCATAATTAGAGTTATATAAAACGTGTGACAATAAAATCAATATGAATTATTGATAATAGTAGTAGTTAACTAGGAAAAAAAATTGTGCATGTGGTTCCCCCATTGGTTCCCCCCTGGGGGGAAGTACCCCCCCCCCCCGGTTGGGGGTAAAGTTTCAACATGGGTGTCTTTCGAAAGGTCTCGTCAATACCTTTAAAAGGAATGGTTGAACTATAAATCTGTGATAATTTAAAACAAAGTTATCGATTTTTTTTACTTTTAATAAAAAAAACTTTGATATTTTTTTTTTTTTTTTTTTTTTTTTTTTTACGAAATTTAACTAAACTTGGTATTTAGGTGGTCCCCGACATACACTGGTGCTGATTACATTTAGGGATCAATCACTCAACAGGTGGCGCTGCGATCTCATTTTTTCTAAATTTTTAACATGGCAGTATAGGACAAAATTTCGTATAAATGTATATTCAGTTATTTTTAACTTGTGATTGCAAAATTAATATGAATTATTGATAATAATAGTAGTTAACTAGGAAAAAAAATTGTGTATGTGGGGGCATCGCTTCCACCCTGGGGTGTGGGGGGGGGGGGTAAATTTTCAAGATGGGTATAGTTCGAAAGATCTCGCCAATACCTTTAAAACGAATGGTTGAACTATAAATCTGTGATAATTTAAAACAAAGTTATCGATTTTTTTTACTTTTAATGAAAAAAACTTTGATATTTTTTTTTTTTTTTTTTTTTTTTTTTTTTTTTTTTTTTTTAACGAAATTTAACTAAACTTGGTATTTAGGTGGTCCCCTACATAAACTGGTGCTGATTACATTTGGGGATCAATCACTCAACAGGTGGCGCTGTGATCGCATTTTTTCTAAATTTTTAACATTTCAGTATAGGACAAAATTTCGTATAAATGTGTATAATCAGTTATTTTTAACTTGTGATTGCAAAATTAATATGAATTATTGATAATAGTAGTAGTGAACTAGGAAAAAAAATTGTGTATGTGGGGGCATCGCTTCCACCCTGGGGGGGAAGTACCCCCCGGGGAGGTAAATTTTCAAGATGGGTATAGTTCGATTGATCTCGCCAATACCTTTAAAACGAATGCCTGAACTATAAATCTGTGATAATTTAAAACAAAGTTATCGATTTTTTTTTTTACATTTAACGAATTTTTTTTTTTTTTTTTTTTTTTTTTTTTTTTTTTAAATATTGTTACTGAGTGAATATGTATAGGAAAATATAGAAGAAAGTCTTGTGGTGGCCACAACATACTAGTTTTAGTTGCGATATTTTCGGCCACTAAATGCTCTTATTCATCATAAGGTAAAATAATGTTTAAAAAATAAAAATATAGATGTTTGATACTTATCATGCTTATCATAATATTTCTTTTAAAATATCGTTTTTATTCTCTGACAAAAAAAAAAAAAAAAAAGATTCTTTATAATAGTGAAGCTTTGTCTCTTTAAGTATCCATCTGCTCTGTTTTAGCGTCTGAATAATAGCCCAATATATTTGCAGTATCTTTTATTAGAACGATGACATATTATGGAAGATTTTTAACTATGCTTGAGGAAATGTCGCTTCAAAGATCTTTTAAAATTTAAAGCAATATTTTATGGCGAAGGTGGGTCCGCACTCAGTAGAATAAACAAGCGCAAATACATACACACATACATATTAACTGAAAATTTGATATAATAATTTTTTTCTTAAAAAAAAAAAAAAAAGTTTTATTTATTTATTTATTTATTTAATTTCCCAGAACACATTGAAATAATATTTTAAAAATTTCGAGCTCTCAAGTTTCCCGCTTTCCAATCATATTTATAAATAACGTAAAAAATAAAATAAATAAAAAATGAAAAAAAAATAGTAAAACTAAATCCACGCATCTTTCCTTTCCGAGGACCAATTGTGGTCCTCTCAATGTTCATGTGTAACCGAGCTTTGGTCTGCACTTAGTAGGGTAAACAAACAAACATAAACACACACACACACAAATACATATTAAATACATTTCATACTCTGCTAATTTATTTATTTTAATTCACTGCCTATCTGGCAGCTTGTACTTTTGTTTACTTGCAAATATTTCGGGCACTAAATGCTCCGATTCATGTTAAACTAATGGAAGAGAGAGAGAGATTGAAACTTTGTCTGTGTTTCTATCTGCCCAATTATTTTGGGGATGTCTTTTAAAACTCTGATACATTCTGTGTGGTTTTTAACTATGTTTGATAAAACTTTGATTCAAAGACTTTTATTGTTATTATTAATATTTAAAATGACGTTTCTTCCATAAGCATTTGCACAGAAATTTAAAAAAAAATTCGAGCTGGCAATCTTTTCAGCTTTCAAATCATATTAATATATGAATAATAATAATAATAATAATAATAATAATAATAATAATAAAATAGAACCGCCTTTAAGTACATATGAAGAACTTCCTTAACAAATGATGTTTAGAAATAATAATAATAAAAATAATAAATAAATTTTCCATTTAAAAATAACACATGGCAAACAATTTCTTTGAAAATGCAATTTTTTTTTTTTTTTTTTTTTTTTTTTCCCTCAAATACTGTTTGATTTTGAGAGATAAAAAGAACTAATATGAAATCTCTAGCATTCATAAAAATGTATTCATATATGAGAAGAAATATACTGATTCACTCTACCAATCGTGATTCCCGCATTTTCCTGTTTTCCCGAGGACCAGAAATGTGTCCTCGCAATGCTGATGCATAACCGGGTTTTGGTCTGCATTTTGTAGGTTAAACAAACGAAAATACACACACACACACTTACATATTATTTGAAAATTTTGTCAAAAGATATTTTTTTAATTTAAGATTCTTAATATATATATATATATTTACATTTAATAATCCTCGATGAATGGTAGATTTTAGAAATTAAAGAAAGAAAAAATTAAGAAATCTTTCGTTTGAAAATAACATATGAAAACTGTTTGCTTTAAGCTGCAGGGTTTTTCCTAAAAACAGTAAATTTCGTAAGATTATTAATTATATATAAGATATATTTATAAAAATATACAAGATATATTTATAAAAATATATCCTTATAGAGGTTATATTTATAAAAATATACTCACGCGCATATATTATATTATACATTTTATAATATAGGTATCTTTGGTCTGCACTCGAAAGAAATGTAAATACCCATAAATAACAAAAATTTTTCATACCCTGCTGATTTCTCACTCTTAATTAGAATGTCGATATTTACTCGCCTGTTTTTACTTGCACTTTTCAAACACTAAAAACCATGTCAGTCAATAAGTAATTTAATGTTTGAAAATTAATATTTTAGAAAAAACCACGACCTATATCTTTATACATTTTTCATTAAGTTTGTGAAAAAATGTTGTTTTTAATCTCCCATTAATAAAGGGGAGTTTTAAAAACTTGAAGCTACGTTTGTCTATCTGCGGCATTTTGACATCTAAATAAACAGCTTAATTTCATTCTGTTTTATTATTATTATTGTTGTATTAGATATCTGATATACATATATTCTATAAGATTCTTAGCTATATTTCATAATTATCAGTTTAAAAGAATTTTAAATTTTAGAATATATATATATATTCTGAAATTAATATATATATATATTTTTTTTCAGATCACGTTGCATTTCAATTTTTTCGAGCTGTCTGTCTCCTAAATTTCAAATCATCTTATGTGAAATCTGCAAACAGGCAATCTTGTATTTTTGAAATTATGATAAATTAAAAATCACTTCGTTTTTTATGTTGAATTATATAAACGTTAATAAATAAATAAATAAATAACAGCGAATTTTAAACCTTATTCGAGAAAAGTTAAAAATTGGCCATAAATATTAATTTTAGGTGTTAGTTTGAACTTCGCTGAGTTCGTTTAAAAATAAAAGATTTTACACTTATTTTATGAAATATCTAAATTATATATAATTTAAATATATCATTATCTCCTCAAACTTTAACTTAGTTTAACTATTTAAATATATATGTAAAAGTATACAACCGGTATATCCCTTCGAGCTGCTATATCCTGGAAAACCAGGGGAAAAAAAAAAAATGCAGAAAAATCTGGAAATAATCTGAAGGTATTTGAAACAAATATTATAATAATTGCAGTTTGGAAGCAAAAATCCTCCCCCCCTTTCTTAAATTTTTTATTGTTCCAAAATGTTTTGATAATCTGCAGTTTTTTTTTCTTTTTAAGTTTTTCTACATTTTTTTTTCTATTAAAGCTGTGAACTTTATTGTGATTTCAGAATTTAATCGGTTAAAAAATTAAATTTGGTGCAATATTTTATGTGTTAACAAACCATAATACAAAATATCACTTTATTTTGAAAATGTATAAATAATTTTCCATTGAATAATGCAAATATATATATATATGTATATGTATGTATATTTTCTTTTTTACTTCTCTTATAATTAAAAGGACGGGAGGAAAAAAACAATTTCAAATAGTGCAATTTATTTTTCCGTGTGTATGTTTTCTGCGTAATATATGTAAAAACACGTGGACCGATATTTGTTTTATTCAAAAGAAAAGAATGTGGTTTTTGACTCCCCGCACTTGATAGCTGACATTCCGGTCTTAAACGAGACAATCCCTTTTTACTGGGGATTTTAAGAAGATATTCCCTAATAAACCCACAAATTTTCCCTTCTTCCGGTCCTCGCTTTGAATGCAAAATGCGGAAATTTTATATTTAATTTATTAAAAAAAATTTGGATCATCTGGGTTCTCCCATGTCTATAATTAAGAAAACAATAATTTATATTTGGATATGTTAATTTATACCGGAGATATAAATAATTTTAGGTGGACCTCGCAATGAATGCAAAATTACGGGGACCTCACTTGGTAGGGTAAACCGGTATGTGTGTGTGTGTGTGTGTGTGTGTGTGTGTGTGTGTGTGTGTAAGTAACTTTACTTAATAGTTTACGATGTAAGTATAAAACTGTCGATTATTAATAAATAATAAAATATACAAACACCTATTGTAAGATTTTTTTTTGTGTGTGTGTTTTAAAATAATATTACATGTTAAGCTACAGAAGTCGGTTTAAACGACGCCTAATGTATAGGAATATATATATATATATATATATATATATAATTACTGAAAGTTATGTGAAATAAGGACAAATTTCAAACGAATAAAACACTAATAACAAAGAGAAGGAGCAGAGAAGCAAAAGCCGTTGTGCCTTAAGACGGTTGGAGTCGATTAAAGCAGTTCTGTGGGATTCTAATTTTCCACATATCTTTTACAAGATCATTGATAATAAAGATAAAAGCCGAAATCAATATAATAGTTACTGAAAATAAAAATAAATACATAAATATATAAACTAAATTTAAATTAAAAAATAAGGAAGTAAAAATTGAAATTATAATACGTAATTGAGAAAATTAATGATTTTTATGAAACACTTTTAGGTGTGGTTTTATTGGACATCGGTTTTATTGGACATGGTTTTATTAGGCATCGTTGAAATCGACTTCTGTCGCTTACAATGTAACTTTCATTTAAATCGTTAATGATTAATTCAAAGATAGATTTTGTCCATATCATATTGTTGTTTTTTTTCCATTAATAATCTGTAATTTTAATTTAATACCTACATCCCATACTTTCCAATGTTTTAACGGTATTTATTTTTATATTATTTCTAGTCAAAAAATATAGTAAAATATGATTGCTTTCGAATTTTCTAATATTTATATATATACGTAATTACAAACTTTTCTTTAAAAGACTCCACGAAATACGATGACATGTATTTACATAACTGTGTGATAAATCGTGAATGACATTATACATAGTGATGTACAGTACATTTTATGCCAATAATATAAATTTCAATATCATACATATTTCAAATTTGATCCATCTTATTTCCTTTTTCATATAACTATTATTTTTGTCCAACAGTAGTTAAATTAAGTGCATTAAATTGGTTAATAAAAATGCAGAATTAAATAAAAAGAAAAAAAAATATTTTTTAAATGTTGTTTAAAAATTCACTGCACATAATGACACAGATTTAATTTATTGATCTTTAGAATCTGAACACAATTTCTGTTTTAGGTATAAAGTAAAAGTAAAAAAAAAAAAAAAAAAAAAAAAAAAAAAAAAACTTTATTTACGTAAACCTTCTCTGAATCCAGAGAGTAATTATAAACAAATACAATAAAAACGACAACAGGATATTTTCCATGGATTTTTTTTCTTGCATTCCTATTTGCAATTACTAATTGCGATAAGAAAATGCCATTTGTTTTATCTTCATTGCACACCTATTCTATCAATTGAAGCATGAAAGAAATGTTTAATTTTTTGTATAAAAGAACCTTTTACTGGATGATTATTTTTTTTTCCCTTTAACTCCTTGGAACTTTTCTCTTAAAGTAAATAGCAAGAGGTTAATTAAAAGTTTATTTAAAGAGTATCATATATGTATATATATATATATATATATATGTGTGTGTGTGTGTGTGTGTGTGTGTGTGTAAAACAGTACTTTGTGCCTCGAAAAGTATTCTTTATGATTTATTATTACATATAAAATATTTCACAATTTATACATAATGTATATTCAAATAAAAATGAAAAAATTACTAACATACAGTTATAGTCAAAATCGAATCATTGAAATTACATAAAGAACTTAGTCATTTTAATCATTTTGTTTGAATTCAGCTGTTTTTAATTAAAAGAAATAAAACAAATCATTAACAGTCGCCTTGAGAGAGAAAAAAAATTGCACACTTATTTGAATGAGCTTCTTGTATAAAAATGTAGCTGATAGTTTTTTTAAATTATGATACTATTTATGTTCGTCAATATGTATGTATAATTTTCACTAATGTTTGAAAAAAAAAAAAATGCAAAGCTTAATGTTTTAATTGACATATTTGTTTTAAATAAGCAATTTATTGCCAAATATTAATAATAATCATACATTTCTCTGTAAATTTGACAGAATAAAAAATAAATAAATAAATAAATAAATAAAACGCGATATCTTCACGTTTCGCATTCCATTAAAGCCAAAGGTGAATTCAGAAAATTTTGTCTCCGTGCGTGTGTGTGTGTCTGTCATCGTGTCTGTATGTCAGTAACGTTATATTTGCCCGAGGATCACGTGAAAACGACTAGACAGAATTCAATGGCGCTTGGCAGGAATTTAGATCTTTACCCAACTTAAAATTATATCTATCAACTTTTTCAATTTTCCCCTTCGTGCCCTCCCCTCCTGGGGGAGCAAAAGTCAAAAACACGTTTGTAAGCATAATTCGGCTCCAAATTGCTTCACAGTAAAGTAATTGAACGTGGGAAGACTAAACATAAGTGCAGATAAAAAAATATCTGCGATTTTGGAATTTTTGGTTTTTAAGGGGAGGGAGGGGAAAAATTTTTTATCTCGGGAAATTTCGCTAAATCCGCATTTTTGTGTTGATCTCTACCAAATATGGAACAAAGTTGTTGAAAAAAGCTATGCGACTTCCTTAGGATATTTCCAAAAACACATTTTTTCATTTTTTTTTTTTTTTTTTTTTTTTTTTTTTTAGGGGTAGGGGTGGGAGGTGTAACGAGGTTGAAAAATCTGAACACCTCTTTTAGCGCTAAATTTGTCCTGAGAAACCAATGGGAGCTGAGGTCACGAATTTTGGTGCTTGGATTTTTTATATGTGTCTGACACCTCTAAAATAACGGAATTTATCAAAAATGCTCCATTTCCCCTTTTGGGGAGCGCAGAAGGTAAAAACACCTTTGTAAGCATAACTCGGCTCTAAATTACTTCACAGTAAAGAAACTGCACATGAAACGATTACACATAAGTACAAATAAAACATGAGTACACATGAGAACAAAAAAAAAAAAAAAAAAAAACCCTGTAATTTAAGAAATTTTGATTTTAAGGGGAGGGAGGGGGGAAATCGGTTTTGCGGAAAATTCTGCAAATTCCGGATTTATGAGTAAAACTGAAAAATGGATCAAAGATGTTGAAAACAGCCCTGAGTCTTCTTTAGGATATTTCCAAAACTTTCCAAAAATGTTTTTAATTTTTAGCAATCTGCTTTTTATTTTTTATTTTTTTCTTTAGTGGAGAGGGGTATGTGTTACGAATGGCAAATTCGAGACACCCCTTTTTGCGCGAAATTTGTCCAGATAAATTTACGTGAGGTGCGGTCACAAAGTTTGGTGCTTGGTTTGTTTATATGTAACTGACCCTTAAAGTAACTGAATTAATTTAAATCTACCCCCCCCCCTTTCCCCCTAGGGGGCAGCAAGAAAAAAAAAGTTTGTAAGTATAACTCGGCCCCAAATTACTGCGCGTGGAAGAAACTGCTTATCAGGAGACTAGACATGAGTATAAATAAAACAAGATGTACGATTTTAGAATTCTTGATTCTTACAGGAGGGAGGGGAAATATCGTTTTCCGGGGGGAAATTTCAGAAATTCTGGGGTTTTTTTAGTAGAGCTCTACTACTATGTGTATTCTTTATGATATTTCCAAAAACACATTTCCTTCCCTTTTTTTTGGAGGGGGGGGTACGAAGGAGCGAATTCGAGGCCCCACTCTTAGTACTAAATTTGTCTTGGGGAATCAATGGGATCTGCGTGATTTCGCAAAATTTTGAACATACTCGCTGGGGAAGGGGAAGTAAGAAGTGGTTAAGTTGCTGCCGAAGGCAGCGTAGGGACCCGGTCTACTCACGCTGTGATCGGGAAAAACCTTTACCGAGCACAGCGGAAACTTTAAGTTAAGTTATTAATAATGATATGGGATTTTGAGAACTCATTTAAATAGTGCCCAGCGAAGTGGGTAAATACTGCTAGTGTTATTTAATTTCACTTCGATTGAAAATGAAACAATATATATATGTATATATATATATTAATCAAGAGCTGATTTTGTAAGGAAATCATTTTAAGTGCTAATCGCCAATGAGAAAATTTCCGAAGTGAATTCATATTGCGCAAATCACTGGTAAAAATCTTACTGAATCGCGATAGAAAAGTTACAAAAATTTGTTAAATTTTACGTTATAAAAACCAAATACGAAAACATCATAGACAAAATACATTATTCATTGTCTATAAACTCAGCTCTTGCACTGTCTAAAACCTAACAAATATCATTCAGTTAAGTGACGTCACATCTTTATTGTTTACCTTATATCTTCATTTAAATTTAGAAAATGTTCAATATTGTATACATTTTAAATAATGCAAATTAAATTTAATGTTTACTTATTCTTCAATGGAATGTATTATAAATAAGTAAATTTTAAATTTAAATAAATATTTCAATTTAAAATTAAGCAATTTCATAATATTTAGGTTTAAATTGTACCGTTATATATATAATTTGTGGTAAATTAATCGCTCTCTTAAAATGGAGCATCTTCAATAATCATTTGGAAGATTTTTTTTTTCGAACGCACAAGAGATTTGCGAAAGATGTTATGGGGCTGGGGAGGGTTTATCTGTCATAACTAAAGTAAAAATGTAGAATTTAAACTTAATTAACGCATTACATTATATTTACTAATAATGTTTACCGATAAAAAATTTATTAAATTAAATTTACCGATAAATTGATAAATTGACTCGGCATGTGCATTTACAAATATCTGCAGACAATAAAAATTACGAAATCTTATCATGTTATCGAAATTAACATAGAAATAAATAAATCAACGAATAAATATTTAAAATACTTTAAGGCTGAGTTGGTTTAGCGTCGCTCTAAACCTACTTAATGGACGATTTGCGATGGCCTGAGACTCAGCTCTAGGGAACTTAAAATACGAAGAATATATATAAATCTACTAATTTATGAATGCTTACACATTTGGAAAAGTGTATGAACGTGAATACTAACAGATTTTCATGGCTGTTTAACTGAGAAATCTTGCAGTTATGTTCCTCTTTCATTTATCTTAATTATAGATTTTCATAACTCGATAAACTTGCAGTTTTGCAGTTATAGTAATGTGACTATGAGACGTATGTTTCAGAAAAGTGTGACTTTATTTGTTTCTTTCTGTTTTTTTAACCTTAAAAGTTCAGATAGCAGATTATTTTTATTTTTGTTGTTGTTAATTGAATTGTCACCCTTAAAAATCTAAATGATATAAATGAACTCACAATTGTTGTTAGCACAGATTAATTAATTGAAACATTATATAATGTTCAAGTCTGACTGTGTTCCTCGTAAGTTTATTCAGCGCTGTTAAGTGGTCGACTTCATGAGGAGTTCGTTGAACTATCAAAGAGAAGGAACATCTACATTTATTTCATCTTTATAGCTAACGTGCATTTAAATTGCCACGATGAAAAAGCCAAGCAAGTCATTTTCTGGGATAATTCAGACAGAAACTTATTTTTAGTAATTTTTATAACTTTCCGACAGCGATCCAGTTGCTAATATCTCAGGAAAATACCAATTATGATTAAAATGTATGTCAGTATTGTTTTTCAATTCCTACTATTAGTTCACACTCTCCCTATATATATCTTGTACAAATCTTGCAATTGATTTTTAACTAAATTTCCGACTAGCTAGAAATTTGAAACTTTCAAGAATGCTCAGAACACGGTGACATCGCAATACTTCGAAGTCAGATTTTTGAATTTTTGATTAGTTTTCTTATAATTTATTAAAATATGAAAATAATAGCATCCTAATAACGGTAAATAGCCATTAAAATATTAGTTATAATTTAATTGTTGCGAAAAATATATTACGAGTCCATTTCCTTTCGACATAAGAATAAATACAAATGTATTAATTAAACGTGAACATTAAAAAATTATTAAAAGTTAAATTATGCATCTCACAAAATTGACGTGCTTATGACTTTAAAAATTTTATGCACATTGATAAGAGCTGTATGATTCATCAGAAAATTTAAAACATGGTATATAAAAAGTTTTTTTTTTTTTTTTTTTTTTTTTTTTAAATCTCATAATTATTTTTATTTCATTTTGCATGCGCGCTTTTTATTTCCTAATTCAAAATTATTTAAAAAAAAAAAAATACTTTTTCGATAGTGTTTGTAAGTAGGAATTGATTTTAAAATTTTCTTTTATATTACTTCTTTTCCAACCAAATCTCGGTTATTCGCACTTGAAAGAATTTCTTTGTTAGTGAGATCTTTTAATAATTGTTATACTAATGAAATTGATATGACGATTTTTACCATACTATATTGAATTTTAATAAAAAGTATCTGTATATATAATTTTATATCGACATAAAATAAAAACTGTATTGAATTTTTATTAATATACACTAATACTTTTTTTCTTTTTTTTTTCTTATTAAAATGCTAAATTAAATATGAAATATTTCAATTTTATTAAAACAGTGCTATTAGAAATTTAAATGTTCCAGGAAAAATTAAATTAAAATGTTTCATTTATCCTATTTGTCTGTATTTAAGTCTATATAGCATATATATCTTATTCTCGTCAAGGTTTAACTATCACACAAAACAATAAAAATGCGCAAAGAGTTTGTTTAAGTTATTATACATGAAAGGATTTGGTAGAAATTATATATTAGTAAGAGCAAACTCAGAGAAATGAGAAAAAAAAATCAAATTAAATTTATAGCTCAACTAAATTTTATATATATAAATGTACCTTGCTTAAGATGAGGTAATATTGGAAAATAAAAAGCTGAATTGAGTTCATAAAGCAAAGATATCAAAGTTTGCGTGAAACACACCATTAAAAGTGAAAAAAGTGCAACTCTGTATACATCTTTTCATCATTACCATTGATTTTTCCATTAGTACTTCAAAGTTTTCTTTGTAAACAATACATTTAATTCCAAAGTTTCAACTGTTTCTGTATAATGTTCGTAATTGTAAAACACTTGAAACATAAAAGAAAAAAGTGTATAAAGATCCCTTAAAGAAATGTGTTTCCGATAGTCCCTGATATTTCCTCATTTTTTATTTTGACTAAAATTGTCTCGAAAAAAAAAAATAAAATAAAGTATAAAAATATAAAATAACATGATCTATTACCCATATATGCATAAATACTGTTATCTAGGTTTTATTGGATTTTTAAAATTAATACATTTAAAGTATAACTTAAAAATTAAATTGGGTTTTCTTGAGACATAACCTCTGAATCGGAAAATAATTAGTCATAAAAAATTGGTTTTTACAACTATTTGGATTATGTTATATTATATTTCAAAAGATCAATCAATTAGGTTTAATGCTTTTATATTTTATTTTCATTTATTTACTTATTTACCTTTAATTGTGTCCATATGAAACTTTACCTTTAATCGTGTGCAATTAAGCTCCTAATTCACTCCCTCTTATATTTTTATTTATAAATTTTAGTTTTATTTAATGTGTTTTCTTTTCTTATGCAAAATATCTATGTTTTATTCTTGTAGTATATTGTAAAATTCATAACGTAATATAGATTTTATAATTATATCTGTATGGTAATTCGTTCAGTCCTTTAATTCATTGAATTGAATCACTTAATAAAACAAGATTAAACTTTTTTCTGTTTAACTTATGTATACATGGGAAAAATAATCGTGAAACTTATAGCTTTACCCATTGTATTTAAATGTATATTTTCATTTACTTCTAAGAGCAATCAACGAAAGTTATATCTACTTTAATAAAATATGTTTAAATCTACCTAATGAAAATATTTGATGCTTGCAGAGGACGCGAAAATAAACAATTTGAAAAAAAAAAAAATATATATATATATATATATATATATATATATATATATACATTAAACTTATTGATGAAATTCATATCTGCTTTGTTTTGGAACATAATGTGTTTTACCCTTTTTAACACGCTTTTATTAGCTTCACCTGTATGTATGTTTGTATGTATGTTTGTAACCACACTGGGAGCAAACAAAAAAATTATATATTGTAAAAAAAGACTTTCCCTATTGAACGCCTTGGCTGTGAGGTAAAGAGCCACATTACGAACCTAAAGGTCTAGCGTTCGATCCCAGTCAGGGGAAATTTTTTTAAAAATGGTTTTTGTTTAATTCTAAATTATTTTAATTAAAGATTTAAATGTATGTAAATATTATGGTGCGTCACACACACGATTTTCTCTTACCCTGCATTTTAATACTAAGATAGATATTTTGTGCTTTTTAGTTCACATTTCTATAAAAGCGTGTTCTTTAATTTTTTAAAAGTATAATTTTTTCTTATAACTTAGTAAAAATGCTTAATATACCTTGCCACGATAAAAATGTATGATTATTTTCGACACATGTCTATTAAACTAGAGTTTTCAAATTTATAAACAAAACTTACATTAAATTATTATTAACAAAACATTATTATTATTATTATTATTATTACTATTTAACCAATAATAAATTTTTAGTCCACAAATTGTTACTGATGCAACATTCTTAAAACTTATCGTGGTTCGAAAATACTTGACACATCTTAAAAAAACTTCATTTCCCATTTAACTTTATGCCTAGTTGCAACTGCATTATAAATTTGAAATACTGTGCATTAGTTACTAAGCTAGAAATAAGCCAAAAAAGAAAAAAAAAAAAAAAAAAAAAACAGACAAACATATACAGATATATATAATAGCAGGAGACTTGGCGTTGGAATTATAAAACAGGAATAAACTACTACGTCAGAAACGCCAAAGGAAAATTATTGAGGTGCATACAGCTGTTTCGGTAGCCTAAAGCGTACCGTCTTCAGTGCAAAAAGAATACTGAATCTGGAGAAGTGCTCGTATATATAGGAGAGGGACCGGAATTAGTTCAACCAATAGGATTATGGAAGATGTGGCGAGTGTGGCCAATAGGAATTAAGGAATGTGTAGCTGTGTAAACAGTAGAAAAATTAAAGAAATGTGGACTGAATGTAAAATTTCCAACAATCAGACAAATAGGGAACAGCGAAATCACAATTTACAAGGTTTTTAAAGTTTTTATAAATATGAAAAGCTTCAAAGAAATCGAGTTCATGAATGGATTTAGGTCTGCAAATTATTTTAGCTGAATTAAATTTAAAATTATGATTTTCCTCCCAGCAATGTTTAGAAATAGCCGATTTATTGGTTTCTTGTTTGCGGACGCAATTCATATGTTCTTTTAGACGAAATTTAAGACTGCGTTTAGTTTGGCCAATATATGATAAACCACACTGACAGGAAATACTATAAATGCCCCAAGAATTATGCATATCAATAGGATCTTTTAACTGAGAAAAGGTGAGTTTATTGGAAGGCGAAAATATTAGTTTAAAATCATATTGTTTGAGAATTTTAGCTATGGTTTGACTGGTTTTAGAAAAATAGGGTAAAACAATACTGATATTAGATGTGACTGATTTAGTAGACGAAATACGAGGGAGTTCTAATTTTTGGATAGCTTTGTCTATAATGGAAGGGTCATAACCTCTGTCAATTGCGATGGCTTTCAGGTATTTAATTTCAGATTTCAATAAAATAGTATTTGAACAAATATTAAGGGCACGGTTTACAAAAGTATAGAAAGCAGCCATTTTGCACTGAATTTGCAGCCATTTGCATTCTTTTTGCACTGAAGACGGTACGCTTTAGGCTACCGAAACAGCTGTATGCACCTCAATAATTTTCCTTTGGCGTTTCTGACGTAGTAGTTTATTCCTGTTTTAATATATATATATATATATATATATATATATATATATATATATATATATATATATATATATATACATATATATATATATATATATATTCAAATCGTGTTTTGGACTTCTCAAAACATGTAAATCAATTGAGAACTGGAATTCGTCAGCGTTAACATGACAACTTTTATATACCTGCTGTCGTAACCGATGTTTACCTCCATTGAAAGCATAAAAAACGTACAGAAAATTTTTGAGAAACAGAAAATTTAAACTGTTAAAATTTGAAATTTTGTCTCTGAGTGCGTGTCCCGAAAAGCAAAATTTCAGAATGAAACATCAGCAGTATAGAAAATTAAAAATAATTAGGTTGAAATAACATAAAATTTGTTTCGTGTGTTGATGAGACGAAACTGGACGACGAAACGAAAAGAAAAGTAGAATCAGCGTGTACATAATAAACATGAAAGTACAACAGGAGATTTACAATCATAAATAGTTTTTGTAAGGGATGAGGAATCATTTTTACTTTTTATTACCTCTTACACATATATGTGGTACATAATGTATTATTTGGGGGCTCAAATTTTCGAAATTCAGTTCGGAAGCTTAATTGTAATTGTTTTTATAATAGGTTTATGGAACAGCACTCGTTATATTTTCCCTTAATCTCCTAAATTTATTTATAGTAAGAAATTTCAGGGTAAGAGGAAATCATGTGTGTGTCACAACATATTATTTAATTTAAATAGTAACTCAATTTAGTCCTAAGAAATTAACAGAAATTATGAATTTTGTTTAGGTTAGTTATATGAAACAATTATTTCCAGGTTAATATAGGAGAAATTTTTAAAATGGTTTTTTCCATTGAAATTTGAAGAAAATAAATGGATATTTTATAAAAACGAAATAAATCTTATTTTTTCTCAAAAAAAAAAAATAAAAATAAAAATAATAAATAAATAAATAAATAAATAAATAACTGCACAATACGTGAACTTAATCTGATTTCAATAAAAGATTTCTATTGAAGTTATTAGTTTATCACGCGTTCTGGTTTTAATATTTTCTGCTACAAGAAATAAATTAAAAACGATTCTAGCATCCCTTTTTAAAGACGGTTAGAAAAATGCACCTCAATTTTATATAAATAAACATTTGAGTTTAAAAATTATACTAATATATCCTCATGCTTTTTTAAAACACAATATTATATTACTACAATTATATCAATACAATTTTACTAATTTAATCACTACAATTTTACCATCCCTAAAAAGAGACGCTAGGCAATAATGGGTTTTAAAAACAATAGCTTTGAGAATTTATAGATAAAAATAATTTATTGGAATTAACAGGTAATTATTTCTGACGCAAGTTTAATAATACATAATTTTTTCACGATATTTTGCAATGAAAACAACATTTTACAATTAAAAGTAGAGTTGTATTCTTGTAACATAATGTCACTTACGAATGACACATATTTATTAAAAACAAATCCATTTAAAAAGTTGACAAAAAAAGAACAAGTAAATGAAAGAACAAATTTTATAATTAAAATTTATTCAATTAAAAAGTTTAGGTTGTTTGCTATAAAAGGTAAGAATGCTGTGGCCATTGCAAGAAAAAAAAAAAAAAGATAATAATAATTAATAAAAAAATAATAATAATAACTTTTTGCATTGAATAGAGAAGAAAATATTCTTTATCATGTTATATGTACATAAAAATAAGGAATTAATTTGAAACAGCTTCATAAACTCTTTTTGTGTATATAAGTGAGATATATTTTGACTCAAAAATACACTAAAAAAAATATTTTTGGAATTTTATTACTTTCATAAATTATTGAAAACTGTATCGATATAAAAATAATGGTAAACATCCTAATTATCTTTCTTTTTTTTTTTAAATCTTAATTATTTTTTTATCTTTTTTAATTAGAGGAAAAAAAATTCTTAAGTTTCTATTATAAACTGTTTTCTTTCTTTTGCAATTTCTAAATAGAGGACAGAGTAAATAACATTACTTGTTGTAATAGATGTCCCTGCACTTTTATGTATTTTACAGTTATCTTGAGTTTTTGAAAAAAAAAATTCTGAAATTTTACTAAATTTCCTCACGTGCACCTCACTTCAAGCCGCTTTCATGTTAAAGGCCCTCTTCACTTACCGTCGCCAGAAGCCCGAGCCAATGTTATTCTATGGGGAAATTTTCTTTACAAATAACTTATTGACTAATACATATTTTTAAATTCTGTTTTCTCATTCAGAAAATCCCCAAATGTTAAATTGACGGACCTTTTTTAAAAATGTATTTTTTTAATGTTTAATATTTTATTTTGAAATTGTAAAATGAAAAAAATTCATATATTGAAAATTCGTATTTTGCAGCTTCAAAATAAAATGTGAAAAATTAAAAAAAATATATTTTTAAAAAAGGTCCGTCAATTTAACAGCTGGGAATTTTCAGAATGTGAAAACAGAATTTAAAAAAAAAATTATTAGTTAATAAGTTATTTGTAAAGAAAAATTTTCCATAGAATAACGTTAGCTTCGGCTACCGGCCGCGGTTATTGAAGAGGGCCCTTAAGCAACGCTACCACTGATTTCTAACAGTAAGAATAATAATAAAAAAAAAAAATGTATGATATTTTTCGTGATTTATCATGATTGAAAAATAAATATTATTGTAAGCATGTATTTATTACGATTATAAATCATTTATGTTTTACAGAAAGATTTTACAGATGTGTTTTATAGTCTATTCAAAGTTAATCTGTATAAGTAATCAGTATAATTTCCTAAATAACAGGTTGGCTGGTTGGTTGAATGGGTTTTACGCTGCACTAGTGCACTGCAATGGCAAGTGGCGACGGTTTGGGACTCATCCTTAGAGAATAAATAACGGGAATAACAAATATAACAAACTTCAAACATTCGTGCCTCAGATATAAAATTTCTGTTTAATGATTTACGTAGTTATATAGTCTATGATTGTAGCTATATTTCTAAAATTGTTGACTTCACAGAAGAAAGTGAGTGCATTCGAGTGGCGGTTTGGAAATTATATTTGGGAGTTCTTCATCTTAACTGGGAAATAATATACCATACATTAGTATGGAACATATCGTCATCTTATTGGCTAAATTGCTTACTTCGATAAACAACATAAATGTGATGGCATTTCAATAGACAATCTAATATGAATGAATTAATTACTTTAATAGGCTCTTTCCTGGTAACGCATGCTGCATTCTCGGAAGTATTTCACCTGCTGCTAATAGAATTCTCAACACAATTAATACACTCAAAGTGCTCTAATGGTGACATTTTAAAGTTACTAAATCATATAGATTTTATTATAAAATATTTGAATCGATCTATAAAAAAAAGATCCATTTAGTAGAGTGTGACATAGTACTTTTGTAAATAGCCTAAACTAAAAATGATATTGTGAGAATGTTGGATGGTTTCGAACTAATATTCATACATGCTACAATCGCTTTTTCCTTGTCTTTTACACCACTAAATTCTTACAGCAATTTCCATCTTAACTGATTGTGGTAACATAGAATATTACAATAAAAGTAAACGTATATTGGTGAGTGTCCGGTGCCTGATAAAATAGGAAATGAATCTTTAATAGAGTCGCTCTTGCCACGGAGGTTGAGACTTTCCTGAACTTCGCCTAAAAAAAAAAAAAAAAAAAAAAAAAAAAAAAAAAACTTAATTTAAAAACACTCTGTATAATGTATGTAAAACATGTGGGCATGATATATATTACTTATGCAGCCATTGGTATATATATAATTATGACAACATTCACATTTTTGTGAGATAACTGATTCGAAAATAAACAGGCAGGTTCAAGCCCGTGAAAATTCCTGAAAACAAGCAAGGAAAAAGCTACTCCAGTCTGAAAAGTTACGATTATTGGATTAAATATACCGCCGAGACGAATATACTAGCTTTTTTTTTTTTTTTTTTTTTTTTTTTTTTTTTCCCAGGAATAGTGCTCCACAGTTTATTACAGAATCTCACCGCGTCAAATGAATAGCTTGTGTTCAATAAAAACCATTCGAGTACAGATTGTCTAATTTTGTTCTCTTTGGCGAAAATTAGTGACGAGAAATGATACATTTTCCAAAACAATTAACTCTGTTAAAATTAAGAAAAGTTTTACTAATTCTGGCTGTCCTGAAACAAATTTTGCCGACAAATTTTTCGTTAATCTGGCCAAGCCGTCGAGTTTGTAACAAACGCAGATTTTGGTCTTGGCATCGAAATTGACAAAAATGTGTAGTTTACGAATGCTAATGTTTGAAAGCTCTAACTTCAACAAAAACCGAGTTCTGGAATTTTCTGGAAACTTCTATTGATTTATAGAGCAGTACCAAATTCATTGGAAATTCCATAAGTGACAAACAAGATTATATTTATAAAAAAAAGTGATTATTTAGATAGGCAAGATTTATATAGATTAATTCTTATCTATCTTGCCTATATCTTTGTGTGCTATCTTTCTATACGGTATTACTGTAAAAAAGGAAACCGATGGCAGTTTTTTATATTTTTATTATTTCCATGTGGGTGAGCGTTCACTCAGCATCAATTTAGGCATTCAAAGGGGGTGAAAAGTTGCAGATAAGGATTGTCAAAATTTGGAAACTCTAGCTTTAATAGAAGTCGAGTTTCGGAACTTTTTGTAATGATTCATTTGTTTATAGCTCGGAAACTGATGAAACACTATCTCGAAAATTATATAAAACACTGCGACAATCTCTCGATGATTTCAAATTTTATTCAGACTTCGAAATTTTCGGTTGTTCCTAAATTAGCAAAACTTCTGTTCTGTAGTGTAATTTATAGTGTTTATTTTATTTCTGCAGTAAGAATGAATGTTTCATTGTATTTTTTCCAGAATATTCATTGATTATTGATTTGAGCACAAAAAAGTGTTTTATTCAATTATTTCTTGAATATTCATTAAATAAAATGCATTCATCAACTAGAACCTGCTTATGCCTTTAAAAATTACTTTCTACACGCAAGGAGGTAGCTAATTTTTATAACAATATCATTGTGGGCTGTATGTACGGGCTGAATATTCATTAAATATGTCCGTTCATCGACTAAAACTTGCTCATGTCATTAGGAATTACTTTCTACACTCAAAATTGCCGACATCTTTCTTCACGATATCATTACGGGCTCTATCTGCAGGATGAATATTTATTAAGTAAAATCCAATCTGTGACTAGAACCTACTCATGTCTATAAGAATTACTTTCTACACGTAAAAATGTGGAAAAGACAAGTTCATTATGGTGATACCTACGGGCTGAATATTCATTAAATGAATTGCATTGGTTAACTACAACCTGCATATGACTTTAAAAAATTACTTTTTACATGCAAAAATGCCAAGAAAGTTCAAAACAATATCATTACCGGCTCTATCTACGAGTTTATGTTTTACTATTTAGTAAAATTAGAATTTTTCTTTTTAAATATTTTTCTAAATTCATTAACTTTCATAAAATTCCATTATATATTAAGGGGAGAAGTAACGTTGGACATTATCAATACCGATGTAAATAAATATTTAGATAGTTTATACAAACTGTACGAATTGGTATAATACATTTAAATAATATCAAACATTACTTAAAAGATTCCTCAAACATTACTTAAAAGACTATACAAAATTTAAACTTTAAATTTATTTTTCTTATGTTCCAAATTTTAGGAATAACTAGTTATTTATAATACTCCTTAATAATTTCTTTCAATTCAATTCTTTCAAAAATTTCTGCAAGTGTTAATCAGTGCATTTTTCAAAAAACCGAGAGTTGATTTTGAAACAAAGAAATTATTATCTTTATTACGAACTCTCAAATTCAGTTTCATGAAAAAAAAAAAAAAAAAAAAAAAAAAAAAAATTCAATTGTTGCGCTTCTTTTTGGTTATTTATGCTGTAATAGAGATATAAAAAATTAATGCACACATGTTTTTAGTTAGGTAAAAATCGGATAATAATAGATAAAAATTTTAATTTTATGTCATTTAAAAATCGCACAGAAAATTTTGAAATAGAACATTTGTTTTTCATTCTTTTCCCCGAAAAAGTTTCATTTTGGTTCTGAAACTACTTTATATAATTCAAAATAGCCACAAATATAAAACTGATAGATTTCACGCAGTACATAATTTTGTAAGGCAGGAGTGGCGTCAAGTTAAGGAAGTAAAGGTCACTAAGGTAATTCAGTATTGAATGTAGTGTAAAGTCAGCATCAAGTTGGGATAGGATGTCTGGCTGAGATTAGAAAAATTTCTAACTGGTTCCAGCATATTTTTGGCGAAATAGCTAGTTGAAGGTGTCGAGCCGAGGTGAATTTGGGTTAGTATGGAGTGGCTAGTTATTGGATAAGTTAGCTGGATAAATTGAAAACAGGATCTACGTAGATTGTTAAAAGTGTTTAGAAATTGGAGGCGGATAGTCTTTAAAGAAATAGATTGGTATAATGAAATGAATCGTATTTTCTATTTTTCAGGACTTTAAATAGAGTACTTAATGGAAACATGGTTGATGCTGTTGGTGGTTATGTGTTGTGTTAATAGTTGTGTCATTGGAGATAGAAGTATTGTGAGTTGTCAGTTGTGTTCCTGGTGATATAAAGTGATTTTCTTTGCTCTCCGAATAAGTCCTCGGACATTTCGGCTATTTATTACCTTTGCAAGATGCAAGTGATGAGCTATTTCTCATGATAGCTTAAATTACTATGTTTAAGTTCTTTTTAACGAGTTCTTTCATATTTGTACGCCCCTCTTAAATTTAAAGTTAAATTAAAGATAACTCTCTCCTTAATCTAAGTCTACTGGTTGTAATCAACACTAAGTTAAGCACAATGAATTAAGTAGAAGTCAGAACGGAGACTTCACAATTTAAGTTGCGATAGAAAGGAAAACGAAAAACAATTATTTTCAATATTCCTTGTTTCCTTAACCCTTTGAAGAAAAGGGTAATAGCGTCATTTATATTAACCGCCACCAAAATTTACATTTAGAGTGAAAAGGAATGAAACATACGAATTATTTTTTCTCTCTTTGTTATTAAAAGTCTCTCTTTTTAAATTTTGGTATGGACATTACAAGTTGGAAATAAATAATTGCGCTCTAATGGAGAGAACGGTGCCTTTTAATTTTAATTCTCAAATGTAAAATCTCACCCCGGAATATTTAAAAAAATTTTACTTCTATAACTTAGAGAAAAACTCTTCCAAAATTGTTCACAAAATAATGCGGTTTTTGATTTTAAAAGCCAAAATTACCTTGCCTGCTTCAAATATTTTTTTTTTTTTTTTTTTTTTTTTTTTTGAAATACAAGGTAATTATAAATAGTCGCATCACATCTCGCTAGCGCCAAAGTAAAAATAATTAAATTTTTTAATGCAAGCTGAAAATAAAACCATGATATATCTATTTTTGAGATGTTCAATGGATATCAAAACATTTATAACTTTGATAATAAAATAGTATAAAATCTTCAGTTATATCGTAATGGCATTCTGTTACATGCGGAAGATGCATTACAAAGCCATAGGTGTTTCAATATCACTCTCAGTTTGAAGTTATAAGAAAGTCAGACTGCAATTCCTTTTATTAATCTTTACAATATTCTAATTTGTATTCATCAATGTATAAAGATCATCAATAATTCAAATATTTTTAATGGAGAAACTTACTTCCCTTAGATTATTTATATTCATATGTCTATCAAATTTGTTTAGACTGGTAATATAAATTAATCTGGAATTCCAATTTAAAAAAAAATTAAAACACTGGAATAAACGAAACTGCACATTCATACTTAGTTTACTTTAATTCACATTGAAAATATATGTTATGCAAAACATTCTTTAATTCAAACGCATTCAATAATCGTTATCAATAAAAGACCGTTAGAACCTTACTAAAACATAAAACCAAAAATTAATATTGAATGAAATTAAATGAGCGAGGACAAAGAATGAAATGTGAGATTCATAATCTGTTTCATGCAAGGTTTTTTTCGATAAGCGAATGACTGTATGATAACATAAAATGTTGGTTTTATTATCGACATGTCATTATACATTACTTTTAGTAATAAAAAAAATAGTGTAAGATAATATAAAAAGAAAACGGCTTTTCAATTTTACTGGTTATAAAAAAAAACAGGACAAATAGCATTGTATTAATTTTTTGAAGTACCTAAATAAGAATTTTCATTAGCTGCGTTATATTGTTCAATATCCATCTAAAAAAGAAAAAATAAACAAAAAGAAAAAACAGGTGGGTTGTTTACTAAGTGGAACATTTTTCTATAACATTTTCTCAAAAGAATTATTTTTCGAATAACAAACCTTTTCAAATATTCCGAAAATTTACTTTGTCAAGAAAATTATTTAAAAAATTTTTTGAACATAACATAAATATGTTTTATTTTAATCATAAAAAAAGTATGATTAAAAATGAAAAAAATAGATCATAAATATTTGTAAAAGAAAGACATTTTTCTTATATAGTTTAAACTAAAATATATATATATATATATATAATAATAATAAAATATAGAAATTGGAATCAGTGAATTTTAAGAAATGTTAGGATTGTTTTATTACAATGGATATAAGATTTTCCAAAATATTGTTTCGAATTTGTAAAAAAAGATAGTAGTTATTACTTTCCGAACACTATAGTGAGGAAAGTATTGTAATCATGTCAAAAATCCGAATTCGAGATTTTGATGTTTCTATACTTTTCGAGGTCCAACGAGTCCGTTTTCACTATTTTTACGATGATATATGTATGTGTGTGTGTATGTATGTGTGTATGTGTGTGTATGTATGTGTGTATGTATGTGTGTATGTATGTGTGTATGTCTGTGAGTGAACACGCTAGCGTCTAAACGCTTTGTTCGAATAAGCTGAAAGTTGGTACGTATATTGTAAGTCACCATAGTACGAACCCTATAGATTTTGGTGAATCTAGCACTTATAGTTTTTTTACAGGGACACAAAGAAAAATTCTTTATCATTATGGCCAAGGGACCAAAATCTTAAAAGTGCGATAGCATCTAAAGGCCTTATTCAATTGAGCAAAAACTTTATACACATATTAAAATAGATGACAGATACTCAATCTGTATAGATTTTGGAGAATCTAGCACTTATAGTTTTTTTACAGGGACACAAAGAAAAATTCTTTGCCAAATTTTTAAAAGTGTGATAGCGTCTAAACGCCTTATTAATCTGAGCAAAGAATTTGTACACATGTTATAGGTCACATTTGAACCAACTGTATAGATTTTGGTGAATCTAGCACTTACAGTTTTTTTACAGGGACACAAAGAAAAATTCTTTATCATTATGGCCTATGAGACCAAATTTTTAAAAGTGCAACAGCATCTAAACGCCTTATTCAATTGAGCTGAAAATTTGTATGAATATTATAAATCACTGTTGCACTAACTATAAGCATTTTGGTGAATTGTGGCCACCACGAGACTTTCTTCTATATTTTCCTATACAAATTCACTCACTAACAATAATAATAATAATAATAAAAAATGTGGGACTTTGACAAAATTGTGGGTAAAATGTGAAAATTTGTTTAAGTTTGTCAGAATTTATAGATTTTTACAGGGACAGAACGAAAAATTCTTTATCACTATGATCTAAGGGCTCAAAGTTCAGTAGCGTTAAATAAAACCTCGTGTGATATATGGAGAAAAATACTCAAACACTCTGTTATGGTTTTCTCTCTTTTGTTTGTTTAACAACTCCTTTTTCTTTACTTTATCTACAAAACTATTAATTACTCAATGTTCGGAAAGTCGAGTGGAGTCACTCCAGATTTTTTTTATGTAATTTTATTCAAAAAAAACATAGTCAAGCTATAAAATGATAATTTGCAGCATTTATAGCTTGTTTTTGCGTTAAAAAGCTTCACCAAGGCGGGTGAAACTTTCATTGGTGCCAAATTTGGCGACTTTTTTCACGACTTGCCCAGAAAATCCTTATTATTAATGTCTCGAATATCTAAGTTCTAACTCCATTATTTGAGAAGTTATCAGAAAATTCTGGTTTTATAGAATGCTATAAAAAGAATACTGTTTTCACCATTTGGATCAGTTTCACGCCAACAGGCTTACTCAACAGGTCCTGCTTGAGTCTTTTGTTACTGTATGATTGTAGTCTATTGCTTGTGTTAACTTTATGGTACAGTTTACACTGTGAATTTGATGTTGTCAGCTGTTATTTAAGCTGTGTTTTCTGGTAAAATTGAAATTGATACTCGGTTTACAGAATTGTAATTTTCTGTAAAATATTGTAAATAAACTTTTAAGTGTTAGCAAAATTCACCTCTAATTCACAGATGATTCACGATCACCGAGTATGCAACAATTCTACAGAGTGTCCTAAAAGTTCCAGTACTGACGCTGATGTATTTTTTATTTACAAAACAACAAACCTTAAAACGATTATTTTTATGCTAATGATAAAAGGCACATTTAAAATAACGGAGGAAAAAATACAGAACTTGCATTTATAATAAATGTTCAAAATGTCCACCTTTTTCTAGGAGACAACGCTGAACTCGTTTGCGCATGTGTTTAGGAACGCGTTTTAACATGCTGGGAGTGACTTCTTGTAGAGAAACTTGTACCCATCTGCACAAAACCTGTATTACGAAATTGTCGAACGAGCTGAAATAGCATATTTGTACTCGGTATTGTATGATCTGGATATTTATATCGCCAAACGTCTTTGCATCTTTCATACGATTTGCATTCAAAATAAGCTTCAAACAGCGTAATTCTCTAAATGTGTGATAAACACATTTCACTATGAAGAACAAAATAACATAAAACTTTATTCTCAAACATCTTGAACGAGAAAAGAAACAAACTATAAAATTTAAAGTACTGATGCAATAATAAGCAGTCGATAAAATTTAATATTAAAAAAATCATGGACACAATGAGTTCTTTAAGTTGGAGTACTGGAACTTTTAGGACACACTGTAGTATCAGGAGTCGAGTTGTCTGCTGAATGGTCGTAACTAGAGGTATAGAAAAAGAAATGAAGAAACTTCTCTAAGAATTAACTGTCCAGATGAGTGAAATGAAATACAGAATGGAAATGGTGCAAAAAGAAATGGAAGCATTATAGGAAAATATTAAAACCGAATTAATAGATGAAATGAAAGAGAGGAAATACAATTTGGGTGAATAAATTATATCCGTCGAAGATAAAGTCGAATCTAATCAAGAGAAAATAAAGAAGAAGCTTTTATCAGTGAAGGGCCATTTTGTATCTGCGAAAATGATGAATTAAGAAAAATCTTCAACTATGGGAGATAGATTTTAAGAGGTTGAAAGTAAAGTCGATAAATTTATGAAGAGAGTATTGTAAAAAATGAAGATAATATTACGAATACAGAAGGTAGTTTTATGAAAATACAAGAGAGTTTTAAGAGAAAATTAAAGAATTTTTTTACCAAGAGCTGAAGGAAAGATTTTTAGAAGTTAAAAGCAAATAGAGGAAAAATTTGAGAGGAATATGGAAGAAAAATTCACGAGAAAATTGATAGGAAAATATGAGAAGTTTGAAGAAAGCTTAGGAAATGAATTGAGAAAAAAAAAAAAAAAAGTTAACATCGATGCTTCAGGAAAGTGAAAGAAAAGATAAAATAATACCGAATCAAGAAGCAATCAAGATTTCCACTTATGATGACAGATCAAACATTCAAGAAGTAAGCAAGCATTCAAGACATAGTTCTTCATCATAGCTGAAGCTAACAGACAGGATCCTAGTGCCAAGACAGCTCATTTAGTAGCAACGTTACGTCTCGACGAAGCCCTTATCCTAGAAACTCTTCCTGGTAAGTCGTTTGGAAAAATAAGGTTTGTACCTCTTTTATTTAATTTTTTGAAAGTTTTTAAAAACAAGCGCATACGTAGATAAAAATTATTTAGCAAAAGTTCTCGTATTTCGTAAGATATTGAACATTTTTGGATTCTGATTCCAATTCGCTGTGTACGAAGTATGCCAAATATTCTGAAATGCCTTTGTCATATATCCATGAATGTATGTAGTAAATTCTTAAAAAAATATGTATACAGATACTAAGAAAATTCCTCTTGATCACATGCTGTAGTCAAAATGCATTTTAAGTATTACTTTTTACAGGGTGATCCAAAACATTTTGATATTTCTTTAATTTTTAACTGGTCCCCTTTTCTTTTTCAGGGTACAACTTTTCCTGAAATATATGAGGCATGGTATAACGTGTTCTTCACGCTACCAAAAATTCAAGATGATTCCAAAAGAACTTTTCTAGATATTTGACAAAATTGCCTAAATATTTTTGGTCGGTAGTGTAGTAATAATAAAGAATTCTGTTAATCTAAGTAATTAAGTAGGACTTAAAAATGCAATAAATCAAACAAATGATTTTTTTTTTTTTTAAACTTAGAAACAATATTTAATTATTTTTTCTGCATTTAACATATGTATACAGTACCCGCCGCTTAATAAAATCATTGTCGTTCTGAGCTAAAATGATTTTATTAAGCGGCTGACTTGAATATTTGAACAATTAAATATCCAAATTAATAAATAAAAAAAAAATAATAATAATTACTTTAACACATATTCCATGGGGATGGAGCAAATAAATGTTCAATAAGTCTACGGAAAAGTAATACTAGAAGTATTTTTGCTATAGTTCTTACCCGATTCTCTAACATCTTTCTGAGAGTAAAGAGCGTCGTTCGCATCTGAAGTCTAAGTTAGGATTTCCACCTTTACTCGTCAATTCACTTGTAACTTATGAAGGTTAAAATACTACATAATTTCAGTGTCAGATAGTCTCAGTAAATATTTTCGTCAATCCTAATATATTGAAGCTATAATGAGCTCCTCATAAAATTCTTCCTCAGCTTGAAAGATGAAACTTAAAAAAAAAAAATCTTCTTCGGGTTTACATACACACGTTAAGAAGTTTTTTTAGATAACATTTCTCGTCACTCCATCCTAAGAATTTTTTTTATGGAAAACTTTCCATACAGGACATATTACTTATACATTTTTCTGTAGATGAAGCAAATGAATCACGTACATCATTTTCTGTTAAAACATTTATGTCCATTTCCGTTTTGTAACAACTTTTAAAAACGCTGATCCCTGATCAAATGATTGAATAAAAATGATACTATTAAGTGAAAAAAGCATTAATTTTAGTACATGTAACATTAAATTCGTACAATATCGACAATATACAACGCAGTTGTTATAAACGAGAGCAGAGTTTTAAGTTAGTATTTTATCTCAGTGCAAGAAAAAAATCAGAGAAAATTACAAATGTCATCCATGATTTTTTAGTATTTCGGTAATCCAACCATATATATACTAGTATATAACCCCGTCAAAAATGACGGAATGTGAAATCAATTAAGGTAGTGAATCAACGAATGGTTTGCCTTCTTCGCTGGACACTATATTTAAAGGGAACTAATGTGCAAATTGCGCCTGACGGGACTAATATGCAAGTTGTACCGAACGAACAAACTATTTCCTTTAACGAAAAGACCTACTAACCCAGAACGATAGGTCTAATATATCGTATCCTATTATATATCGTAATATAATTCAGTATTTATTTCGCTTCCTTCTTCGACTCGTTTTAATAAGTATTTTTTATATGAATGCCCCCCCCCAAAAAAAAAATATATATATATATATATATATATATATATATATATATATATATATATATATATAACTGGTAAATTGTTTTGGCAACAATCGTAAATTTAATGTCTAATTTTGAAATTATTTTCATATTTTAATTAATTCTAAAATATCTAATCAAAATTTCGTTATAAATAAGGTACCAAATGAAAGGTACCATATTTGCAACGATGTAACCTTAGGTACCTTATTTGTAACCTTATTTATTTTAACTAATTTGATAAATATGACGTCACAATCAACTGTTTGATTATATCAGATAAGTACATTATAATGATTGCAAGAAAATGATGTAATAACTATTAACCCATAATTTTTATGATTGAATTTTATATTACATTTTAATTTTATCCTCCAAGGGTATTTTAGAATTGCAATGTTAGTTATAAACTTTCGTTGAAATCATTTACATATTGAGTTTAAGGGAAAAGTGCAAGCACAAAAAATATTCAGTTTTGAAAGATCTTTCTACTGATGTAACATTTAAGCAGATTAATAAAAAAAAAAAAAAATACATAGAATTTCTAAAGGATAAAAAAAGGCTACCAAAGGTCTCTGTTTTGAAGCGGTCTAAACCGGAATCGTTCCTGACAGAAGATGGTCATTATTATTATTCATATTTACTTTCTTCTATATGTAATATAGAGAAAGTATTGGATCCGCGAAAATTTTCGACCTCCGTTTTTTTGATGGATTTACAAGTTTTCAGATGTCCAGAACACGAATTGATAGTTTTTAGAAAATGTCTGTATGTCTGTCTGCATCACGATTTTTGTGGACACCATAGCTCACGAACCAAAGAATGAAATGTAACCAAACTTGGTATTTAGTTGCACCCTGAAATAAACTGGTGCTGATTATATTTGGGGATCAATCGCTCAACAGGTGGTGCTGCATTTTTTGTAAACTTTTAACATGGTAGTATAGGACAAATTTCGTATAAATGTTAATAATGAGACTTATTTTAAAATCGTGATTGTAAAATTAATAGGAATTATTCATAATAGTAGTAGTTAAAAAGGAAACAAATTTTGTGCATGTGGGGGCGTCGGTCCCTCCCCCTGGGGAAGAAGTAACCCCAGGGGGGGGTACAGTTTCAAGATGGGTATATTTCGAAAGGTCTCATCAATACCTTTAAAACGAATGGTTGAACTATAAATATGTGATATTTTAAAACAAAGTTATCGATTTTTTTACTTTTAACAAAAAAAAAAAAAAAAAAAAACTGATTTTTTTTTTTTTTTTTTTTTTTTTTTTTACGGAATTTAACCAAACTTGGTGTTTAGTTTAGAGGTCTGCACGAGCCGAGCTTACTGCCCAAGCACGAGCCCGGCCCGGCCATTGGACCGGGTTCGTGCCGAATTTTTTCAATCTGTTCTCGGGCCGGGCCGAGCTCGGGCTCAATTTTATATATATACTCGGACCGGTCCTGGCCTGAATGGATTTTTTTCCGGGCCGTGTCGGCTCGAATCCTTTTCTGGTTTCCTCGTTAATCAACGAAAGAGGAAAATGATAAAATATTTCTTCAGTCATTTATTTCACATAATTTTACAGGCTGTTATATCACATAAAATTTTATTTTGTTAAAAAATGTCTGTAACTTCAATTTAAACACTTATCAGTCTGTCTGTTCGCGATCTGATATTCCGCAAATATTTTTAGCATGTCTCAAAATTAATGTATTTTATTTCAAGTAATATTAAAGGGTTTCCTATTTAAAATTGCATGTATGCCACTACTAGTTTGTGCACATGTTCAAAGAAAATAAATTAGATACGTTACTGTGTATAAGGCTTTGTGCCCTATGGTCTCTAGAGTTCAGATGGTATGAAAGCTATAAAAATCCTGCCGCTGTAACTTTTTCTCTAATCTCCTTTTTCTTTTATCCAGTGCACTGAATGAAAGTAGCATCACTTTTAGCATGTACAAAACCCTCTTTTCTACTGAATATGGTTGGATTACCATTAAAATTTTGTTTACCGGATCACATGAAAGATCCGTATACATTACGGTATTTAAGAGGATATGGTTGACCATGCATTTTTAGTAGTAATAACCATTTTAAATACCGTCCTATATTGTTTGATGAGTGCTAATATTTTCGGTTTAACTTTCTGTCTGTCTTTGTGCCTACTGTACGTCTGTAATAATAAACTTTTGTTTATATATAGTTATCTTGTTAAAGTTCAGCAGTTTTGTTAAAGAAGATTCTATTGCTTCGCTATATAGAACCTCTGCAAAACACATACTAAAAATATTTTTCATAGAAAGGCATATACAGTGGGTAAAAAAAAGTTTCCGTACGGTCACTAAATTTAAGAATAAATGAGCAAAATTTGTAAAGTATTGTAAATTTAAAGTATTGTAAATTTTGTATTTATAAATTTAACATTCATGTGTCAGATGGCCGAGTTATGGTGTGGAGAAAACCAAACGAACAAATGCTAACTAAGAATTTATGCGGAACTGTGAAGCACGGTCGTGGCGGTGTTATGTTTTGGGATTGTATGAGTGCTTTTTGAGTAGGAAATTTGCAATTCATCGTGGGAAATATGGATCGATATGGATATCTGGACATTCTTAAACAAAATGTGTTATCCAGCGCAGAGAAACTATCTCTTGGAACTGGATTTACTTTTCAGCACAACAACACACCTCTAAGATTTGCCCTTCATCCCAGCAAACACAGAAGTGTCAAAAACGTGTCAAAATGATGTCAGATGTGTCAGACTTGTCAGATATGTCGATTTTCTTGTAACGTTTAGGTACCTTTTCAAGATAAAATAAAGTTATGTCTTCTACTTGATGCCTTTAAAGTATCCAAAAGGATACCGACTTTATGATATGCAATTTCAGTGCAAATATTTGTTATCAAAACGATATCTAAACTTCGACTTATTTACGACATAACACTAACCTGCCTTAAATGTGATACTAATCTGATATCAGAAACATGTTAATTTTTTGACATCCTTTTTTAAAGTATCGAAATGTTATCGAAATAGCATCATATTTTTGTCATAACCGCAACCGCCGCATAACTGAACTGAACGCTGCCTTCGTGTTGTCATGGCGTTGTTTATGTTGTCTATTTGTGGTGGTTTGGAGCATGTGGATTGTGGTTTTTCCTTCGTTCTTCTGATTCTGGATATTTCGGGTCTTCATAATTGATTCAGGTAAGAAATTTTGTTCTTTATTACGTATTCTGGAAGTTTTAAAAATTAATCGACATTATGGTCCTAATTTTATGCAATATAGAGAGTAAAACATTTATAGTAATAGGCTTAATTAGACTATTCAACGTTGCATGTTAAGTTTAGTGAGAAACTATTTACCCATCTCATAAAAAAGTAATGGTAAAAGCTCTAAAATCTTGGGAAAATATTGTGAGTCATTTATATGATTTTAACTCGTTTGCAGCAAGCAGTACTTAGTGTAATTGCAATATACATCGTTATATATTATAAAGGTTGCAGATCATGCATATCTGCATTGAATATTTTGCAATGAACATTACATTATATTCAATTAAATTCTGAAATAAGAAAAGAATAATCAAAATAATCCGCTTTCTGTTACAAAGGTAAATAAGACCTAAGAGTGGAAAAATAAAAGGTAAATAAGACCTAAGTAATCATGATATATAGGAGATGTTAATATAATAATGAAAGAATTTGTTAAAAATGTACTAGATTATATGTAGTGTGTTTTCAACTTAACATGTTTAGTACTACATACATAAAATTTTGGGTAGTTGCAAAATAATCTACCCAGGGATAAGTTTGAAAATATTTATTGTGACTATTACGTACCTACTATAAAACTTTAAATTACAGCAATCCACTTGCCACTAGTAAGTGGATTTTTTTATGTTGTAAGTAAAATTTTAAGTGCTATCGCATTTCTTGTTTCTCTTAAATCATAGACGCAGTGAGGTAAACATGAAGTTTCTTTTATAAACAAGGCATAAAATTGATTTGAAGAATTTTTCCACTGTGAATTTTTGAGCATAATAGTAACTGCTGCAGGCTATAACTTTTGACCATTTCTATTACTAATTTAACAACTTAAAGAAAAAGTCTTATGTATATACTAGGAATAAAAAAATGTATTTTTTCTCTCTTTCATTTCTGATTATAAAAACTAAATTCTTGTTATTTCATTAGTTGCTGTCACTTATTACAATAGTAAATCTGGTCTAACATTTTTAAGAGCAAATAGTTTCAATTTTCTAAGTTGGTACAATAAATTATTTAACTACTGGGCCTATCGTGTAACTGTTATTGTATTATAAATTTACAGCTTTGTATTTCTAGCTTGTAAAATTTTCCATGGATGCCTCACTTCTGCTTAAAGCGTGCATGATAATATGCATTTATTTTCACGTTTTTTAAAATGAAATGAAAAAAAAAGAAAAAGATTTTTTTGTTAATTTAGGCTTTTTTTTTTTCTTCTAAATGTATTTTTGTAGTTGCTTGTTCTCATTGATTGAGTGCATTTATTATGTATTTAAACCAACAATAGTGTCATATGCAAAAGTGGATAATGTACATGAACGTGGGAATGCCGTTCACGGAAAATCTTTAAACTGTTGTCACTCAAATCGAAAACGTAACTCTAAATTGCATGTGATATGTTGGAATTTGTGAGCGACATTCAGCTCTAGAGGTAACTATCATTATCGCAGCTGTGTGTCTTTTGGGCGATGTTGGAGCCGATGCTAATTGGTTATGAAGTAACTACATAACTCATACTTTGATGTAGTTTGTGCTGGGGCGTGGCATTTAGTTTTGCACTATAGTTTAATTTTCTCGTTTGAAAACATATGGAGTTTGTTCTCATGTGGAAAACTCATGGCGTATCATGTTGCTGTTTGCTGTAGAAAAGTGTGGCATTTACATGCCGTTGTCTGCTTATTTTAAACAATTCACCCTCTCCCCCTCCCCCTTTTTTTTAATATATGTGTTACATTTCATTTAAAAAATTTGTTTACCCAAGTTTAAAGCGGAAAGTAGAGTATTGATTTTGTTGTGAAGAGCTTCATAAAAAAAATTATCAAAATTCATCTGCAGCGGAAACATCTAAATGAAAATAAGACAAACAAATAGTCCATTGGTCAAAAATCAATATTTAACTATACGAAAATCTCGGCAGCTGTTACAGATACAGAAAACTTGGCTACAGTGCTAACAAAAAAAATCTTTGCACTTGAGCGGCAATAAAACTTAACATGTCAATTGCCATTCCTGCAATAAAAATATGTCGAACCCCAGTGATGAGACGTTGTGTTGTCGATCACAGACGACTTCTGATTCTATTAACACTCTCATCACTGGGGTTCGACACATTTTGATGGCGGGAACGGCAATTGTACATGTACAGTTTTTTTTCTTGCTGCTCAAGTGTAAAGATTTTTTTTGCCACCACTGTACTATTACAGAAATCTTGGCTACTGTTTCAGAAAATAGTGTATGTTTTACGCAAATCTCGGCAGCTATTGCAGAAGCATAGAACTTATAATGCATTTAATATGCATAGCATCGATGATATCTTCAGTAGAATCTGTTTGTGAATCCCTAACGCCAACATATGAATATCATATCAGCAGGCGATGACAAATCACTGAGGAGACATGAGATGATATCAGTTAATGGTCCTCTTCCGACAAATTGTGGCTCAATTATATCTGAAGCAATAAGCTGTTATTTTGGCTCACAGAAAGACTGGCATTTTGTGCGTAGAAGTAACAATTTAAGGGACTGAACAGGATCTAAATATGCTGGCAAACTCATGACCAGAAATTTCTCCTTTCCTTTTATGATATGAATTAAATGCTTTATTTTAAGCTCTTTCAGCCTTAATTTTAATCTATTTTACGCTTTATTTTAAGTTATTTTATGCTTTATTTACCTTATATTTATTATTTTATAGTTTTATTTATCTTTTTTACTTTATGCATTTTTTTTTTTTTTTTTTTAATTTAGTGTTTACAGAAAGTTTGTTATTTCATCCACCTCGGGTCGTATGTATAATCATTTAACCTATCTGTAGAATACTTTTAAATCGTATTTATTTATTTTTTTAATTTCTTTAAAACCTGTATTTTGAAAGATAAGAACTCAGGCTTTATGTTTGATATATATATAGGATATATAAAGTGTATTTATTAATTAAAAATTTTGTTTTATAAATGTGTACATTAACCGTTTTATTTATTTATTTATTTTAGATCCAAAAATGTATTATCATCCTTTTTTTTTTTCACTGTTAATTAATTAAATATTAATTTTAATATTCAATTGATGAAATTTACCAAATTTTGAAGCTATTTTGCCGCTGATTTATGTTCAATATATAATTTATGTTTAATCGGAACTAATTTCTGATATACAGTCAGTTCCTTTTAAACTGCAGGCCTATAATCTGCAGTTATTTATTTATTTATTTATTTTTTATGTAAACAAAGAAATTGATAACCTGGTATTAAAAAAAAAGTAAATCAGCCACATCTCCACCCCCCCCCCCCCCGCCCTTTTTTGTGCCCATTTTTTTATTAAAATATTTAGATATAATCCTTACTTATTACAAACACAATTGGGTAAAAAATAGTGAGATTTTGATATTTGTTATCCCACAATTCTTATGGACTACTTCCAAGTCAAGCCAAAGAACATCTGGAAAGTATATAAAATTTTAAAACAAACCACTATTACCTAAATGTTTAACAAAATTAAAAATAATTAATGGCAGATATATTTATTTCTATACTTTTTATTTATTTATTTAATTTTTATAAATATGCATGTTTGTATTTTAAATTGCTTTGTATTATTTGAGTATGCTTAAATTATTTATCTTCACATATAAATATGTTTGATTGGTTTTATTATTATTGAAGAAATATTTTACTCTAAAATTTATAAAAAATTATGTTTTGATTTTGATGTCTGTTTATGAATTAATAATGATTGATTTTGTATCTGCAAAAGAAAAATGTAAACAAAGACAGTGACTTATCCTATAATCTAATCTGCACAACTTTTGAACAAAACTTTTGCAGATTAGAGGGAGTTGACTTGTACATAGATTGTGTGTAATTATGTATTTTTTCTGTCAGCAGTTACAGAAATTAATTAATATTTCACTGCTAATAAGCAAAATTTGAAAAGTCCATTTCCAAAATATGTGACATTCACTAGAAAAGGAAATAAACATTTGAGTTTAATGTGTAATTTCCAAAATATGCTGTATTTTTGACAGTTTCTGAAATGCAGGATAATTTCTCCACTACTGGCTTATTTACGTTAACTTACCATAACATGAAATTTTCACGTGTTCAATAGCACTTGTGTTTATAATCCTGCCTCTCTCTCTCTCATATACACACACAAATATTAAAAAAAAGAGAGAAAACAAAAAAGGACAAGTCAGGGTGTTTTAATTTTTAAGTTACTGTTTTATTTTCTTTAATTGACAAGTAGATAATTCTAATAAATTTAGAATTTTAGGCTAGTATACTCACTTTTCATTTTAGATGAAACAGAAAGCTGACTAAAGTGAAATTTTGCAAGACTTTCGCTCATACCTGCCTGATGACTTAAGCAACAATACCATTTTTAAGAGATTGGTAAGAAAGATTTTACATTTGTAATTATTAAATATATATTTGGTCTTTTTAAGTAATTTTTTCCGATAAGCACAGAATTTTTACTCAAATTTTTAAAAAGAAAAATAAATTATATATATATATATATGATCTAGCATACCGGTTATTGGACCCAGTCCTCTCCCCAGGGTTTAAACTGCCATTAGTTTTTTTAGCATTTTGCTAAAAGGTATATTTTGCTAAAACATGTTGGTCAGAATTTCGCTAAAAAGCTAAAACTGGATAACTATATAAAATATCTCTATATAATAACTCAGATTTTCTTTTTTTTGTAATATTTGCAGGCAAAAACTACGAAAGAACTGAAATTTTTGGGAATCATTATTTATATAGTAATTTGGATTTATTTTTAATTTTTAATGATTGAATTTAACCCCTTAATCTAAAGGTGGAAATTAAGAAATTTGGTTGGTGGCCACTGGCCACTAGCCTTCATTTTTTTAATGGCCACTTTTAAAAAGTTAGTGGCCACTAGTTAGTGGCCACTGACCACCCGCTGATAAAAGTAAAAGTAAAATAAAATTTTCTTTTCTTTAATTTTTTCGATGTTCAGTCTCGACAAATCATTAAGAAAATAATTAAGGTAGTCAACTTTTTGAAACTCATTCACAATAATACATTTCTGATAAATTTTAATAAATGAAATAGGAATAGATTTACATAATTTATACTATGAATGTAAGAAAATACTATTCAATACAAAATTCATATGTTTAAAATGCTCTTTTGGTTATATTATTTTATAACAGAAAAATTCTGATTATATTGCCCCTTCACTATCCTGAATGGTGTCGATTTTCTACTTTTTCAAAGAAAAAAAAAAAAAAACATCTTTGATTCATGAAAATATATTGGTATATGTAAATAAAAAAAAAATATTTTTTTAATAATACTTTTTTATTTTGCAAGTTTCTTTTTCCTTTTTTTTTTTTCATGTTACAAATGAATTATAAATTAACTTTTCTTTAATAATAATGAATTTTTAATAATTTGCAATTATAATCCCCCTCTCTAACTGAATTTAGAGAGTGTGGCTGTACAGACATTTTTTAAAAACTATCAATTCGTGTTCAGGACACCCCCAAAACGTGTAGATCCGTCAAAAAACGGAGGTCGAAAATTTTCGCGAATACAATACTTTCTCTATATTACATATAGAATAAAGTAAAAAATAGTTCATATGCAATAACAAATATTAAATAATATGTAGTAATTAAATAAAATATTCAATAAATTATGCATTCTTCTGATTAAGAACTAAAAATATACATACATTTTTTTTTTTTTTTAAATAATAACAGAAAACGCACTTACCTTTTTCCGAAAAAAGATGTTATTTTTAGAGAATTATCTGTAGCTCCACGTTTACTACCACTACGATTGCTTTGTGATTCAGGATTTTCTTTAAATCTCTTCATATTAAAGCAATAAATCCAAAATTTATATTACTATATAAAGCTTGTTTTAAAGATTGAAATTTCGAGAAACCACGCGTATGACTGAATGCGATACGGCCGTTGGGAATGGATAGAAATGCCAAGTTTGAAAAGAAAGTGGTATAAAATAACAAAGAAAATGCGTCGAATGACGTTTTAAATTTTTCTGCGAACGTAATACAATTGGAGTTTCAGCCGATTGATTATCTCACGAGCTTCCTTTTTGTCTCTGTCTCCCGAAAGTCGGCCGAAACTCTCATTTTGACATTTTTTTAAAATCAAAATCTAATACTTTTATAGAAAAATGGAAAAAAGTCATACTTTTTTTAGTATATGAATAAGACTACCTGCCAATTTCCAGTGTTTACTGCTAAAATTGACTTCCGAAAATGTCTAAGTGACGATGTTAGATTTGAGAAAGCCTGAATTCGAGGCGCACAGCGCGTTTACTGCGAAAATGCCGCCGCGCGATCCAAGTTTGCATTGGAATGGGGTATTTCTATAAAGAATGGGTAGAAGAATTTTAAGTGTTTACTATTAAAATTGACTTCCGAAATATGTTTGCAAGTGGCGAGGTTAGATTTTAGAACAGCCTGAATTCTTTGCGCGGCGCGTTTACCGCGAAAAAGCCACCGCGCGATCCAAGTTTGCCGTGGAATGGGGTATATTTTATAAAGAATGGGTAGAAGAGAAGTGGCCACTGCAGTGGCGACCAAAGGCAATTTCTTTAGTCGCTACTTTTGAAAATCTAGTCGCCATGTGGCGAGTGGCGACCGCTAATTTCCAGCTTTACCTTAATCTACGATTTAGATTCAAAGATGTTGGGCCGAAATCGTATACAAGCTCGCGCAGCGTTCGGGTAATTCTCACCACTTGTGTAACACGCTGATTGGGTCAATCGTAAAATTGACGGGCATCGCCAGTGGTAGGACGATCGCGGTTTGCAGATAGCACAGACAAGGCTCGTGATGTATTTCTGTTATCTCTTCAGATCGTGATCAGTGTCAAGTTGTTCTTGGTCACATTGTGAGGTATAGCAAAGTTAGCGTAATGCTACAATTAAAATTCGCACTTTGCAAGTAAAACATGAATGCGAAGAATTTAGGATTCGGCTGATCAATAGAGCTAGTTCCTATGATAAATGACAAATGAAATTGTAAACTGTGATATGTTAATTTTATAAAGTATTTTGGAAAGTGATTGATATAAAAGGAGTTGGCCTTCAATGCTACATTTTTTAAAGATTTAAACACTTAATTCTCTGTCCAAAAAAAAAAAAAAAAAAAAAAAAAAAAAAATCACTAATGATCATTTTTTAGAAGCCTAATTTTTAATTAATGTAAGAAATATTAATTAATTCTATGTGTAGTATGTGTTTCTTAATTTTATACGGATTAATTTATTAATTTTCAATTAATAATTAGTCAAATATCTTTTGATATTTATATCATGTTTACTAGTTCCATTTATTGTTACATTTTGAAATTTATTTCCGAATTAGTGGAAGAAATACTTTTTTCCACAGTTTGGGAATATTTGTCAGATATAAGAATCAGCCGCTTAAAATAAAATTACTTTGGCTGAAAACAAACGGGATTTTACTAAGCGATGAGTACTGTTTATATATTTATTGTAAAAACTGGCATATGGCATATATTTTTTTTCCTTCTGAAAAGTGAAAGCTGAACTTTTTTGTTCCTATTTTATATTAAATGTACTAATTGTTTATATTTTTCTTAATATTTCTCTAGGGTTTCTTCTTCACCTACAAATATGGACAAAGTGCTATTTACAGAGAATATGACAGAAAGAAGCAGCATTTTCTAGAAAGAAATAGAAAAATATTTTTATTCATTAATAAAATTATGTCAATGTACTTATTTTGTGAGATTTAAAAAATAAAAATTAAATACTACAGCAAATAAATTTTTTTAATTCTGTGTCCTTTAACTGATTTTTTATCATGATAAAATTTTGTAGAATTCTTTAAAGCTTTTTTATTCAGCCGGGTTGAGCTACTATTCTATTATATATTAAGCCTACGAAGCAGAAACGTAACGAAAGGGGTTTCATCTGTTAATACTGTGGCTGTGAGGTGCTGGGCTATGAATCTAAGGCTCGAGTGGGTCGTGAGTTTGAACCCATTCGGGGGCAAGTGTTTAAAAATGTTTTTTGTTTAATTCTAAGTTGTTTATTGCTGTTTAAAAAGAATGCTTTTTTATATGCGTCCTAAAAAATAGTAAATAAGGCAAAATTTTCTGTACTCAAACCAATTAAAAGATAAAAAGCAATCATTGATGACTACATCCTACTATATAATAACACACTTTGTCAACAATGAATGATTTTTACCTTTTAATTGGTTTGAGTACAGAAAATTTTGCCTTATTTATTACTTTTTAGGGTGCCGATAAAAAAAAAAAAAGCATTCATTTATATATAAATATATGTTATTATTTTTTTTTATTTGTGTGTGTGTGTTCATTTATAGCATTTAATCCTTAAAAAAAAAAAAAGTATTGGTTGCACCAGTAACAAAATATGACTGACAAATTTATTTTCATAAGAAGTATTCATAAATTTACTAAAATAAATATTGTCATTTCTACATGCAATAAAAATACACTTCACTAGATCCTAATTTGCTTTTTCACAAATAAACAACCCCCTCCCCCAATCTCCACACAAAGTAAAGAGAGGAAGAAAAAATAAAGCTATTGCCTGAAGTTTCTTTTAAATTTGTAGCATATTTATTTTATCCTACAACTTTTTTTTTTTTTTTTTTTAATTTCATAATGCAAGAATTTGGAACAAAAAATTGTTAAATAGTTCTTTGTTCAATCAATGTATCTGGTGTTGCAAATTAGGGGCCACAACATGCGAATTAGTGACGTTCCGATGGTGAACAAATTAAAATATTAACTTTAAATGAAGTTGGAATGTCTGGTTCTAATATTGCAAGAAAAATAGGAAGGTCCAAGGCAGCAGTAAACAGTTTTCTCAGAAATCCCGAAGATTACGGCAGTAAGAAGCGTACAGGAAGACCGAAATCCTTAACTGTAAGGCAATCAAGACAAATCTGGAAGCTAGCTTGCGGACAAAAAATGTCGTCTGCCCAAATTCAAGAACATTTACAATTACCATGTACAAGCCGAACAGTAAGAAATGTTTTAAGTAGCAATCCCATTGTTCAGTTAAAAAAATTTAAAGGAAAACCCCCTCTTTCAAAGCACCACAAATATGCTCGCTTAGACTTTGCCCGAAAACATTTAACCGAAGGCACAAATTGGAGAGATATTGTCTTTTCCAATGAAAAGAAATTTAATTTAGATGGACCCGATGGCTATAAATATTTTTGGCATGATTTACGACAGGAACCTCATATTTTTTTCAAAGCGTCAATTTGGAGGTGGCTCAGTAATGGTTTGGGCTGCATGTGCTGCCAGTGGAACCACTCCAATTGTTTTCATCCATAACAAAATGAATTCAATTATCTATCAAGATACGTTAGGAGATAATTTATTACCTATTGCTCATCTTATAACTTCAGGAGACTGGACATTTCAGCAGGACAACGCTTCCGTTCATGTTTCGAAGTCAACTAAATCTTGGCTGGAAGCTAACCAGGTGAAATGCCTTCAATGGCCAGCTGTTAGCCCCGATCTGAATGTAATAGAAAATCTTTGGGGAATTTTAGCCCAAAATGGTTAAAAAAATGGACGACAATTCAATTCAAAATTAGATTTGATGAATTCTATTAAAAACTGCTGGAATAATATTGATGCAAGTGCTTTGTGTGGTCTGATAGATTCAATGAACAAGAGACTAGTCACAGTTATCGAAAAAAAAGGATCTCACATCGATTAATGATGAAATACATGTATCGACTTTATAATTTTTTCCAGCTTTCTTTGTGCATAAATTTTTCTTACGTCTACTAACCTTTTGTTATTGTAGTTATTAATAAATTTATTTTTTCCTTTTGTTCCTTGTAGCATATAATATATATGTATGAAATTTTGTAAATGTTTGATCTTTTGTTTTTTAATTATATCATATTTTCAAGTGGCTTTATAATTTTTTCCACCACTGTACGAAAGGACTGAAATTTTTGGGAATCCTTATTTATATAGTAATTTAGATTTATTTTTAATTTTCAATGATTGAATTAAAATGCAAAAATATTTATAAGTTTGTTAGAATTCAGAATTTGCTTCATTGAATCATTTTTAGCACTAGTATTTACCACTACACTTTACTTGATTTTTAAATTGCTTTTTCATTTTACACATATGATATGAATACCTCTTTTTCTATTGATAAAACCAAAACATAGTTTCCCTGATTCATATTTTTTAAGTCACAAATATAGATGCTTGGTTAAAATCATCAATGAACAAAAGGAGTAGAAAACAAAACTGAGGATAATAAAGCTAAGTAAAATAAATCAATGGTATCCAAAGAATTAATTAACTTTCGAAAAAGCTAAAATAGTGCTTGCCTATTTTCGCTAAAATGCTAAAGTAATTTTTTTGCCAGGTTAAACCCTGACGCTTTGTACAAATATTGAAGGAAGAAAATTACTAAAAAATTAAAAATTTTAATTGCTAACTTCAATTTGTTTTTGGAAACTCCTGCCGAAGAAAAATTCAATGTTTCTTCTGTGAGTGACAGGAAAACCAGAATACAAAGGAAACCATGGTAAGTATCTCTCTTATAGCAAACTGTTTGGCAAGCGTGCTAGGCATAGATGTGAGTGGCATGCAGTGACTTGTTTTGGCATCTACATCTCATGGTAACTTACGGCTTCAATAGTGCTGTGTTTCATACAATAGTTTAGGCAAACAATGTAATAAAGTATTAAAGCTAATTGACTACACAAAGGTTATAGGACTTGGAAGAGTGAGGGTCTTTCTAAGTAATCTTATCCTGTATTTAATCAAATTTCAGAAAAAAACACGGAAAACTTACAGCAAAGTCTTTAAAACAAAGACTGGGATCAAATCCAGTATTTCCCATCTACTAACTTCAAGTGCAGAACCTCTTTGCCATGTGTGCAAAACTTCAAGGAAAATTTAAAAAATTTTATTGTGAATAATGCAATTAAAACTTAAAAAAAAAAAAAATCCGCTGAGTAGGTGCATAAAATAGATTGTTTATGGTTAAAAACATAGAAAGGGAAAATTTGATTAAGATTAGAAGTAAAATTTATACACATTCAAACTTCTTTAACATGAATCTCAAGGATGGTAGAAAATTTGTTTATATTATCAGTAGTTCATGCTATCAGTAACTAATCTTCATATAATAAACTAATCTTCATTTTGACGGGGATTGTAGAAACAGTTCATGTTAAAAGTAATTTACGTTAACGAGGTCTGAGTGTATAAAAATATTTCACAGTGAGCACAAGCTATATTTCTCAGAGAATTGATTAAATTCATTACAATCTTATTCACAATCAAATATTGTTCATAAACCTTTTGTTAAATGTTTGGCTTTTTGTTGAGTTTACTTGCTGGATTTATAAAATTCATATTTACTGATATTTTGAAAATTTTTGCAATGTAAAATAATTATAAATAAGTGAAATCGTCTTGAGAAAACTTGTGCTTCACCCTTGTGCACACAATTTTATGGTTAGTTCTCCCAAAACCACAAAATTTGATAATTATAAAATAATTGAAATAGACGTTAAATGTGACATCAAACAGCTTTGTTGATTCAGAAATTTTATGTACAAGTAGCATGAATAAGGATACAATTAACAGTAGACAATTAAAACTTGCTATTTGCGATTCAATAAAAAAATTACATAAAACATTAAAACAAATCAGTAATGAAATTTTATTTAAATGTGATATAAAAGTATATTCCCTTAAATTATTCATTTATTTTACCTTAATAAATTAACACATTATTTCTTGTTAAAAACTTAAGAAAAAAAAAAAAAAAAAGTCTGCTGAAAAAATCAATAATGCATTAAATATATTTTTTAAATTAATAATTTAATTAAAAATGTAATTTTTAGTTCAAATTAAAGAAAACCTTGCCGGGACTCATCTCAATACCTCACACACATAAATCAAACACTAATACTACGCCACACTTTCTTGTACGGTGTATGTTTAATTTTTTCTCATAGCGACAGCTAAAACTTGTAGGGTCATATCTAATCTTGACACGTTAACTCAAAAAAAAAAAGGGGGGGGGGTGCAAATTTACACTGTACCCTATGTTTTTGACCATGCTCTTTAATTTAAGTTTTGTTTGATTTGAATAGTAATTTCACCAATTCATATTTTTGTGAATGTATTTTATATTGCTCTGACCAACAATAATTTTTGATTTAAAATCAGAAGTGACACTGGGATAGGGGGGATAATGGTTTGTCCTCTGATGTAATATTCCTCCCTTTAAGTAGTGAAGACTGTAGTGTGTAACAAATTAGCTGCTAATAAGGACATAAATTCATAGCATTTATATAGTTAGAGGACAAATAAAACTGTTCTGCAGTAGATGGGATGAATTTATGTACATACATAATTGCAAACATTCCCCAGTATTATTCACAAGAAATCTCTATATAATACTAAATTGTGATTTAAATAAGTTGAAAGTGACTTTCTTGTGGATAATGAAAGGCTCTGGAATATTGGAAACACTGCATGCAAATACATTTATTTATGCCTTTTATGAAACATTTTTATGGACTGTTCAAAATTAAAGAATAATAATTAATAAAAATAAATTAAAACTTATAAAAGCTTTTATTATTATTATTATATCTAATTAATTTACCAATATCTAAATAATTTATCAAATCTTTTTTTTTCTTTTTAAAGAAAACAAGTGCTTTGATAAATCATTTTATATATATTTTTTTATTGATAAACTCAAAGCTTTAATTAGTTGCTTTTTAATTACAATAAAGATTGTCCATAAGAGAATTTTTAAAATGGATTTACTTTTAATAATTCTTAGTTTTTATATAATAAATCGAATGAGATTACTTAAAAGAAAAAAAAAAAAAAAAAAAAAAAAAAAAAAAGAATTACATTCCATAACCGGATACATACATACATATATATTTAATTTAAATTATGGTTTTATTTAATAGTCAATTACGAAAAATTAACTAATAAATTTTTGAAACTTTTAAGTAAAACTGCCGATTTTTTCTTTTATTATTATTATTAATATTAATTTATTTTTGTCAGAGTTGCCCCCATTTGACTGTACCGTTAAAATACAGTTAAATAAATTAAAAAAAAAAAAAAAAAATCGATACCAGTAAAAATAATCATTTTTATGTTTATATATCGAAAATATTAAAATTATGCATATTAAATTGACAGGAAACGCCGGCATTTGAATAACTGTCGGCAGTTTGGCACACGTCCGATATGTATCATATATGCGTCAAAAATAAGGATCGAAATGGCAACATAAAGATATCGTTAAAGTGTCATTTTTTTAACATATCCGTATCGGAGCTATTGGTGGCGTTCGCATTTGTATCAGATACACGATGCCGGACCGATACCTATTCCCGTATCGCTACGGGTATCGATTTTGCGGACAGTTTCGACACAGAAAAGTTACGAATCGCTGGTATCGTAATGATACCTTGCGTGTTTGGCGTAAGATATCATTTCGGCGTCAATATGATAGTTCTGTGTTTGCTGGGATAGCCCTCCCTAGTCACCCGATTTAAACCCATCGAACATTTGTGGGAAGAATTGGGCCGAGAACTTAAAAAATATGACATAAAAAACAAAGTTGAACTCAAAAGTGCCATTAGTAGCATTTGGTGTAATATTTCTCCAGAAACAACCAAAAAATTGTTGGAGTAATGCCACAACGTCTAAGTGAGGTGATAAAGGCCAAAGGAGGGCCCACTGATCATTAAATGTATTTTTGTTAAATGTATTTTGCATTTTTGTAAACTTTTTTCGTGTGCTAGGGCTCCGTACGGAGACTTTTTTGTTCCATGTTTACGGCATTTTTTGAGTTTTTAAGATTTATTATTTAATTTTGTCAGTATTATCATCCTTTTAATATGAATAAATATTAAATAATATTAGTTCAAATTCATTTTTAATTTTTCATTTACATCATTATGAATTTTGTGTGACAAATTAAACTTTGATTTGCATTCGTATCTGCGTACGGAGACTTATTTTACCCACTGTATATATATTTTTATTTGTCACATTGGGCCTGATTTTATCGTTTTTTTTTCGGGCCGTGCCGGGCTGGGGCCGAATTTTTTAATTTCATACCGGGCCGGGCTCTGGCCTCAAAATTCTGGCCCGTGCAGACCACTAGTTTAGTTGGTCCCTGACATAAACTGGTGCTGATTACATTTGGGGATCAATCGCTCTACAGGTGGTGCAGTGATCGCATTTTTTCTAAATTTTTATCATGGCAGTATAGGGCAAAATTTCGTATAAATGTTCATAATGAGAGTTATTTTAAACTCGTGATTGTAAAATTAATATGAATTATTGATAATAGTAGTAGTTAACTATGGGAAAAATTTTGTGCATATGGGGGCATCGGTAACCCCCCTTGGGGGTACGTTCCCCCCGGGGGGGGGGGTAAAGTTTCAAGATGGGTATCTTTCGAAAGGTCTCGTCAATACCTTTAAGACGAATGGTTGAACTATAAATCTGTGATAATTTAAAACGAAGTTATGGATTTTTTTTTACTTTTAACAAATATATATATATATATATATATATATATATATATATATATATATATATATATATATATATATATATATATATATATATATATATATTCTTTTTTTTTTTTTTTTGTTACTGAGTGAATATAGAAGAATGTCTTGTGGTGGCCACAACATACTAGTTTTTATTTAGTACTTTAGAGAAGCGGGGTCTTTCGCTTCTTGCAATAACTAAAAATGTTAACAGTTCCTATTATATTTCACGACAGAAAATCAATTATTCGTTATTTATTTTTCTGCATCCTTCACTGTTTTCGGATTTTAACATATCAGTGTCACTGGTAATTTTCAATAAAACATTGTACAAATAATTGCTCCAATACTGAAAATCCGAGCTGGATCATAACTTTTTAACAAAAAGAAAACGTCTAGAAAATGTTTGTTTTCCAGTAATCAGCGTCAATATCCCAATTCTTTCTGTTTTGCATATAGTTTGTGGTAAACAATACTTTTTTCGTTGTCCTAGCTTATCAAGTAGCCTTCCATATGAATGGAGTTTTCAACACTCGTCATTCATAAGATTTTTTCAGATTTTTTTAACATAAAATTGGTTAAAGGATGGGAATATTCTTCAACCTGGCATTTTTGAACCAAGCAACTGGCCTCAACTCCTGCTTTTCCTACTTGATTCCACTAATGCTTTATACTTCCATTTGCTACAATTTGGACAGCAATAGTTTCTCAATTCTTAAACAAATTGCATAAATCAAATTCAGGAATCCTAAGTTTCTTGGGGTTTTCTTTCGGATACAGCACCTAGAATATACAGTGTGGTATAATAGTAAAGCTTAAAATACTGCTATAAAAAATTGAGCTTCCCAGACAGAGCTGCGATCGAAATTTTTGCTCAAATCGTAAACATTGCGTAAGAGTTGGTTAACTCTTCCCAGTTTTGTCTACTCAATCACGTGATCGAAGCGCATGTGTAACCAATAAATACATTATTTTCGGTTTTTCGAGCAAATATCTCGATCCCTCTGACTTTTGGTAAGAGGCTCAGTTTTTATAGCACTAATTTGCTGAGCAGTTGCCACATCATGTATTTTATACGCTGTACTTCGGCTTCATTTTGGAAAAATCATCATTAGTTTGCCAAAATTTCAATCTTATATTTTAATCCTAATAGATTTAAAATTTTCGACAAAGAGAAATAACGTGGTAGCTAGCTGTGTTTTATTTTCTCTTAAAAAAAAAATACAATACTTAAAATTGTGCCTAAGACTTACAAATTTTGCATACATAATATTTTCAGTATTTAAATTGGAAGCAAATAAATTATCTTAGTTTGATAGAAACGTTTAAAAATTTGCTATATTTATAAATTTTTAAAGATAAGAATGTTCTCTTTTTCTAAATGTAAAAATTTGTGTGTGTAAAAATTATAATATTTTCAATATTTGAAGTGGAAGCATATAAATTATCTTAGTTTGATAGAAACATTTCACCATTACTATATTTATAAATTTTTAAAGATAAGCATGTGCTCTTTTTCTTAATGTGATACTTTTTGTGTGTAAAAATTTCAACTATCATTTTATGAATTTGTATTTTACTGAAATAAGTTAAAATACAAGATATGCTAATTAGGGGAAAAGAAATTACCTTGACTCAATTTTAACACTTAATTATCAGAAAAAGTAACGTTTCTTCTTTTTGAGTTTCTTCTTTGAAAATTTAAACGTTTAACACTTATTATTATTATTATTTTCTGTTATAATATTAATTAATTCAAGACAGCTTACATTTCTGAAATATTTTAAATTGCTTAAATGTTTCAAGGAAAAAAAATATTTAAAGGGGTAACATTTTAGAAAATTGTTCTAAAAAGATTTTAAATAAATATGAACTGCACCTTTCAAAGATGCTACTTGTATACTAATTGCTTAGTACAGAAAAATCGTTTGGCAGAAATACATTTGTTTCAACCAAATTTAAATTTTAAAATGTTGTAAACAGGAAGCAAGTAAAATTTTTAAGAAATTGTTTTTTCACGTATATAACATCATATAATATTATGCAAAATTTAATTGCTTCGTTGAAATTTTATGAAAATAAAATAAGGTATTACATTTTAAATCATCTGAAAAAATTCTTATTTTTTTTTTCAAACATTGCTTAGCATGATAATTTGTTCTGTGACATTTAAGAAATTCAAAAATTTACTTTAAGAATGCAATCAGGTTATATATTCTACTGTATTCTTTAAAAGTAATTAGCGTAAATAAATTTGTAAAATAATTAATTAAATGAACTATTTTAGAAAGGTAATTTAAATGTTTAAAAATACAGTTTTGTAATTAACAAAAACTGAAAAAGTATCTATATAGTATCACACAATAGCAATTTATCCATATGCTTTAATAATACTATTATGTTAATTATGTTTAATAAAATATAAATATATACTATGCAGTATTTAAAACATTTTAATGACCAAGGAAGTTAATTAGCGTAAGTGAAAAAAGTATTGTTCGTTAATTAGTTGTGATATGTTTTGGTAATATTTAGAATTATTTTTAAAATACCAACAATTTATGTTAAAGATTGAACTAAATGAAAAAAACTTGATTAGAATTTTTTATCACTTTAATTAACTGAGTTATTAATTAAAAATGGCGTGTTAATAAAGGAGCTCTAATTGCCAATTTGCAAGTAGTTTCTACAAACACTGAGAAAAGCCTTCACCGGGGAGAAAAAAACTATATTTAATATAAAAAAAAAATAAGAGAGATTGAGAGAGGATTTAAAAAATTTCTTTTTTTTTTTTTATTAATTTCGATTCTTGTTTGTTTATTTGTTTGTCCACTACAAATCTTGCAATCGATTTTTAACTAACTTCCCGACTAGCTAGACATTTGAAACTTTCAGGACAGCTCAGGACACGGTGACAATACATTTTTTTAATATTTTTAGTCAACTGTTTCAGGTCCCTATTGCCATCGGCAGCGTTTATATGATTCAACAGAAAATTTACTTAACAAACTTCCCGACTAGCTAGACATTTGAAACATTCAGAATAGTTTTGAACACGGTGAAAATGCATTTTTAAATAGTTTTAACCAACAGCTTTAGGATTCTGATGCCTTCGGCAGCGTTACCACTACAAAGCTTGCAACTGATTTTTAACTATATTCCCAGCAATAACTTTGAAACATTTATAATAGCTCAAGACACGATAGAAAAGAATATTTTAAATACTTTTAGCCAGTTCCCGCTGCCTTCGGTAGCGTTTATATGTGATTCAACAGAAAATTTAAAAACATGGTATATAAAAAGTTCTTTTTATCTTGTAATTATTATTTATCATCTCTTTTTGATTTAATCTATACGAAAAAAAAAAAAAAATGGCTCAATAATTTAACGAAATTTACCTTTAGAAAGGACATTTAATCTATTTTCCAGTTGTATAAATTTCAAACAAAATACGGATTAACAATTCATATTTTTAAAATATATAAAATATTGAATGTTTACTTAATATTTTATAACTGAAGAAGTTTTCATGTAAATCAATTATTATTTTTTAAAATATTGATCACATTGTAAGGAATAAGCTATTAAAAAGATTGAAAAATTTTAGCGAGACACGATTTTTTTTTTGTAAAACACGCGCATGGATTTTTCAAAAATCCCATTTTGAGTTTTTTCTTTAAATCTTTGTGGTTAAATGTAAATTCTGTGTAAACGAATAAAAATACAGGAAAAGCAATACAGTAAGGCACCTTTCGAAAACGCGTTTCTTCAGAATTTAAAAGATGTATATATATATATATATATATATATATATATATATACGGATATTATGTCTTTTAAAGGATATTATACCTTTTAAAGGACAAAATGTCGTTTTTTACTCTTTTCTTCTTCTCCAGTTACCGGCATTTACGTTACAAATTCGTTATACTGAAATCGTAACTTGAGTTATTACTAATTAATAGTTATACGTATTAATTACATGTGTGTGAATGTATTCACACATATGTTTATGAAGGTTAATTTAATTTTACAAATGTGTAAAAACAAAGAAAAAGAGATTAATTTAATTACAGAAGGAAAAATATCTTTTTGAATTTAAATAATTCATTTAATTAAATAGAATTTCCCTGTTTCTTTCCAAGACAAAACTAATTCATAAAGCATTTCGTTTTCTTTTATAAAAATCCATTCTGTTCTTCTTTTAAAATAAAGTAATATTTATATAGGGGTTTGGAAAACTAATTTTAATTCATAATCTTTCCCTCAAAGGATTAAACCGTTATCACTATAATTTATTTATTTAAGTATGTGTTGTTTCAGAATTATTACCAACATATTTTTAGCATAGTTCAGCATAAATTAAACAAAAAATTGGAATAGCCGTTAGCAATTATAATGCTTTTTTTCACATTAAAAAAAATCTATTAACATTTTCGAGCAAACGAGTATAGTCTAAAATATCTGGAGTGATTCCACTAGACTTTCCGAACATTGAGTAATTAACGGTTTTGTAGATAAAGTAAAGTAAAAGGAGTTGTTAAATAAACAAAAGTGAAAATTATAATAGAGTGTTTGAGAATTTTTAACACGCTTTTATTAGCTTCAACTGTATGTATGTATGTTTGTATGTTTGTAACCGCTCCGGGAGCAAACAGAAAATCTACATTGTAAAAAAGTCTTTCCCTACGTGAACGCCGTGGCTGTGAGGTAAAGTTCCGCGCTACAAACCTAAAGGGCTAGCGTTCGATCCCAGTCAGGGGAGATTTTTTAAAAATGGTTTTAGTTTAATTCTAAATTATTTTAATTAAAGATTTAAATGTATGTAAATATTATGGTGTGTCACTCACACGATTTTCTCTTACCCTGCATTTTAATACTAAGATAGATATTTTGTGCTTTTTAGTTCACATTTCTATAAAAGCGTGTTTTTTAATTTTTTAAAACTACAATTATTTCTTTATATAGTACACGATATTTAATTTAACGATATTTTACCAAACACGTAGATCATAATGATAAAGAATAATTCATTGTGTCCCTGTAAAAACCTACAAATGCTATATTCAACAAAATCCTTTTAGTTAGTAAAGCAGTGACTTGTAATATTTATATAAATTTTAAGCTCCATCGGATAATGCATTTAGACGCTATCGCACTTTAAATTTTGAGCCCATATGCAACAATTATAAAGAAATTTGCATTTTGTTTCGGTAAAAAAAAAAAAAAAGTGCTAGATTCTCTAAAGTTTATAAAGTTCGTGCGACGTTTACTTATAACATGTATATACATTTTCAGTTAATTTGAATAAGGAGTTAGTCGCTTTCCACTTTAAATAATTTAAGCCTATAGGTCTTAATGATGAACAATATTTAATTGTGTCTCTGTAAAACTCGTTAAGTGCTAGCGTCACCAAAATCCATACATTTTGTGTGATGGTGACCTAAAACTTGTATATATATTTTCCACTCAAACGGATAAGGCATTTAGATGCTGTTGCACTTTAAATAATTTCACCTCACAGACCATGAAGATAAAGAATTATTTGTTGTGTCCCTGTAAAAAAAAAAAAAAAAAAAAAAAAAAACTAGAAGTGATCACAAAAAAACTTATATAGATCGTGAAGTGAAGCTGTGACCTATAATATGTGCATAAATTTTGTTCAATTGAATAAAGCGTTTAGACGCTATCGCGCTTTTTAAAATTTGGCCCCATAGGCCATAATGATAAAGAATTTTTCTTTGTATCCCTGTAAAAAAAACTACAAGTGCCAGATTCTCCAAATTCTATACAGATTGTGTAACTGTGACTTATAATATGTGATATTATTTTTTTTTTTTTTTTGCTCAATAGAATAAGTCGTTTAGATGCTATCGCACTTTTAAGATTTTGGTTCCTTAGACCATAATGATAAAGAATTTTCCGGGTGTCCCTGTAAAAAAAAACTATAAGGGCCAGATTCCCCAAAAGCAATAGGGTCCGTGCTATGGTGACTTGCAATAGGCGTACAAACTTAGAGTGCATTTGAACAAAGCGTTTAGACGCTGGCGTGTTCACTTATATATGTACACACACACACATACATCATCATAAAAATTGTGAAAACGGACACAGGGGACCTCAAAACGTATAGAAACACCAAAATCTCGAATTTGGATTTTTGACATGATTACAATACTTTCCTTATATATGTATGTTCGGAAAGTAAAAATAGATTTTTCATGGATTAATGACGACTGATGGGTGTAAGAGTCCAGTTTTTATCGTCTGCGTCCGTTTGTTTGATTGGCAGTTGGCGTGTATGTTTCATGCCAATTTAGTTTGACTTTTCGTAACAGCAAATTGTTTTTAATTTTTTTGTAATAAAATACACGGTAGCAAATAAACTATTTGGCACTCTTTTTGGCTTAATTATAATTGCAGAGCTTGTTTCCAAATGGCGTTAAGTCATTTTTTTCAGTTCTTGAAAAAACGCGATTTTGTTATGTAAGGTTTATTTTTGAATTTAAGTAAAAGATAATTTTTTCCATTAATCTATGGATGATAATAACACTAAATTACATGTTTAAAAAAATCCTGACAGTATAGTTATTTAGAAAGAAAAAAAGAAAAAAATTACTTAACCCTTTTTGGAACAAAACTATGACTTACACCCTTTTGGCACAAACAAATAACGAAATGAAATGACCTCACAGACCATAAAGATAAAGAATTATTTGTTGTGTCCCTGTAAAAAAAATAAAAAATAAAACTAGAAGTGCTAGATTCGCCAAAACTTATATAGATCGTGAAGTGAAGCTGTGACCTATAATATGTGCATAAATTTTGTTCAATTGAATAAAGCGTTTAGACGCTATCGCACTTTTTAAAATTTGGCCCCATAGGCCATAATGATAAAGAATTTTTCTTTGTATCCCTGTAAAAAAAACTACAAGTGCCAGATACTCCAAATTCTATACAGATTGTGTAACTGTGACTTATAATATGTGATATTATTATTTTTTTTTTGCTCAATAGAATAAGTCGTTTAGATGTTATCGCACTTTTAAGATTTTGGTTCCTTAGACCATAATGATAAAGAATTTTCCGGGTGTCCCTGTAAAAAAAAACTATAAGGGCCAGATTCACCAAAAGCAATAGGGTCCGTGCTATGGTGACTTGCAAAAGGCGTACAAACTTAGAGTGCATTTGAACAAAGCGTTTAGACGCTGGCGTGTTCACTCACATACGTACACACACACACATACATCATCATAAAAATAGTGAAAACGGACACAGGGGACCTCAAAACGTATAGAAACACCAAAATCTCGAATTCGGATTTTTGACATGATTACAATACTTTCCTTATATATGTATGTTCGGAAAGTAAAAATAGATTTTTCATGGATTAATGACGACTGATGGGTGTAAGAGTCCAGTTTTTATCGTCTGCGTCCGTTTGTTTGATTGGCAGTTGGCGTGTATGTTTCATGCCAATTTAGTTTGAATTTCGTAACAGCAAATTATTTTTAATTTTTTTGTAATAAAATACACGGTAGCAAATAAACTGTTTGGCACTCTTTTTGGCTTAATTATAATTGAAGAGCTTGTTTCCAAATGGCGTTAAGTCATTTTTTTCAGTTCTTGAAAAAACGCGATTTTGTTATGTAAGGTTTATTATTGAATTTAAGTAAAATATAATTTTTTCCATTAATCTATGGATGATAATAACACTAAATTACATGTTTAAAAAAATCCTGACAGTATAGTTATTTAGAAAGAAAAAAAGAAAAAAATTACTTAACCCTTTTTGGAACAAAACTATGACTTACACCCTTTTGGCACAAACAAATAACGAAATGAAATGACTTACTTCCATTTGAAAGTAATCCAAGTATTTTTTACTTTCTTCTATATGTAATATAGAGAAAGTATTGGATTCGCGAAAATTTTCGACCTCCGTTTTTTGACGGATCTACACGTTTTGGGATGTCCTGAACACGAATTGATAGTTTTTAAAAAATGTCTGTCTGTGTGTCTGTCTGTCTGTCTGTCTGTCTGTCTGTGTGTCTGTCTGTCTGTATCATTTTTTTGTGGACGCTGTATCTCACGAACCAATGAATGAAATTTAACCAAACTTGGTATTTAGTTGCACCCTGACATGAACTGGTGCCCATTAGATTTGGTGATCAATTGCTCAACAGGTGGCGCTGTGATCGCATTTTATAGGACAAAATTCCGTATAAATGGGCATAATGAGAGTTATTTTAAACTTGTGATTGTAAAATTAATATGAATTATTGATAATAGTAGTAGTTAACTAGGAAAAAAAAATTGTGCATGGGGGGGCATCGGTTCCTCCCCTGGGGGGTAAGTACCCCCCCGGGAGGGTTAAATTTTGAAGATGGCTATCATTCGAAAGATCTCGTCAATACCTTTAACCCTTTCATGGTCATGAACGTGTATACACGGTCAGAGTTTTTTACTTCTGAATCATTTATTTATTGCTACGAATTTGCTAAATAGAAAACAATCAGTTTCTCAATATTCCTGATAAATTTGTAATATTATTAGTACTTAATGACTTAAAAATATATAAAACACATCCCACTAAAATGGCTTCGAAACGAAAAAATTAAAAATGGCGTGACCATGAATGGGTTAAAACGAATGGTTGAACCATAAATCTGTGATAATTTAAAACAAAGTTATCGATTTTTTTTACTTTTAACAAAAAAAAACTTAGAAAAAAAAATCGTTTTTTTTTTTTTTTTTTTTTTTTTTTAAATATTGTTACTGATTGAATATGTATAGGAAAATATAGAAGAAAGTCTTGTGGTGGCCACAACATACTAGTTTTTTCATGTAAATACAGCATACATTTTAGCTATACAATTTTGGAAGGTAGTTAGTTATTACAAATCTTCATTTACAAATTCTGTTTCTCCATCTTTATCATTATTTTCACTTATGTTAGTGTTAGCAGTATCGTTGCAAGATTATTCATAAAAATAAAAACATTCGTGCAATTTGTTAATTTCCGAAGAGTTAAGTAATTTTAAAACATCTGTTTTTCTTTGCTTGTTTCATATTGTTTTTACTTTCTTCTATATGTAATATAGAGAAAGTATTGGATTCGCGAAAATTTTCGACCTCCGTTTTTTGACGGATCTACACGTTTTGGGATGTCCTGAACACGAATTGATAGTTTTTAGAAAATGTCTGTCTGTGTGTCTGTCTGTCTGTCTGTCTGTATCATTTTTTTGTGGACGCTGTATCTCACGAACATATGAATGAAATTTAACCAAACTTGGTATTTAGTTGCACCCTGACATGAACTGGTGCCCATTAGATTTGGGGATCAATAGCTCAACAGGTGGCGCTGTAATCGCATTTTATGCAAATTTTTAACATGGCAGTATAGGACAAAATTCCGTATAAATGGGCATAATGAGAGTTATTTTAAACTTGTGATTGTAAAATTAATTTGAATTATTGATGATAGTAGTAGTTAACTAGGAAAAAAAATTGTGCATGGGGGGGCATCGGTTCCCCCCCTGGGGGGGAAGTACCCCCCCGGGGGGGTTAAATTTTGAAGATGGGTATCATTCGAAAGATCTCGTCAATACCTTTAAAACGAATGGTTGAACCATAAATCTGTGATAATTTAAAACAAAGTTATCGATTTTTTTTACTTTTAACAAAAAAAAAAAAAAAAAAAAAAAACTTAGAAAAAAAAATTCGATTTTTTTTTTTTTTTTTTTTTTAATTATTGTTAGTGATTGAATATGTATTAATTTTCACAAAAAAAAAAAAAAAAAAAAAAAAAAAAAAGAAAAGAAATTTTTTTTTTTTTTTTTTTTTTTTTTTTTTTTAAATATATTGTTACTGATTGAATATGTATAGGAAAATATAGAATAAAGTCTTGTGGTGGCCACAACATACTAGTTTGTTTTTATATTAGAAGGGGTGCATGGGAGAATTTTGTCCCCTCTTTTCAGGATCTTTGACGGCAAAATAAACCACAGGAGTTTGTCTTGATTCCCACATCCCGCTTCGTAATTTCCAGTAGTTTTGCCTTTGAAATCGACAAACCTTGTTTGCTTTTCAGGCGACAATGCGCAATATTTTTCCAATCTAAAATATTCCACTACTTCTTATACTCAAAAAGATTTTCTACCTTAAAGAAAGGCTCAAAATATTCATTAGAGAGTAAAATTCTATCCACTTTCTTTAAACTAGTCTCCACTCGGCCGAATGTTCTATCTGCTGGTAAGTAGGAGTTACCACACACTGGTAAATATTATTCGAAGGTGAGGTCCTTTTGAGCAGCCACTATGCTGAAAGCATTCCTAACATGATATAGTTTTTATTTCTGTGATAATTCCAGTATTTGCATTAGGTCAAAACATATTGTAATTTCATCTTCTCCTATAAGCTTTTCCCCTAAAAGTGAATAAAATTTTTTGATCCGGTGTTTATGAATCAAAAGTTCGGTTAACAGGGTATTTTCTTTTTTCTGTACATTTTTCTGAATTCATTTGTATTTTTTTCCTAATGCAGAAGAAACAAATGTCTTTTTTCGGGGTTCCAAAACCAAGATTAAAATTTCTTACAAACAAATTATAATAAAGGTTATAAGTACATTCCTCTTTATATTTTTATTTTTCTGTGAAAAACCAAAAAAAAAACCAAAAAAAAAAAAAAAACTATCTCAATGTGCATTCTTTTCCAAACTTTTGACTTTTCACAAAAGACCTGACAAACCACATGATCTCAAGGCACGCTACAATTGGTTAAACTTGACTTAATTCCTTTTGCCACAAAATTTACTTGTGACTTAATTCTTTTTGGAAAAAAACACGGATTTCACTTTCTGTTTTCATTATGACTAAACTTCGTTTGGAACTTCTACTTATTGAAAATATATTGTTAGACGTGTGCTACGACCTTTTGCTTCGAAAAGTCAATTTTTGAAATTTTTGACTTAACTCCTTTTGGAAACAAGCTCTTCAATTATGCCAGATTGATCGGTTGTCAGTCTTTGATTTCAGACTGGTAGAATTCTCGACACTTCTCTGCTTGCTTCGCTTGTAAAAATATGTTGATTTTTCTATGCCGTCCTCTCCCTCTGCGACATTTACTGTATGGAACATTTTATTTTATTTTTTTCGGAATAATTAACAAGATGTAGTTGCTGTATTGAAATGACATTTAGTCTTCCTTCTATTAATAAAGGACCCTGTTCAAGTGATTTTTCTTTTGCTTTGCCTGCAGAGTAAATTTCTTACAGTATTTTTAAGCAGTTTGTCACGGCTAATTAAATAATGGATCTGGGTGTGATTTTCAATATTACAACATGGATATATTTTTAACATTTAAGAAAAAAAAAATCTAAATTTCCTGATTTTTTGAAGTTCAGTTTTGTTCATATCTTTTTTAATTACCCTATTAAAAAAAAAAATAGTAATCAATTCCTTAATTATAGGTATTATCAGAAAGTCCGTTTAATTCTTTATCCAGCCGTTTAAAACTTTCACAAGAATTGGATTTTCCGATCATGGTACTTCACTTTTCTTAACATCGAACTTTTCACTAAACAGATTAAAACTCAAAAGGTTTTCGAGCTGCGAAAAGCGGGTAGACCCTCGCTGGATTATTGTGTGAAGTGAGTCGTGAGAGGCACGAAACCTCCCTCGGTAAACTAAAAGAAAATTAAATATATATATATATATATTCTAAATGGATCTTCTTTATAATTTCTAATATCAATATTATTAATAATCAATTCCTTAATTATAGGTACTATCAGAAAGTCCATTTAGTTCTTTATCCAACCATGTAAAACTTTCACAAGAATTGGATTTTCGGATCATGGTACTTAACTTTACTTAACATCGAACTTTTCACTAAACAGATTAAAACTCAAAAGGTTTTCGAGCTGCGAAAAGCGGGTAGACCCTCGCTGGATTATTGAGTGAAGTGAGTCGTGAGAGGCACGAAACATCCCTCGGTAAACTAAAAGAAAATTAAATATATATATATATATATATATATATATATATATACATATACATATATATATATATTTATTTTCTAAATGGATCTTCTTTATAATTTCTAATATCAATATTATTAATAATCAATTCCTTAATTATAGGTTCTATCAGAAAGTCCGTTTAATTCTTTATCCAACCATGTAAAACTTTCACAAGAATTGGATTTTCGGATCATGGTACTTAACTTTACGCAACATCGAATTTTTCATTAAACAGATTAAAACTCAAAAGGATTTCGAGCTGCGAAAAGCGGGAAGACCCTCACTGTATTATTGAGTGAAATAAGTCATGAGAGGCACGAAACCACCTTCGGTAAACTGATAGAAAATTTAATTTATATATATATATATATATGTATATATATATATTTCTAAATGGATCTTCTTTATAATTTCTAATATCAATTTTATTAATTGTAGATGTTTATATCCCACAGTTTTTTACCAATTTTACATGTTTATTTATTTTTTTGTTTTTTCTAATACTTTAAGGCTTCTTAAAAAATTCCTATAATTTTGAAGTACTCTGTTTGATATAAATAACTTTAATAATGTTGAAAATGGTAAAATAATTATAAACAGTACAAAGTCTACCTGAATATATATATGTGTGTGTTTGTGTTAGGTATTTTATTATAAAAATTAATGTGTAAGATGGCAGACACAAATAAGTTAACTGACCAATGTCACTAAATAATCAAAGCATTTTTATATAGTTTTTAGATTTATTGTGATGTTATAAAATATATATAAATTTATGGACTATTTATAACGAAACAAAAAATAAATAAATAAATAAAAAATAAAAGTTAATTAAACATAAAAAGTTACTTTCCTTTTATATTTTTGTTTCTTATCCAAAACTTCATCTAATTAAATTCCTAGAAATTGCTTTTAAAATAAAGCTAAGTGATTTTATGCACATATTTAATTACAATCATTAAGCTTATTTAAGTAACACGTATGTAATACATTTTTTTTAAATTTAAATTACTGGTGATTTAAGAAGACGATAAAAAAAAAAAAAAAAAAAAAAAAAAAAAGTATTTTCATTTATATAAACAGTCTCCACATTTCGTCATTTTTATTCATGTGCAAATGATACAATTAAGAAAAGATGTATATAGCTGAATAATTCAAAATACCCTTGATACATGTATGAAAATGATTGGATTAAATACATACACACGTTTGCGTAATAACTAATGCATCTTCAAGTATTGTAAAAATAAATATACAAGAGTACATGTGTTCTAGAGAGACAAATATTTTAAATATATCTTCTGCATTGAGTGGAAAAATTATAAAATGGAAAATATGTTTGTTAAAATAGAAATTAAAAAAATAAGTATTCATATTTTAAACATTTCAAATTTTTAAAGTGTTTCATAAAATCACTCAGGATACGAAAATTTGAATCATGTTAACGTGTCTAATATTTTTTTAATGAAATAATAGGGTATATGATTTGTACCTGATTGGTTAATAAGCTTTATTTAAAATTATTTATAAAAGTAACTCCTGTTGCGATTTCATTCTAATAATTTTGTAACTCGAAATGGCGGTAATTGGAGGAAAAGAAAAGAGGAAAAAGCGAAATTTTGCCCTTTATAAAAGGTATTTTTTGAAGATTATTGTCTTTTGGATCATGCTCTTTAATGTAGTTCCTAGAAAAATACTCAGTCAATCGCATTGTCTGACTGTCCTTGTTAAAAACTATTATTATATCTATTTCAACTTCATTCTTCTAACCCTTTAATAACTTGAAATATAATGCGCATTCCCTATATCAAAGTTAAGACTCATTTGAAAAGTTCTTTTGTTCAGATAAAAATTACAGCAAGATGGAATTCATTCGACATCCGGATCTATCTTAATTAAATAGAACTTTAATTGAAATTTTAATTAGTGGATAGTTATTGCAGGTTAATGGTATGCTTTTAGATGATTTTCCTTTTCTTCTATTCTTATTCTTATTCTATTATCTTATATATTGAAAAATTCTCTGAAAGCATAAAATTATTATATTTATTTCTATTTGAAACACAAATGAATAAAAATACCGAACGAAAGAAAATATTGCGAATGTTCAAATTAATTTAAGTTAAAAAAAAAAAAAAAAAAAAAAAAAAAAAATCGGAAAGTTTAAATTTGTATCTTCAAAGTTTGCATAAAATTTCAGATCTAAAAGTAAATAAATAAATAATTATTAAAAAACTGCTTTTAAGATAATACTAAAAGCAGTATTTTTTGGGTTTGTTGTTGTTTTGAAATATTAGGAAAAATCATAAATAAATATTGTATATTGAAAACAATCTAATTTATTACTTTACAAGCTTGCATATGTAAGGAAAGTATAATAATCACGTTAAAAATCTCACTTTGAGATTTTGGTGTTTTTATATGTTTTGAGGAGCCCTGATTCTCACTTTTACTATTTAGGTAGATTCCTTATAGGAGATCTACCTATTGCAATGGTTCTCATGACACGACCACTGGGAAATTTCTTCATATCTTCACTGATCATGACCCCTAGAACCCAAAACCACCCTCCGTTCAAAAGTTTATATATATATATATATATATATATATATATATATATATGTGTATAACGCTTTTCCCATGTTAAGTTGTGAACACGATAACTGGAGTAATTTTTATTTAAATGTAACCAGCTCGGGATATGTTGTCAGGACAGTAAAAATCTCGGTCGAGTTCGTAGATGGGGTATCCAGCTCAAAGGGGATGGAAATGGTGGGGGGTGGAAATTTTCATTTGCCCATAATTTCTTTAATATTGAAAATAGGAAAATACTTCAAATTAGGCGAATTACCGCCTTACCGTAAAAAACAACTTTTGTATTTAAACTTTTTCGATAACTTCAATTGCTTAAAAGTTACAAGTTAAAAAGTGATTTTTCTTGTGATGAAGCCGACATTTTCTATAGCTTTAATTGCAAAAATTTATAATCTGATGCTTATGTCACGTGCAAATGATAATAAAAAAGATCACTGAAAATATAATAAAATTTTAATCATGCTTTTAAACAATATAAAAATCTGATTTAAAAAAAAAAAAAAAAAAAAAAAAAAAAAAAGTTTAATTTAACAGAAAATATGACGTCACAATTACAACAATGTACTGAGAAAAATGAAATAAAATTTTATCCGTGATTTAAACAAATAAAATAAAAGTTAATAAAAAAATAAGTAAATAAAATCAACATATCTTAGGGCTAAGCAGATTTAGACTTAGCTTTATGACATAGATGCTATAATGTAAAAGATAAATGTCATCGTGAAAAAAAAAAAAAAAATTGTAAATCGATGCTAAACGAATTAAACTGGCATGGTAGAAAAGGTAATAAATTTGGGGACATTTAGGTATCCCTTTAACAAATGAACAAGGGACGATTTTAGAGACGAATTAACTAGGGTGAAATGAACTGGGGACGAATTTTCCGTTGAAGTTTATTTTCATGAAAATTTAAATTTAAATTAAAGTATTTCATTACTCGAATTCCCTTATTTTGATAAATAAAATTATACCATTAAAAAAATAAAATAAACAACACACTTTTATTGAAAAATAAACTAATAAAGGTTTTAGAAAACTATTACATACTTTAAAATCTTTATTAAAAAAAATTAATTGTTGCCACTCGACATTATACAATTACATCCAAATCCTGTGTCACATACGATAGTTTTCTATAAGTATAGATTTTTTGTTTGCCTATTGGTACCTGCCCCTGATGGGAAAAGTGCCTGGAAACAATTGTATCTAGTATTGTCATTGATTATGAAGTCGTGTGCAAAATTTCTGGTCCTTTGGACGACAAGAAGTTGCCGAAAATTGAACTGCAAAATTCCGTTACATACATTAATAGTTGCATCATATCAAGTTAATAAAAGTGTGTTAATAAAAAACCTTGTTAAACGCTTTAATTAATTATTTAAAAATATAAAATTAAAATAATACGTCAATCTTAATACAAATATCGTTTTTGGTGAATAGTTTAGAATGTCAGTTTAGGCAAGAATTAAAAATTTACGATTGAGAGTAATACGTTACAGCTTCCTTTGACTTTTTATCTTGTCGAAACAAGATATTGGTCTGTGCAGAGATATGAGGTTTTCGCGTGGAAAGAAAATATAATGACGCCAAAGCTGCCTTTCGCCATTGCCAAGCTCGCCAAATGTTGTCGCCAAGTCAAAAATTTCGTCGTCAACTATCAACTTTTGTCGCCAAATCACAAATTTCATTTCTAAGTTGCAAGTTTTGTCACCAAAATCTCGCCAAATCATACAATTTACTAAATTCATAACAATTAACATTGAAATTCAGCGGTGCCAAATGGTCAAATGTTAACTAATATTAATGTTAATGTTACAGCTTATGTGAACCAAAACAGTTTCACTTTACAATTTTTACTCATCTGACAATAAGAATCACAAAAACACAATACAAAACTTTCAATAATTCAATAAAAATTACAATGAAATAACTATCCAAAAACCGCTACCACTTATCTGTATTTGACTTGACCATAGCAACGCCAGGCTTACCAGAACTAGTAAGATCACAAGTGCATTTTCACGTTTCTATTACTTTTTCTTTAAAAATAAAGATATTGAACAACAGTTACATGGATTTTAAATAAAAATTATAATTTTCATTAAGCTTGGGTGGGGAGGGGCGTGTAGCCCAATAGCCCCCTCCGGGATTCACCATTGCTGGGATTGTATATCTTTAAGGCTTTTATTTGTAAAATGATCATGAGCTTGAATTTTAAAAAAATGAAACATTTACAAACAAATAAATTTAACCTAAAATTTTAAGTAGAATGAATAAAACCCTTTTGTAGTTGAAAATTAAATTTCTTGAAAACAGAATAGCGACGTAAATAATGCAATGTGTGGGAACAAAGCCGTTGGCTAGTTATTAATGCATATGTAAAATTTATTTACAATTGTAGCATTAACCTTTGCCTTTAAGCTTGCCGAAAAGGGATTTTTTTGAAGATGAAGTATGTATGCGTGTGTATATCTGCGTAAGTATGAGTGTGAATGTACACGATAAAGCCTGAACGATTTGTTTAAATGAGCTTAAACTTGGTACGCATGTTATAGGTCACCATAACACGAACCCGATGGATTTTGGTGAATCTAGTACATGTACTATTTTTACAGGGACACAAAGAATAATTCTTTACCATTATGGCCTGGGGTCCAAATTCTTTAAAGTGCGATAGCGTATAAAAGCATCATTCAACTGAACTGAAAATTTATACAAATATTATTAATTTCCGTGACACAAACTGTATAGATTTTGGTGAATCTAGCAATTATAGTTTTTCTTTTCTTTTTTCTTTTCTTTTTTTTTTTTTTTTTTTTTTTTTTTTTTTTACACGGACACAAAGGAAAATTCTTTTTCATTATAATCTAATGGTCCAGATACTTTCAATTGCGATAGTGTTTAAATGCCTTATCTTCACAGTTTGAACTATATAGATTTTGGTAAATCTAGCACTTATAGTTTTATTTAAGGGATACAAAGAAAAAATGTTTATCATTATGACCTATAGGTCGAAACATTTAAAGTGCGATAGCGTGTAAACACCTTATTCCATTGAAGTGAAAATTTATACACATGTTATAGATCACCGTGGCACAAATTATATAGATTTTGGTGAATCTAGCCCTCACATATTTTTACAGGGACACAACAAAATTTTCCATATAGTGTTTATAATTCTTTACCATTATGATCTATGGGCTCAATCTTTTTGAAATGCAATAGCATAAAATTATACAATTGGGGAAAATACTCAAACATGAAAATTTTCACTTTTGTTTATTTAACAACTTCTCTTATTTTAATTTATTTATGCAGCCGTTAATTACCTAATGTTCGGAAAGCCGAGTGGAATCACGCCAGATTATTTTCTTTCCGAACATGCAAATGTAAGGAAAATATTGTAATCGTGTCAAAAATCTGTCTTTGAGATTTCGGTGTTTCTATACGTTTCGAGGTCTTCTCAGTTAATTTTTACTATTTTTGCCATGATGTATGTGTTTGTGTATGTGTATGTGTGTGACTGAACACGACAGAGCCTAAACACTTTCAGAAAATGACTTGAAATTCGTTACGTATGCTATAGGTCCCAATAACACAAACTGTACAGTATTTTTACAGTGACACAGAGAAAAAATTCTTTATCATTATAGCCTAAGGGCCTAAATTCATATAGTGTCTAAACGCTTCATTCACCTGAGCTGACAAATTATACACATATTATATGTCACCGTGGCAAAAATTGCATAAATTTTGGTGAATCTAGCTTTTATAGTTTTTTTTTTTTTTTTTTTTTTTTTACAGGGACACAAAGAACAATTCTTTATAATTATGGCTAATGGGCCTAATTATTTGAAGTGCAATAGTATAAAATTAAATAATGGAAAAAATACTCAAACACATATTTTTTAAATTTTACTTTTGTTTATTAACGACTTGTCTTACTTTGATTTATTTAATTAATTATTTAATGTTCAGAAAGTCGAGTGGAGCCACTCCAGATTTTTGTATAATCTTCACTTTAATTTTAATTGAATGTGCGCTTTTTATAATATTAATTTTCACGTTATTCTGTATACGTAGAAGGAGAAAAGATCGAATTATTAATTTTTAGTGCCTATTAAAGTTTGGTGAAAATTGGCTGGTAGCGTTGCTATTCCACTTTTTCATAATTTGAAATACAACAATCTCCTATATTATTAAAATCTGTACGCGTGTGTCTGTGTGTGTGTCTGTGTGTCTGTCTGTGAGAAACGGCTTGAAACGGATAAGGCTCCGCCGCTAATGGTCGCACGGACTTCGAACAGGTACCGTCGGACAGAGAATTTATCGCAGATCTGGGTTATCTAATTTGCTAAACGATGCGACCCTAATTAGCGGAGATATTAATTAAAACGTCGACCATTGTCTATCGAAAAATGACCCAGAATTCATGATTAAATGCTTAAAAAGCGACATTTTTACGGAAAAAGTGGAAAATAAATTAGAAATATCAGTCGTATCGTTACAAACAAGATACCATTGGAAAGGGCTTTTTTTTCTCAATCCGATGGTTTAAACGGCTTATCGATCGGACAATTAGATATTTTAAAATTAACTAAACTATAAAAAAATGTTGGCAACGAATCACAAAAATGTTATCTTTGCAGACGTTAAGTCTCCAGCTGTCTTCAACGGAAACACAGCTGGTATTCATTAAGGTCACCTGATTCGTAGTTGGATTAAAAATTACAATTTTCTATTTTCTTCAATTTTTAAAATTTTACACATTTTATTTAGTATATAATATTTACACCACAAAACAAACTTGCATTTCAAATTTCATCCATTTCCGTCAATAAACAAAAGATTTACATTTTAATTGCAAATTAAATTTTATCTTCACACGCCGGACATTTTTGCAATATTTTAATACGCGTATTTCAATTTCTAATTACGATTGATTTATTTTTTATACATCATACGAAAGATATTTTAAAGTTCTTTTACATAATTCAAAGTTTTCAACAGATTTACGCGTTTTGAGGTCTCCTGAATCAGTGTTCTTTCATGGCGCTGTAATATTTTCAAATTTCAATATTTCAATTTCTAATTATGATTCAATTATTTTTAATACATCATTCGAAAGATATTTTAAAGTTCTTTTAAATTATCGAAAGTTTTCACCAGAATTACACGTTTTGAGGTGTTCTGAATCAGTTTTCTTTTATGGCGTTGTAATATTTTCAAATTTCAATATTACAATTTCTAATTATGATTAAATTATTTTTAATACTTAATTCGAAAGAAATTTTAAAGTTCTTTTATATTATCGAAAGTTTTCACCAGATTTACACGTTTTGAGGTGTCCCGAATGAGTTTTCTGTTGTATCTCAGATACTAATTATAATAATTTCATAAGTAATACATCATTAGAAAGCTTTTTTGATTTGGAATCGAACAGCGGAATACAGAAATTTCTACCGCCAGATGGCGCTGTAATTTTTTCAAATTTCAATATTTCAATTTCTAATTCTAATTAAGTTATTTTTAATGCATCACTCGAAAGATATTTTAAAGTTCTTTTAAATTATCGAAAGTTTTCACGAGATTTACACGTTTTGAGGTGTCCTGAATCAGTTTTCTCTTACGGTGCTGTATTATTTTCAAATTTCAATATTTCAATTTCTAATTCTAATTAAATTCTTTTTAATACATCATTCGAAAGATATTTTAAAGTTCTTTTATATTATCGAAAGTTTTCACCAGATTTACACGTTTTGAGGTGTCCTGAATTAGATTTCTTTGTATCTCAGCTACTAATTAAAATAATTTCATAAGTAATACATCATTAGAAAGCGTTTTTGAATTGGAATGGAACAGTGGAATACAGAAATTTCTACCGACAGATGGCGCTGTAATATTTTCAAATTTCAATATTTCAATTTCTAATTATGATTAAATTATTTTGAATACATCATTCGAAAGATATTTTAAAGTTCATTTAAATTATCGAAAGTTTTCACCAGATTTACACGTTTTAAGGTGTCTTGATTAAATTTTCTTTTGCATCTCAGCCAAATGAGTTAGATCGTTCAAAATTGGTATACGCAGGTTAATTAAGAGGGCCTGAAAGGGTGGAGAAGAAATAGACGTGCACCGCGCGCGTATCCCTTAACTTGTGCGCGCGCAGCGCGCACGCGACTGCGCTGCCGAAGGCAGTGGGGACCCGGTGCGAGTTTTTACACGATCAGAAATGATTTTTTTTTAGGGGGCACAAAAGGTCAGGGAAGGAATACGCGCGCGCAGCGCGTGTATCCCTTCAGTCGTGCGCGCAGCGCGCACGGTACTGCGCTGCCGAAGGCAGTGGGGACCCGGTGCGAGTTTTTGCACGATCAGAAATGATTTTTTTTTAGGGGACACGAAGGGTCAGGGAAGGAATACGCGAGCGCAGCGCGTGTATCCGTGAACTTGTTCTGGGTCATTTTTCGATAGACAATGGTCGACGTTTTAATTAATATCTCCGCTAATTAGGGTCGCATCGTTTAGCAAATTAGATAACCCAGATCTGCGATAAATTCTCTGTCCGACGGTACCTGTTCGAAGTCCGTGCGACCATTAGCGGCGGAGCCTTATCCGTTTCAAGCCGTTTCTCACAGACAGACACACAGACACACACACAGACACACGCGTACAGATTTTAATAATATAGGAGATAATATTTACACCACAAAACAAACTTGCATTTCAAATTTCATCGATTTTCGTCAATAAACAAAAGATTTACATTTTAATTGCAAATTAAATTTTATCTTTACACGCCGGACATTTTTGCAATATTCTAATACGCGTATTTCAATTTCTAATTACGATTGATTTATTTTTTATACATCATACGAAAGATATTTTAAAGTTCTTTTACATAATTCAAAGTTTTCAACAGATTTACACGTTTTGAGGTCTCCTGAATCAGTGTTCTTTCATGGCGCTGTAATATTTTCAAATTTCAATATTTCAATTTCTAATTATGATTAAATTATTTTTAATACATCATTCGAAAGATATTTTGAAGTTCTTTTAAATTATCGAAAATTTTCACCAGATTTACACGTTTTGAGGTATCCTGATTCAATTTTCTTTTATGGCGCTGTAATATTTTCAAATTTCAATTTCTAATTATGGTTAAATTATTTTTAATGCATCATTCGAAAGATATTTTAAAGTTCTTTTATATTATCGAAAGTTTTCACCAGATTTACACGTTTTGAGGTCTCCCGAATTCGTTTTCTTTTGTATATCAGATACTAATTATAATAATTTCATAAGTAATACATCATTAGAAAGCTTTTTTGATTTGGAATCGAACAGTGGAATACAGAAATTTCTACCGCCAGATGGCGCTGTAATTTTTTCAAATTTCAATATTTCAATTTCTAATTATAATTAAATTATTTTTAATGCATCACTCGAAAGATATTTTAAAGTTCTTTTAAATTATCGAAAGTTTTCACGATATTTACACGTTTTGAGGTGTCCTGAATCAGTTTTCTCTTATGGTGCTGTATTATTTTCAAATTTCAATATTTCAATTTCTAATTATGATTAAATTTTTTTTAATACATCATTCGAAAGATATTTTAAAGTTCTTTTATATTATCGAAAGTTTTCACCAGATTTACACGTTTTGAGGTGTCCTGAATTAGTTTTCTTTGTATCTCAGCTACTAATTAAAATAATTTCATAAGTAATACATCATTAGAAAGCGTTTTTGAATTGGAATGGAACAGTAGAATACAGAAATTTCTACCGACAGAAGGCGCTGTAATATTTTCAAATTTCAATATTTCAATTTCTAATTATGATTAAATTATTTTTAATGCATCACTCGAAAGATATTTTAAAGTTCTTTTAAATTATCGAAAGTTTTCACCAGATTTACACGTTTTGAGGTGTCCTGATTATGTTTTCTTTTGCATCTCAGCCAAATGAGTTAGATCGTTCAAAATTGGTATACGTAGGTTAATTAAGAGGGCCTGAAAGGGTGGAGAAGAAATAGGCGTGCACCGCGCGCGTATCCCTTAACTTGTGCGTGCGCAGCGCGCACGCGATCGCGCTGCCGAAGGCAGTGGGGACCCGGTGCGAGTTTTTTCCCGATCAGAAATGATTTTTTTTTTAGGGGGCACGAAGGCTCAGAGAAGGAATACGCGCGCGCAGCGCGTGTATCTCTTCAGTTGTGCGCGCGCAGCGCGCACGGGACTGCGCTGCCGAAGGCAGTGGGGACCCGGTGCGAGTTTTTACCCGATCAGAAATGATTTTTTTTAGGGGGCACGTAGGGTCAGGGAAGGAATACGCGCGCGCAGCGCGTGGGGACCCGGCCCGACTTTTTACCCAATCAGAAATGATTTTTTTTTTAAATTTCTTTTCTTAACACTAAAAGTTTCTGTTAGTGATTCATTATTTTTAGTGATTCATTTGAAAATACTGACCCGCTAGCGGGCGAAGCCAGCTAGTATAGGATAAAATTTCGTATAAAAGTACACAATAATTTTATTTAACGAATTATTGTGAAATTCAGAATAATTAGTGGTAAAAATTGTCAAACAGTCAACGAGGGAAAAAAAATGTATATGTAGGTATGTTGTCGCTTAACACCTTAGAATGATATTCCTCCCGGGGTGGTATATGAATTTTCAATAGGAGTATTATCAAAGAACTTGTCAGTGGTTGAACCATATAGCAAATTATAGATATATATTTTTTTAACAAATAATATATATATATATATATATATATATATATATATATATATATATATATATATATATATATATATATAAAAGATGTCATATGTAGAGCATAAAAATATCCTTTTTTTTTTTAATTAAAAATAAATTTATGTGATAATACTTGCTGAGTCAGTGAATATTTATCGTGAATGAAATTATATTTTCTATTTAATTTGATTTAACTCGCATATATATATATTTAAGCGCAATACTATAATATTTCTCGCTTTAATTTTTTCGATTTTTATTTTCCAGTTCATATACATATATAAGGATTATTTTTGTAATACCTATTTACGATATGGATATCTTATTTCACATATTTTAAAATCGAATGGTTGTAGATAGTTGCTAATTCATATTTTAAAATTTCATGATGTCTAGCTGTACTTCTTCAACATTCGTCTTGACACGAGCTCCCTTTTTAGAGATATCAACAATTTTACGCTATTTTTCGTGGTGTATGTATTTGTGTATGTGTAAGTAAGTATGTGTGTCAGTGAACACGAAAGCGTATAATTACTTTGTTCGAATTATCTGAACACTGGGGAACGTTATAGTTCACTGCAGCATGAAATATATAGATATTGGGGAACCTTTGATTTATAGTTTTTTCATATGGACAAAAATATTTTTTTTAATTATTATTATGGCCTACGGGCTGAAATCGGGTTCTGTTTTAAGTCACCGTAATGATAATTCTTTATCATTACGGCCTACGTGTTCAAGTTATTTAAAATGCGACAACACCTAAATGTCTTATTAGAATGAATTGAAAATCCATATACATGTTATAGGTAATCGTCGCATAAACTTCGTAGATTTTGTTTAAAGAAATTTACGGGTCACAACGTGATTTTTTTATTATTATTATGACCTAAGGGCTCAATTCATTTGAAGGGCAATAGCGTTAGACGCAATACTTAATTGAACTGATTGATTTCTGACTTCTCTTCTTTGAACTTATTTAAACTATCGTTAATTATGTAATTTTCAGAAAGTCGAATGGATTCACCCTAGATTTTTAATGTTGATTGAAATGATGTAAAATATGTTCTTAAAACAAATTTTTTTCATTAAGTAGTTTTCGTATTACCTTTTTAATGTTATCTACTATATTATCCGTTGCTAATTTATGCCCAGGTATAACTTAAAACAGCAAAAGGAACATCCGGGCACTTTTATCATCCAGTGATATCTACATCTTGCCGCCCAAAGTAATTTTTAATCATCTTATCCCGAAACGTTGTACATGACATATCTGTGCTTACTAATTTATAAAAAAAGGAATCGGTCGTCATTATAGATTTTTTGGATAGGTACTTAAAAAAAAAAAAAATATATCCGAATTATTTCTTTCCCTTTTAAAATTCGTATTACATAATTAAATAAATAAGTGATATGTTTCAACACGTTCTAAACGGGATTTTTGCTCAAACGTAACACAAAATTTTTCTAAAAAGTACAAAAAAGTAAAAGATTCAACATTGTCGAAGTACGGGCTGTCGGTTTGCTCCTTACAGTGACTGCTTATTATTAGGGAACCACAAGAAACGGCTTCTTATGACTAACTTATCTTTTCACTAATTTACAAAAAAAAAAAAAAAAAAAAAAAAAAAAAAAAATGTAGCATGTATTTAATTTTGGATGATTGAGGGCTGGATTTTACGTCGCACTAGTGCTGCGCAGATGGGAAATTAGCGACAGTCTGGGACACACCCCTAGATGTGGTACATGCAATCACAATTTTGATCCTCCACGGAAGGGATGTATTTAATTTTGGAATACGTCTTTTGTCTTTTTCTGTTATAAGAAAAATGTTTCTACTGACGGGGACAATATATCTCAGCATTTGTCGTGTATAAGGGTAAAATTGTATATATAAAATTAACATTATTAAACATTGATGATTCCAGTTATGTGCATATCGAACGAGAAGTGACACAAGCCATCTATAATTTTTATGATGTGCTTGGAAGTTACTTCTGAGCTTCCATGGCGTCAAATCACATACATAAGATCCTTATTTTATGAAAGCGTGCTGGGCACCAAGGAAAGTCCAAGACAATGCTAATTAGCAATTTTCTCAAATTTTAATTAAAACATAAATTTATCATCATTTAATTGATGTAATTCCCATGAAGCCTAATGATTAAGATACTTAAAATATAAAACTATGACATTTTCAGCCTTGTGCACTTCATTGAAGAAGTTGGGGTGACGTTGATCACATTTTTTGCAGTTTTTAAATGCTTATATCTCAGAAACTATCAGTTAAAATCGCAATAGATTTTGCAGGTAAAGTTTTATATTGTGCAATTGTTTAATATAACGTATTTTGACTGTTAGGTCTCGCTACACTGAAAAATGATGAAGGAAAATTTTGTAATGGCCACAGCGCATTACAAAATATTATTATTTATATTATTATATGTATAATTATTATATATATTATTATTATTGTTGCTTGTCTTGTTGTTGTTGTTATTTATTCTGGAATATTACATAAAATATTGTCTATTGTTTAATTATTTAAAACAATGTATTTTTCTCTGGTAGGTTTTTCTCGCTCAAATGAAGAATGATACAGAAAGAATGTTCAATGACCCCAGCCCATTATAATTTTTATGGTTTTTATTTTTGTTGTTTATTGTGGGAATTTTGAAGGTTTTTCACTTAACGAATTTTATTCTTACTTAATTCATTTAATTTTAATTTAAGTGCCGTTTTTTTTTTTTTTTTTTTCTTTTTTTTTTCTTTTTTCTTTTTCTTTTTTTCTTTCTTTTTTTTTTTTTTTTTTTTTTTTTGTATAAAAATAATATAGCTGACTTAATTTTATAAGCATTTTTAAGTTACTAAATAAAATTGAACAAAATTCTGTTTTAAATTTTGGTTGTAGGTGTTAATTTTATATGGTACTTTTAATGATTGAAGAAACAGATAAAAGAAAGTAAAAAAATTCTGATATTTTCAAAATATATGAACTGCTAAGATATTTAGATTGCACAGTACTGAAATACTTTAATTTTTAGATACATATTTCGGTTATGCTAATGGATCGTTAACATAACAAGTTAGCATAACTTAACATTTCCCTTAATTTACCGAAGATTTCCTTTCTCTGGTAGAGTGGTGAAACGTAATTTCATGATAGATATCTTAAAAGCAGAAATCAAATCTTTTAAAAATCTTTTTTTTTTTTTTTTTTTTTTCTGTTTCTAAGGCAATTGAAATACGATGAAAAAAAATATATATAAATTTATTTTGTTGTTAAGTAATGAGTCCGTTGAGTTTTTTTCTTTTACTCATTTAAAAAGGGGATTAACTTTAATGAATAAAATGCTTCATTATTAAGTTTAAAACTGTACTTGAAAACTTCCAATTTTTTCAATGAATTGAATCTGTTTTGAACATACTTTCTAAGTTTTGCTTCCAATTTTCTAGAAGTTGTTTAGATAATTGTACATGTAAAACATAAGACATGTAAAACATAACTGTGCATGTAAAACATGACATTATTATCCAGAGCTATATGTTTTATTACAATTATATATATATATACATCGAAATTGTTTTATATTTTTAATATAATAACACAGAGTATAAATTTTTTATATAATTACTTCTTTTTGTACTACGTTTTACAAAACTGCTTGCTAATAATAAAAAAAATTAAATAAACAAATAAACAAATAAATTTGTATTTAATTAGTTTCTTTTTACAAAAGTATCAAATTGGAATTATTTTTGATAAAAATATTTCTAGTTATTCCTGTCAAATGAAATATTTAAATTAAGATCAGAATTTGTTCACAAAATGTCTATTTTTATGAAATTTATGAGTCTTCTATGTACAAAGAAAAATTTTTTTAATAATTAATAATGAATTTAAGAAATTTATTTACGAAAATATTTATTCGCTATTTTAATATATAATATTTTCATCTTGATTTCATCTTGAATAATTCATTTACTTTTATAAACATTAATTGGAAACATCGAAATATCTTTACTAAATTTAATATATGCATAAATTAATTTCCTGCAAACATTTGCAAACAATCTATCTCATATGATATTAAATATGCAGAAAAATTTTGAGATTTTGAATGATTTTAATTAAAAAGTAAGACGAAAAGTATATTAAAATATTATATATATTTACACGGTATTTTTTGTGTCAGATTTTCAAAATACATATTATTATTCACAAAATAATGTCTTATTCATATTGTTATAAATTTTCTTTTAATAATTTGGTATTATATGAAAATTTATTGTGAATATAATAGTAGTTTCTTTAAATCTGTGTATTACATATGCCACTTGATTAATTACTTTAAAGGTAAATTCAGTATAAAAAAGGTTAAAGTATTTGTTAGAAATATTAATTTTAACAAAATTATAAATATTTAAACGAATTTCTTGTTATTTTGACACTGAGAATAATATATGTTTTTAAATATACAGTCACAACCCCCCCCCCCTCACACACACACACCTAATTTCGCCGTAGTATATCGAACAAGCATGCGGCTTGTTCTAATAACGTCTAGTTTTTAATGGTGTAGTTAGATTTTACTTAAGGGGTTATCTACATATTAAAACAGGCATAAACTTCCCCTATTTTTGACCTCATATTCAGATTTCTGAGATCAATGCAGTTCGCAAAACCTACCTATTTATATATTTTAAATTAATTCTAAACAGAGTTACACGTGGAAATGTGTTAGGGGACCGCCTATACATTTAGAAAAAATAAATCGTGATCTACCACCCAATATACATTATATATTAAATTTCACACCGGAAAAAAGTTCAGAAATCTTAATTATAAAATAAAAAACGATTGTAATTCGCCGAACTGTATAACTTTATGAATAAAAAAAATTTTAGTGGTTTCTATTTATTAAACATAAAAATCTAGATACCAAGGTAAAAGAATAATAGTAATAATGGTAATAATATCAATAGCGGTTAAAAAAAAAAAAAAAAAAAAAAAAAAAAAAAATTGTTTTTAATATTTAAGAAAAAGAGTTATCTACTTCTTGTTGGGAATATTTTTATTTTATATAGTAAGCTCCGCATGAAAGTGTTACTATAAAGTTTTACATTTAATTTTAGGCGTACAAACCACCAATAGATAATATATAAAAATATAAATAACAAGATTTAAACTAAAATCTGAGAAAGGGTATTTAACATTTTCGCGACTGCTGACGTAGTTTCACGTCATTTGGAAATCTCTAACTCCTCCAGTGGGCGTTTCTTTCACAATTCGTGTTTTACGATATTTCTTAAGAATACTCCTTATATTCATATTTATATAAACAAAATAGTATGAATACAAATACTTTCACTAGAAAGAGTATAATTATTATGGATATTCAAATGAAAATAAATATGGATATAGAGAAAACGGTTTCCTATTGCCTAGAACGAATATTTCCCGTTCTGCAGTCGTCTACTGTACTTGGATTCTTAATTTTAAATGTGTAAAATCTATGTTTTTAAAAGTAATAAGATATATTACTTCGTTTTAAATTCTTTTTTCGTGATAAATGTGACGCCAGTTTTACTTCGTGATTAGAATAATAGAATATAAATAATATTGCGGTTTGTTTAAATAATAGATTTTAAAAACTTAAAAAAAAAATACTACTGTATTATTCAGTATTTAAAAAACATTTAATAAAAATTTTATATTTTATTGTGCTACGTCATGCGATAAAATTTAAATAGCATAAACGGTAGGGTAAACGAATGCGAAAATGTCACAACAAGATTAAAACAGAAAATTTGTTTTAAAAAATCTGATAAAAAATAATAATAATTAATTATGTTAATTTAGAAAAAGGAAAAAAACAAAAATATTGATCACTGCTCTTTCAAATAATAATCCTCGTCTTACCGCGTTTTCTAAATCATAATATTTAACTTGAGGTACACGAATCCTAGAATATTCAAGTTAAAAACAAAAGACAAAAGGGATAAAATGGAATTTTAGCAGTGAGAAACTTGGAAAAGTTATGTAATATTTATGAACAAAGACTTAACATTTCAGAATCAAATATACACTTCTTTGCAACGGAAGCCACACCTTTACACAATTTTTCTAAAACTTTACATTAAAAAACAAAATTATTTTACATACTTCCAATTATAGCATTTAAATTTGTCTTCAGCATTCGATGCAGTAGATGCCATTGACATTTATGCATACCAGCGTCACATAGAGAGGCATATACGAATACAGAAACTAGTTTTTTTTTATATTGTTTCCGCAATATAGAGGCGGGGCTTCATTTCTTTTGGAATTTTTTCACAATATCTCGCTTGTATTGCGATAATTTTATAAAAAATAATCCAATTTGTATCATAAACATGGAAATGTTGCTTAGAAAACAATTAGAATAACATTAAGGTAAATTAAAATGTTTTTTCTTGAAAATATAAACAGATATTTACTCACAGAGGCTACAAATTATTATAAGTGACGGCCCCCTAACAACAGTAAAAAGTGAAATATCACTGTAACTAAAAATATAATGTTAAGAACGAGCTGTTTTGGAAACCCATGTTTCTGATGATGCCCGTTCTATTTATGCAAAAATTAACATAGGTCATAATTTTTCAAATTAGAAATTATTAATAATTTTCATATTTAAAAAAAAAAAAAAAAAAAAAAAAAACTTATCAAAAATATGCATGGAATATGTTTGGGTCACTTCATTCAATCATATAAAAAAAAAAAAAAAAAAAAACAGAATTTGAATATCATAATTATTTTGGAAGATATGAATCAACGTTTGTCACATTTATTTAACATTAGCGCCCTCATAGTTTGACAGCTTATAACTCTGTGAAGAATTGAGAAAAATATACAAACTATACCATTTTCCGCGATGATTTGGTCCAACGAATTCAAATAAATTATAAAAAATGGGGGTTACCATTGAAAAAAAAATGCAGTTGGTGCCAGTTACATGACCATCATTTTTGTAAAATGTAGTTGACAGATTTTCAAATGACGTTATATATTTATGTTAGTTTTTTTTTTTTTTTTTAACTAACTGATGTTATTTGTTTATATTCATCAAAAAGTATATATACACTTCTCTAGAATTAAAAAAAAAAAAAAAAAAATGCTTAGCTAATGAAATTTAGAGACATTGTTGTTCTACATTTGCAATTGCTTGTCAAACATTTCTATTAATAATTTCGCACCAAACTAAAATTACAAAGAAAAATAAATACTTAAGTGTTGAACTTACAAGGGCATTATTTTATGCATTAATTGCTGATTACACAGGCCTGCGAAATAATATATATATATTTTTTTCATTGCTCTAATGCGTTTTGATACATTGAATTCAGAAATGCTTCTCTTTCCTCCCTATCATGTAAGGATTTTTCACAAAATGAGGATGAAGATCGGAAAATTTCACACAGAGGCTTTAACAATATCTAAATTATTTATCGAAAAATGCAATAGGCTATCATTATCTTTTAAATGCGTTTCTTTGCGTAGAATATCCCTTTAAAGCTTTTCTCTGGTGCACGGCTTCATGGCTTTAGAAGGGGGGGATTTACTACGCCGCCCCCAACAATAATCAGCTAGCATGTTAATTCTCTCTCCTCCCTCGTACCTCCTTTATATTTCATTGATGTCTTTATGAATTAGCTATATTTGTTTTTAAATCGCATCACCCATAATTTTCAGGATATAACTTAGATTGGAGTTGAAAAAATGGATCATCTCAGAAAATCCCAAGTTTTGTCAAAACAGCACGTGATGAAACTTTGTGAATAGATTTTTTTTTTTTAAATCAGCATTCAAAAATCGACCAGAAAAACACACCACTTTGAAGTAAAACTTCTTATATTTTAATTTATTTTATAATTTTTTCCAATATTATATAGATTTTAAAAAGTGCAGTTTAAATTTAAGTTTTATTTGTTCATTACAACGTATTATTTAATTAAATAATTGAATTTAAAATAAATAATTTCATAATATTTACGTCTAAATTGTACCTTTGTACTTCATGTATAACAAACCTACCCTCCTTTGCACCGGGGCATCTTCAGCAACTATCCGGAAGCACATTCTTTTAAAGCAGACTAGTGTTGCTGAAAATTCCGTGGGGCAAGAGAACGATAGATCTGTCAAAAACAAAATAAAACGGTACAAATTAAACTTAAATATTACATTACTTTACATTATGTTTACATTATGATACATTCACTCAGCACGTTCTTTTACAATAGTTTGTAGATGATAAAATTTATTAAATTATATTTATCGCATTCCATTACAAAAATTAATACGAGAATAAACAAATCAAAATAGAAATATGTAAAACAGTTTGAGGCTGAGTTAGTTTGACGTCATTCTAGAACTACGCAATGGACAATATACGGTGGCCTGGGATTCAACACTAAGGAATTTAAAATAGACAGAATACAGTCGACAGTAAAATTACTGAAGCACGCATCCACTTTTTTTTTTTTTTTTTTTTTTTTTGTAAGTTTAGTTTGATAGTTGATTTTTATCATCAACTTCTTCTTTTTTATGAAGAGCATAAATAATGAGATCATGACACGAAAATCTTTACCTAACCAAACAATATTAGGTGCAGATCTTTTAAAAACGAATTAATGCTGGCACTTCAATAATTTTGCTGCCATCTATATATATGAATCTACTAATTCATGAGTTCTTACAATTTTGACAAAGTGTATAAACGTAAATACTAAAAATTTTGAAAAAAAAAAAAAAAAAATGTGCACAAGATTTTTAAGGCTGTTTAACTGGTAATTCTTGCAGTTATGTTTAACTTTCTTTTATCTTCATTATCTTTTTTCATAATTTGATAAACTTGCCGTTTTGCAATTACAATAATGTGTCCATGAGGCGTACGTTTAAAAAAAGCGCGCCTTTTGTTTAACTTAAAAGGTTCTAATCACAGATTTTTTTTTTTTTTTTTTTTGTTATTGATTAAATGCCATTCTTAAAAATCTAATTTCTAAAAGTGAACACCACAACTGTCGTTAGCAAAGCTTAATTAATTTAAACATTAAATAATGATATATAGAAATGCAGGTCTGACTGTGTTCCTCGTTAATTTATTCTGCACTGTCAAGTGGTCGCCGTCGCGAGGAGTTCGCTGAACTATCAAAGGGAAAGTATATCTACATATATTTAATCTTTATAGCTACCGTACAATTACATTGTCATGATGCACTGAAAAACATAGATTCTTAAAAATAAGTATATATTGTCTCAAAATACCCCGAAACAATATATACTTAAATTTGAAAACCCATGTACTCATTTTCGAGTATATTGACGTACTCAAAAATGGGGTTGACCAATAAGAATCCCAATATCCCCATGTTTGACATGTGAATGCACTCAGACGTTAGTACATGAGTTTTCAAATTTAAGTATATATTGTTTCGGGGCTATTTTCAGACAATATATACTTATTTTTAAGAACCTATTTTTTACAGTGTGATAAGATCAAATAAGTCGTTTGCCTGAGATATTTGAGACAGAAACTTATTTTTAGTAATTTTTTACAGAACTTCTACAGCACGTCAGTAGCTAATATCTTTGGAAAATATCATTTATGATTAAAATTCATGCCAGTATTTCTTTTTCTCAAGGAAAACGACGATTATAACTTGAAAGATTTTTCTTGTTGGTGAGAACCTTTAATAATTGCTATACAAAAAAAAAAATTGATAAGACGAATTTATCTTACTACTGACTTATATGTAAAAATAAAAAAAAATAAATAAATAAATAAAAAAAAAAAATAATCACAATCATCTTTTTTTTATCGACATAAACTGAACACAGCGTTTTATTGTTATTAATGTACACTACTTTTCTTTTGGCTTATTAAGATGCTAAATTAAATCTTAAATTGTCCAATTTCCTTAAAACAGTGTTATTATGGACTTCAATTTCAAGGAAAATTTTAATTAAAGTAATCGATTTAGCCCACTTGAGTGTATTTACTTCTGTATAACTTATTTTCGTCATGATTTACTATCGCACATAACAATAAAAATGAGCAAGTAATTTGTTTGAATTATAAATTTGAATTGATTTGCTGGAAATTATATTAGTATGAGCAAATCTAAGAAAAAAAAAAAAACTGTACATCGTTTAACATTAGGTAATATTGTAAAATAAAAAGCTGAATTGAGTTCCTAAAGAAAAAGTATCAAAGTTTGCGTGAAACACACTATTAAAGGTGAAAAAAAGGTGCAGATCTGTATACATCTTTTCAACATTACCATTGATTTTTCCATTAGTACTTCAAAGTTTTCGTTGTAAACAATACATTTAATTCCAAAGTTTCAACTGTTTCTGTATTAACTTCGAGATTGTAAAAGACTTGAAACATAAAAGAAAAAAGTGTATAAAGATCATTTGAGGTAAGTACTTAAAGAAATGTGTTTCCGATAGTCTCTGATATTTCCTCATTTTTTATTTGAAAAAAAATTCTGAACAAAAGAAAAGAAATGAATGAAAAATTAATAGAATATAAAGCATTACCCGTATATGTATAAATGCTGTTTTCTAGACTTTATTGGATTTATTTTAATTATTACATATGAAATGTCATTTAAAAATTAAATTGAGTTTTCTTAAGACATAACCTCTGAATTGAAAAATAATTTTTTTTAAGAAATTTGTTTTATATATATATATATATATATATATATATATACATTATGTATTAAATTTCATAAGACCAATAAATTAGATTTATTTTATAGTAGATATGTTGCATTTATATTTCACTTTTATTTAACTATTCATTTATCTTTAATGTTGTTAAAATATACAATTAACCTTGTAAAACGCTCCGTACAAGAATTACTATTTATAAATCTTAGTTTAATAAAATGCAATTATTATTTTTTTTAATCATACAAAATATTTATCCGTTTATGACTCTTCTGGAATTTTGTAAAATTCACAATTTAATAAAATGTTTAAAATTTATTACTGTATAGCAAATCATTTTGTCCCTTTATTTTTTCAGGTTAATCACTTAATAAAGTAAACTTGAAATCATTTTTTTATGACTTAAGAATATATTTAGGATATATCATTATGAATATTAAAGCGTTATACATTATTTTTTATTTATATTTACATGAATATTTTCATTCAGTTCTGAGATAAATGAATAACAATTATATCTAACTTCTTAACATATATTTATATACACGCAATGCAAACATTTGGCAATTCCAAATGACATGAAAATAAAGAATTTTAGTCAAAACATTCTTTATTTATTTATTTTTTTAAATAATTAATGAAATTCATACCTTTGCTTCCTTTTTTTAATATAAATTATTTTCATTTTTTCGTAATTTCGTAAAATTTTAAATTATTTTTCAATTATAATTTATATTTGTTATAATTTGCTGCGATAAAAGTGCATGATTATTTTCGATGCACGTTTATTACAAACAGAAATTATGAAGCTATAAACAAAACGTATATTAAAATATTAAAAACTGAACATTAAACGTTTTTTTCAAACTTTGTTTTTTCTGTTAATAGTAAAATTTCAATTTACAAAATTTTACTGATTCAATGTCCTTAAAATATAATGTGGGTCGAACATCCCTAACACACTTTAAACTAATTTAATGTCACTTTTAAATTTATGTCAAGTTGCAACTGCACATAAATTTGAAATTCTGTGCATTAATCATTAGACTGTGCTTTAATCATATTAAAAAAAAAAAAAAATCAAACCGTGTTTTGAATTTTTCAAAACATTTGTCAATCAGTCGAATACTGGAAGTCATCATGAGCGCTTTGGAATACCTCCTAGTGGTCGCATTTGATGCTTAACGCCATCCTAACTATAAAAAACATGTGTAAAAGAGTGGTTAATCCAATTAAACATATAAACTTTTAAACTATTTTGCAGAGATAAAAAAAAAAAGTACATTGCGACAAATAAAACAGATACTAATTTATTTTAAACTGTAGAGTATTTATTGAAATATATTTTAAAACAAATAATAATCATTATTAAAAAATTAAAGGCAATTACAATTACAATAACACCAAATTCGATATTTTGTGGAAACCGTTAAAATTTGCGGGAGAGAGAGCAAGGCGATTACATGTTTATTACGCGATAATCTTAGTCGAAGTCTATGGAATTAAACCCGACAGCACACTTGTAAACCGCCAGATTGTGGTAACATCATCACATTCAGAAGCCAACGGCGCCAAGTAATTTTCCTTTGTCTTAATGATATTCTAAGGGATTTTTTTAAATCTAAAAAAACGGTTGTAAAGATGGCAACCCTACCTTGGCATATATCAGTGTGCCAAAAAGACCGTTGGAAACAGGTGGAAGTAATCATGAAATATTACGAAATTCTCGCGACATGATGTCTAAATTATGGGTCATTATTAGTTTATTTTAAACCGCAATTAAATACATTATCTGTATCTGGAGTTGAACAAAAAATAAAAAAAAAATTATAACGGAAATTTTCTAATGGAACATTTACAGCTATAAATATAAATAGATTTATTGAGACAGGCAGTGAAATAGAAATAAAAATATAATTACTTTCAGGGAGAATAAAATTAAATTGTGTATAAGATCCCTAATATATATATTGCATTATGCTAAAAAGAAGATCAATGGATTTATTACTGAATTCATTCTTAAAACTAGAAAAAGATTATGTCTTTTAATTTCCAACTAAGAATTTAATAATTTTGAAATAAGTCCGACACATATAAATAGGATTATTAAAAGTTAATAAATTTTAATTGTGAATAAATAGATATTTAATTAGAATAGAATAAATTTGATGAAATAAAAGCATATATGAGCAACTCCCTCACAACATACAGATAAATTTTCAGAAATATTTCAGAAGAAATGTCTTGTGTGTCACTTATACAACTTTCTCTCATCCTGAAATTTAATACTATAAATATACAGGTTGGAGATAGAGGGGTAAGATAACGAGTGCCGTTATGTAAACCAATGTTAAAACAATTCAAATTATGCTTCAGGAGAGTTTTATATGATATTCAGTTCTGTTTGAGCGGTCTGTTCCCCCCCCCCCCCATCCCCAACCGAAACTTCTCGTTTCATTACTAATCTGTTATTAAAATTAAAATTTCACATAAATTATTCAGACATATTTTACAAGCAACATTCCTTGAAACTTATCAATCTTGATAACCTCTGCCAGAAACAAACGTATATTAACTTCAAAATACAACATTTGGATCTCCTAAAATTATTCGTTTTTTAGTTACTGCAAGAGGTACAAACAAAGATCAAACGTTTAAAAACTTGACTTTAGTGATCAAGAAACTTCAAAACGTGTAAATACACACACACACACACACACAAAAAAAAGTTGAATATTTAGCTTAAAAACATACATTGTTTACCATATGTCTATCAGGAATTCATTCCAATTCCTGAGCAGCTTGCCTGGACATGGTAAAATATTATAGTAAAGCACTTCCACAACAATAAAAAAGAATGTTATCATTTAAGTATTTGCAGCCCTGTATATCTTTTCAAGATTATGTACGGACCACATGGTGAATTTAAATATATTCCTGTAGTAATAATACACGGCACAACCTGAAATATACTTTCATCAATTTTGAACTATTGTCTCACTATAATCTAGTATAATAATGTTTTCTTATGCTACGTTTTTAATTTTAATTTAAATCTATTTAACTTTTAAAATAATATTCATTAAGTTTAAGTTGCCTTTGGCTTCAACTTTAAACATAAAGTAGTGATTATTTACTAGATTTTAAATAATAACGACATAAAAACAAATGTAATTATTTCCTTAATAATAAAAAAAAATATTTAAATTTTCCAATTATAATTTTCTTTGTAACTTAAAGAAAGATAAGCTGATCGTATAGAATTAAAAAAAAAAAAAAAAAAAAAAAAAAAAAACGATAAAGATAAGTTCGCGTTGTGTTCTAAAAAAAATATCTTCTAAAATTTAACCAAGGAAACTTTTCCTTTCATTTTACTTATTAAATTTAATTCGCAAGAAACCCTTAATTCAAAAAATGGGTAAGACAATACCCGTAGACAGGAGTAAATAAAAACTTCATGTTTCTCTAGATAATAAATTCAAAAGGTACACTCATTTAAAAAAAAAAAAAAAACAGATACTAAAATTTGATTCTAAAATATACAAATTTTAATTAAACTAAAGCAGGATTACACTATATTTCTTAATTTAAATTTCAGCAGAACAATGGCAAAAATATACCATAATGACAAAGAAGCTAGTATTGCTCTGGACAGTCAGTCCGTACACACAAACAATGAGTTTACTTTCTGTGAAAAGAAACTTAATAAATTCTACATCACGAAACAAGATACAAGAAACAGAAATGTTAGAGGCATAAATATAAATCTTAACTTACATAACATTTGTTCTTTCCGCTGCCCCAGTACAGCCGAGACTGGAGGAGTAAGTTTCCAAAATCATCAAGGAAAAGAGCCATCCGCAGGACATAAATGTTAAGCAGCTTCTTTTCGTTAAAACCCGGGCAGTTTTTTTCCATTTTTTAGGAACCAAACATTTAGTCACTCGGCTACGCATTCATTTTCCAAAACGCCCCTTCTTTCTTCTTCTTTTTCCAACTCAAAGCTAGGCCTGCCAAACCACACGTCTCCATCTCCTAATCAAAATTCGAACTTCCTTCTTCTTCCTTTTTCAAGCTATCCGCTATACACTCACCACTTCAATTCTCAAAACACAGCGATCTTACGACGTCACTCATCAGCCAACAACCAGCGAGTCAAAATCAGATCCAAACTAACCAAAAAAAAAAAACGTAAAAATCTATCCTCTTTTTATCCAAACAGGGAGGGAAAAAAATCGCCACACCCCATTCTCCCCTTGATACGTCACCAACCGCACTACGTCAAATCACCGCCTTGCAATACCACGAGGTACGATTTCGGAACCGCCTTCCGGAGGCTCTCATATGGTAATTCCTGTACTGACGTCACAGAAAGGGTGAAAAGAGGAACATACCCCCAACTAACAGCTGATCGCCATGTGTCTTCCGAGAAACGTGTTTCTCACTCCACTTAAATACAAGAAAAGAGAAAAAGGGGAAAAAAGGAAGCTTTTGAATTCCAGTCTTTCACTGGCCGGACGAAATACAGATATCGATGGCATTTCACAGCTGTTTCCCACGGAAAGTTCCAACTCACTTCTTTGCGAATAAAAAAACTTAACATTCCATCTGTGGATTAAGAATTTAGAACATGCATTAAGATGATAGAATGTTTTAGAGCTGAATGCTTTCACTCATGAAAATGGAACAAAGAATCTCATATATCCTTATTCACTGCTTGTCACATACCCACACTTTGAATTTCGAAGGGAGATATTTCTACATATTTTTCAGAATAATTCTATTTACACAAATCCCAAATGGAATTCTTATCTCGATTACACACAGAAAGGATGCATGCTCAACATGCTCACGAGAACTGCCAGCCTTGTCCGTCACTACGCCATCAACCTTGGTTGTGAAATTCTGTAGTTGATTATCTAGGCTAACCCCCAACAAGTTGTCCTCACCCGCACTAGCGGCAAACACTTGCCGTTTCTTTCTTTTCTCCAACCTCTCCCGTCTACGCAACTCATAACGATCTACAAAACCCTCTTTCTCACCGGAGTTCTCTACAATAGATGGAGTTACCCCACTATCCTGTTCAGTACTGTTATCTCTCATAAATTCAGGGAAGACTGGTTTATTAATAATTTTTGTTAGCCTATCCACATGCACTATTTGGACATTCTTATTGTTACGCAATTCCTGAATTTCAAAATTTACCTCCCCCAGCTTAAGAATCACCCGGAAAGGACCCCTATTGACTTTGTTAAATTTCTTGCATAAACCCGGTTTTATGGTAGGAGTAAACAGCTTGACCAGGCTACCACTTTTATTTTTTTATCTACAGCAATTTTACTACGAAGTTTCTCTTGTTTGTCAGCAGCTTGCTCTAAGAACAGTTTAGTTTGTGAAAAGACCTGTTGCAACGCGGGAATTAATTGGTCACAATTGGAGGGGTAATCATTATAGTTCAAAGGTACACTAGTCTTAAGGGTATTATAAGGTAGCCTCATGTCCCTGCCATGAGTCACAAAAAAAGGAGTCTCATTTATAGTTGAGTTCACACTGGAGCGGAGCGCCAACAAACCAAATTTTAACTTCTCGTCCCAATCATTATGGTGACTGTTGACCAGATGCGCCAGGGCACTATTCATAGTGGCGTGGTTACGTTCTACTTTCGCATTTCAGCTAGGGTGGAAACTTGTGGTATGTACGTGCGTGAAAATCCTGATGGGGTGGAGGAAAACGGAATGGGGTGGAAAAAGAAAATTTTCTTGAAAGAGAAAAAAAAGTTAATCACGGCACATAAGGTTAATTATCCGCCGTGATACTAGTTCTTTTGTGTAGCCCTGTAAACGAGCAGGGAATGATTTCCCTACCATATTCCCATGAGTCATATTTTTACGCATATAATTTATATATATATTCATTTAATTTGTTTTAGTGCAGTCTTTAGATGTTAAACTCTGCTTATCTGCAAATTCTCCCATAGGCGTAATGTATTTGAATTATCTTGGGTGTCCTTGTACACGAACCATTTACTTCATCTCAACGAAAAGTTTAGTGTAGCATCCATATATGATACACAATTATAATATCAAGTTTGAACTTTCTGCTATAATTTGTTTTTGAGATATGCTAATAATAGACAGACACACACCACTCGTTAAAAACATGAATTTTTGGATTCAGGGCACCTCAAAACGTATAAATGTAACAAAAATTCACTTTCGAAAATTTGACTCCAAAGCCATACTTTCTCTACCTTACTGGTAAGAGAAAGTAAAATAAATAAATAAATAAATAAACGTGGTTAAAATGTTAAATCTTGTTTGGATCTTCACAAAAGCAAAAATTCAGAGTGAAATATCAGTAGTAAAGAAAATTAAAAATAGTTATGTCTTACTGTACCACTTGAAATAACGAAAAATTTGTTTCGCGTGTTAAGAGGAGACTGAACGACGAAAAGAAAATAAAAGCTCAGACAACGAATACATAAAAAACATGAAAGTGCAACAAAAAATTCACAATCATAAAAAAAAAATGTAGGGGGAGGAGCTGGTAGAGAATGGTTTATTTTTGGGTGTCAAATCTTGAAAATTGAGTTCTAAAGCGTAATTTCAATTATTTTTATCATAGTTATGTACAACAGCACTGGTTATCTTAAACTTTCATCTCCTAAATTTATTTATAGTATTAAATTTCATTGTAAGATGAAGTCACGTGTGTGCCATATCAGAATATTTAATTTAAATAGTAACTCAATTTAGTCCTAAGAATTAAAAAAAAAAAAGAAATTAATTTTGTTTAGGTTAGTGATATGAAAATATTATTTCCAGTTTAATATAGGAAAAAACTTTAGAATTATTTTTTTGTACTGTATATAGAAAAAAGTTACTGGATATTTTATATAAAAGAAATCTCTTGAAATTGATAAATCTGAATTTTTCTCATACGAAAAAAATAACTGTAATATACGTGAACTTTACGATCTGATTGCAATAAAAGATTTCTACTACAATTTTTCGTACACTATGCACTTTGGCTTTTATGTTTTCTGCTGTAAGAAATAAACTAAAACCCATTAATTACTAGCGTCCCTTTTTAGAGATGGTTCGGAAAATGCATGTCAATTTTGCATATATAAATATTTCAAATTCAAAATTATACTATTCTATTTTTATGCTGCTTTTAAGTATAAGAATAAATTACTACAATTTTGACAATTATTACAATTTACCAATTTAATTAGTAGAATTTTACAGTCCAGATAAAGGGACGCTAGGCATTAATTGGTTTTAAAAATAATAGCCTTGAGAATTTATAGTTAAAAGGAACTTATGTGATTTAACACGTAATTTTTTCTGACGCAATTTAAATAATTCATAATTTTCCCGCTATGGTAATATAAGCATATTTTGCAATGAAAATTAGAGCTACATTCTCGTAACATAATGTCACTAACGGCTGACTTATAGGGGAGAGTAGGGAATGATGAAACAGTTTGACAAAAATATTTTTTACAATTTTTTTTTTTTTTTTTTTTTTTTTTTTTTTACTGGTACAACACTGTAAGATTCAGAGAAACAAATTAAAACATTTTAACATCTTTTAAAACTATAAATTTGATGGTAATTATTAAAATATTAATTTTATAAGCCAATTAACATAGTCATAAAAATGTCCCATCCCTCTCTTATTTGAGAGAGATATGGGACATGTCTATAAAGTTAAAATAAATACATAATATACAGACATACTATGAAAAATGACAAAAGCAGTGGGACACGATGTACGTAAGGTTAATTGATTACGAATATCACTTATTTTATCCAACATTAGAGTATAATGTAACACTTAAATAAAAATTTTCAAATGCTCAATCATTTCATCTTTTTTTTTTTTTTTTTTTTTTACTTCTAGAAGAGAAATGCTGTTTTTTAGTTCAGATATTCAAAATTAAGTTTTTATTATATTTATATGTTTTGTGGTTCCCTGAATATTAATAAGGTTTTTAGTGGCTAGTCTGGGTGTGTTTCAGCATATCTCAAGAACAAATATTACCAAGAAATCCTACCTGTAATTGGTGGGTGTAATTTCTTTTGTATATTTTACCAAGTACAGGAAAACTGCTCAGGAATGAAAATGAATTCCTCATACATGTATGGTAAATAAAGGATTTTTAAAACTTAAAAGGGTAAACAAAAGTCGCGTGAATGCCACACCAATTATTTTCCATCATTTTGAATTTGTTTCGTGAATTTGTTTCCTCCATCTATTCATTCATTTGTCTCTTGATATTTTCTGTTTAAGCAGTATCGGAATCTTCATTCTTCTTCCTTTTCTTACCTGCCCCATCCCTCCCTGAGCTGCTCTGTCCCATCCATCATTTTTCATTATTTTCAAAAAAAAAAAAAAAAAAAAAAAAAAAAAAAAAAATAGACACATGCTACTTTTAGGCTTAATTTAGCTACTAATTCATAAAAGTTATGTTATTAGGTATATAAAATATGAAAAGTGATTATACTGTCTTGATTATATTGCCCTTGAAAATTAAGCATTTATTTACTTTTAGTTTTATAAAATAGTTCTTTTGTTACATAAACTTACAGAGTTTTCCAACTAAAATGATACATAGCAACAAATATGGGGCTGTAGTTACTTCACCTGGTGGAAGCGTCAAAAATTAAAAACAATGATTATTTTAAGAATAATTTTAGGTGTCCCATCCCACCCAATGTCCTATCGCTCCCGACACTCCTCTATTTATTAAATAATAATCTATTTTAGGAAGTTGCAAATAAATAACGAGTAAATAAAAGAACGAATTTTATCATTAAAATTTATTCAATTAGGAAATTTATGCTGGTTACTATAAAAGATAAGAACTTTATGGCCATCAAAAAACATTCCTATATATCTCTCTATATAACTGTGTACAATATTTAGTGCATTAGTACGCTAAAAAAAGCTGACATACAGACTTCCTATAAAAACTATCTAATATTAGATTAGCAGGGCCAGCTGTCAGTTGGTAAGCTCCCAAATTGATTTAGCACAGTTTTTAAAATGTCCCTGTCTTATATTTATATTTCTAGAAATATACACTATTAAAATTGATATTTATACAATACCAAAACCAATTGTGTGGCGAAATGTATCAAAAAGAATTTAAACTTAAATTCATGTCCTAGTACACCCAGTTTTAATTATTTACGAAATTATGTGTAATGTATTATTGTTTAATCCTGTGCTGACATATACTTTTCTTCTTTTTTTATTGAAACCTATAAAGGTAGCTTTCTAGAAATGATCGAAAATTATTCTAGATGTCGTAAAATGTACAAGATTGGAAGGAACTTAAATTGGAAAAATTTATTAATCAAATAATTTTTCTACTGAATACACAAATATATATATATATATATATATATATATATATATATTCAAAACCAGATGAAAATTTAATCAAAAAAAAAAAAAAAAAAAAGATTTTGCGAAATATGCAGCTGAAATTTAACCCTCCGCTCTTGTCTTAAACCGTACTGACTCTGAAGACCAAACTTCTTTTCTGGATTTAAAAATTAAAAAAAATAGATAATAACTGGTTAATTGGGATTTATGATAAAATAAAAGATTTTAACTTTAAAGTTTGTAATTTAACAAATTGGTTCTCCTGGATTAGTCATAAAGTTTTAAAAAAATATTATGTTCACCCAAATAAATAGACTTAAAATGATTTGCAATAACAATTTATACCTGAATCTGGCTATGAAATATCTCAAAAATATACTGTTAACCACTTTCCTGTTATTTTAATCAATAAACATTTCAGTATTCTTGATGACAATCCGACTTAAGGTTTGTTGTTTCATGTTGGGCGACATTTAAGTGCTAGTAAGTGGCCCTGCTAGCTGAAAAAGGGTTCTATGTTTAAAACGGGGGGTAGTTTTCAATTTCCATTTTCTGACTACTCCAGTTTGTCCACGTATGTATTTATATATTCTTGTTTTATTTAATTTCTTGTATTTTATATTTGATGTATTGTATTTTGTGCTTTATTTCTGAATTTAATTGCTTTTTATGCTATGTACTAATTAGAATTCGTTTGCTGTATGGTCGTGCCTCCATCTGTGAGAAGTTAGGGGCTAGAAACGTGTTTTTTAGTTATACCAACGTTTCGTCAGAAACTTCTCATATTCCTTTCCCTACATGGAGGAGCTCCCCTGATGAATTTTTTGGGATTAAATTTTCATCTGGTATTGATTATGTTGTTTATTTATTATAGTTTTATATTTCCTTTTGCTGCTTTTGCGCATTGGTTTATAAAAACTTTGTTCTAGTTCTATTTATTTAATAATTCAGGTTTTACTCCCTCCTATATTTAAATTTTATCTTATATATATATATATATATATATCTATATATATATATATATATACATATATATATTCTGATATGTATATGAAAATAAACAATTGATTTAGCACAGTTTTTAAAATCACCCTCATAAACCCTCATTCACCCAAAATATGAAAATAAAGTGCGGCATGTTTTCACCCAAAAATACAATAATAAAATATTTTCTGAAATTTAATAATTCCATAAATAATTCAAAATGTTATCGTTATAAATAGGATTTAATATATCTTAATTATTTTCTATCGCTTTTTAATAAGAGAAAGAAAATCCTTACAGTTTTATATTATAAACTATTTTCTTTCTTTTTCATTTTCTAAATAGAGGACATGATTTAGTAAGTAACATCACGTATTTCAATGGTATTTCTTTCACATTTATAGTGCTTGTTGTACATCATATATGCTTAGATAAAGCTTTGGAAGAGCATGTCCCTCCGCTTTAAGTATTTCACTGTTATCTTGAGTTTTCGAGAAAAGTGATTCCGAGATTTTACTAAATTTCCTCACGTATACCTCACTTCAAGCCGTTATTATGTTAAGCAACACTAACACTGAATTATGAGAAAAATAATAATAATAAAAATAAATGTACGAAATTTTACGTGATTTTATCATTACTGAAAAAGAAATATTATAAGCATGCGTTTATAAATCATCTATGATTTATAGACAGATTTTTAGATAAAATTTATGCGTTATTCAAATTTAATTTAAGCAATTGATATAGGTTAATAAAAATTAAGAATAATAAATCTCACAAAATTTAAATATTTGTGTCCTCAGATACAAAATTGGTCTTTGATGATTGTCGTACTCATATATAATCTATGATTTGGTGTAATTATATTTATAAAAATCCTGACTTCACAAAAGGAAGTGGATGCCGTGGAGTGGCGGTTTTGGAATTACGTTTAAGGAGTTCTTCATTTAAACTACGAGAAAATGTTCACACATTAGTATGGAATGTACCGACATCTTATCGACCAAATCTTTTATTTGAAGAAATAATATAATTACAGAGCCGCAAACCTAATTCGTAGGATTGCTAATACCGCTCCTTTTTTCCACACAACTTAATTTTTAGAGTAATTCTCTTCAAATGTATTTTCGACGAATTAAGAAGAAATATATTCTTAAAAAAGACTGGTGTGAAAAAATGGGCTGGTACTAACATTCCTCTGTACTAGCTTGGGCACTATGTATTGGGTTGTTCGATAAATAATGTCGTTTTTTAAAACCTTCGCTTCTAAAAACCAAGGCCTTTTCGAACGTGGAATTTTTCAACTTACCGAAAGATGGCAAAAGGTCATCCAACAAAATGGTCAATATATCATTGATTAATGTTTGTTGTTAATATAAATAAATTCATTTTGAAAAACATGAAAAAAAACGACATTATTTATCGAACAACCCAATAATTATGATGACATTTCGACAGTCAATCAGATATGAATGGATTATTCATGTTAACCCGTTAGTAGTCGCTATAGACAGCGCCACCTATTACAGATTGCGTACTTTTTATTTAACTGTCACCAATAATTTTAAGAAGTGTTGTGATCGACGTTTCTTCGATTTTATTCGCGTTCTATCTATATCAAATACCACTTCAAAAAATTTTTGGTTTCTATTGAATAAAAAAATCTGGCAATACTGAAGGATGGGAGCAAATCGACCAACTAGCGACTACTAACGGGTTAATGGGATTTTTGTGGTAATGAATGCTGCATTCCCGGAAATATTTCACATGCTGCTAACATATTTGCCCACTAAACTCTTTTGGGTTACCGAAAAAAAGTTAATAGAAATATTTATTATATTATTATATTTAATCAGTGAACTGAAACAGTTTTCAGGAAAAAAATAATAATAACTTTTTTCGGAAACCAAAAGATGCTATTTGGTAACTACGGCTGCTAATAGTTTTCTCAATACAATTAATGCACTCAAAGATATATGATGGTAATATTTTAAATTTGCTAAATTATAGAGATTTTTTTTTTTTTTTTTTATGTTTGAAGTGATCTAAAATGAAAGAAAAGTCTGATTTACTAGAATGTCAAATACAAACTTTATAAATGGCCTAAACTAAAATGATATTGGGAAAATGTTAGATATTTTCGAACTAATAATCATACATGCTACGGTCGCTTTTTCCTTGTCTCTCACACCACTATATGTACACAGCGATTTACATCTTAAGTGATTATGGAAACATATTATATAATATTACAATAAAAGTACACGTAAATTAGTGAATATCCTGCGCTGGATAAAATAGCAAATGAATTCTTAATAGAGTTACTGTTGCTGCGGAGGTTGAGACATATTTGATATTTGTCTAAAAAAAAAAAAAAAAAAAAAAAAAACTGCTGAGGACATCACATGACTTCCTTATACACCCATTGTAATATACATATTGTTGTGAAATCATTGATAGTTTTGTGTCAGTTAACTGATTCATAAATAAATAGCCAGGTTACAACCACGAAAAAAATAAATAAATGAAGAATAACTGCTATTCTAACCACAAAAGCCACTATAATAGGATTATATATACCGCCAAACAAATATACAAGTTTTTTTCTGGAAGGGCTTATTACAGAATCCCAACTGGCAAATTCATAGCTTAGAGTTTAATGAAAATCATTCGAGCATACATGGCCTATTTTTGTTTTCTTTGCCGAAAATTAGAGATGTAAAACGATACATTTTACCAAAACAATTAATTCAGTTAAAATTAAGAAAGGATTTAATAATTTTGGCTATCCTGAAACAATATTAGCCGCCAAATTCGATCGCTAATCTCGCCAAGTCGCCACGTTTGCAGCCAACGCTGATTTGTGTCATGGCATCGATTTTGGCGATTTTGTGTCGAATTTGATGAAATTTTGTAGTTTAGGGTTGCTAAAGTTTGGAAGCTCTAACTTCAATAAGAAAAAAAAAAATTGAATTTTTGCGGAAAGATTCATTGGTTTATAGCGCTAAATTGATTTTTTCGAAAATTCTTTAAATGATAAACCAAACTAAAACAAAATAAAATGTTTTCTTCGACTGGAACCTGCTTATATATTAAGAATTTCTTTCTACACTCAACAATATCGGCAACTTTAATAACAATATCATTACGTGCTCTGTCTACGTGTTGAATATTCATTAAAGTGCATTTGTGAACTAGAAACAAGAACCTGTTTATGTATTTAAGAATCATTTTCTACGCAAAAAAATTTCGACAATTTTCATAAAAATATCATTACAGGATCTCATTAAGGGCTGAATATTCATTATTATTTAGCTCATTCTGAAATCTCTATGATTGTAGGTAATATATAATGGCCAAAACCTATGTATACTTGGCCATTATGAATATAATTTTCGTAAATATCTCCAAAACGGAATATCACAGAAAGTACAAAAAGGGAGGTCCACGACTAGATGTTGAGCTCGTATTAAGACGGAACTTGCAGGTTTATAACTAAACATCATGACAATCACACATATAAATTTGAAACAATCTACGATGATTCGTTTTGGGGCTATGCGAAATAACAATCCATTTCGCATATCCGTATTACAATACTTTCTTATAAATTGTATAAGGAAGTAAAGAAATAAATAAATAAACTAAAAAATAAATAAATCTTAAATCTTAAATCGTAAATTAAAAATATTTGGTAACTTCTATATTGCAAGCAAAAAATTTAAACACACACACACACGCACAGAAAGGGGGGGGGGGATCTAAAGCTTGCCATATTGCGCAGAAAAAAAAAATGCTTTCCTAAGAGCTATAGTTTGAAGTGATGCTCTACAGTCGTTTTTTACACTTTAACGGCCCTCTTCACTTACCGTCACCGGAAGCCCGAGCCAATGTTATTCTACGGGGAAATTTTCTTTACAAATAACTTATTAACTAACACATATTTTTAAATTATGTTTTCACATTCAGAAAATTCTTAATTGTTAAACTGACGGATTTTTTTTTTTTTTTAAATGTTTTTTTTTTTTTTAAATGTTTTTTTTTTTTTTTTTTTTTTTTTTTTTTTTTTTTTTTAATATTTTATTTTGAAATTGCAAAATGAAGAAATTTCACATAATGAAAATTCGTATTTTGCAGCTTCAAAATAAAATATAAAAAATTAAAAAAAAATATTTTTTAAAATAAGGTCCGTCAATTTAACAGCTGGGAATTTTCAGAATGTGAAACAGAATTTAAAAATATGTATTAGTTAATAAGTTATTTGAAAAGAAAAATTTCCCATAGAATAACATTAGCTTCGGCTTCCGGCGGCGGTGAGTGAAGCGGACCCTTAAGGCTCATTAGACAAGTATCTAAATTTAAATTGATTTCAAAACTACTAGGAACACCCCTCAGTTTCCCAGAAAAACAACTACAAAGAAGAAAAGTGAAAAATGTGTTAAAAGAAGATGTAAAATATATATTTTAACATACCTTTACATTTCTCAAAAATTTCTGTTTCTATTTCAAGAGAATTCTACAAGAATTTTTAAATATAAAGTTTATATTTTTACTATTTATTAAATGTAGAAAATTTTTCTAAATATATTTCTAAATTCATTAACATTCATAATATTTTATTAAATATTAACGGGAGAAGTAATGATGAAAATTATTAAAATCCATGCAAATAAAAATATTCAGATAGTTATTACAAATTATACGAAACTGTATAATACATTTTAAATAATATCATTCTGCAGTTCTTCAAACATTATTTAAAAGCTTTTGCAAAATTAAAAATATTTATTTATTTTTTAATTAATTATTAATTAATTAATTTTTTTATCTTGTGTGTGTGTGTGTGTGTGATTATTCAAAATTTAGTGAAAAACTTGTTATTTACATTGCTCCTTTAGAACTTCTCTTCATCTAATCCTTTCAAAAATTTACGCAAATTTTAATTAGTGTATTTGTCATGAAACGGAACATTCACTTTAGAATAAAGAAATTATTACCTTTATTACGATCACACAAATTCAGTTGCATGAAAAAAAAAAAAAAAAAAAAAAATTAAGTTCCAAATTTTGTCTTTTTTTTTTTTTTTTTTTTTTTTTTTTTTGTATTGTTTTTATTGTTTAAGATAAAAAATAACTTTTTTATGTACCACGTTTTTAAATTTTCAGATGAATCGTATAAACTTGACAATTCTATGTATTAAAAACTGGTTTTTCAATTTTTTTTTCTTTTGATGAATTACCCTATCAACTTGAAAGAAAACGAGTAAATGCGTAATAAAGAGAGAAATTATAAAAAAAATTCAAACCCTTATTAGTTGAATTACATATATGAGATTTTTAAAAACATTAATACCAGAGCCTACTTGGTTTCAATTTTTTTACTGAAAATTTAATGAAAATGAACTGCATTCTCCTAAAAGTTGGTTAAAAGTATTATAAAGTATTAGAAGAATGCATAGTCATCGTGTTCTAAGCTATTCTAAAAGTTTCAAATGTCTAGCTAGTCGAGAAGTTTGTTAAAAATCGATTGCAAGATTTGTAGTTGACAAATAAGAAAGCGAGTTAATAAAAAGGTGGTAAAATAAATGCAAAGATTTGTTCAATTATATATATCTAAAAGAAGAAGGGAAAAATATATATTTATGAATTTAAAATAATTTAAATTTCGCATGGAACATCTTGAAATCAAGTTTTTTTTTTTTTTTTTTTTTTTATATATAATTTTTTCAATCTAAAGGTACTTTTTTCTTCTAAAATTACTTTATTTCTTTTAAAACATGCTATAAGCTTTAAAATGTTATTTTTAATGGCAGCACGTAATTAAGTTTGCGAAAAAAATTAAAACAAAAAGTAATTAATTTCACCGTCTCTTCTCCTCTTAACCCTTTGAAGGGCAGGATAATTACGATCATTTGTTATAAACAGCCACCAAAATTACAAAAAGAGTAAAAATAAAAGAAACTTCTGACTTTTTTCTGGGTTATTAAAGAGTTATCTTTTGCACTTCCGGGAGGAATTTTACATGTTGTCAATAAGTAATTTCACCCTCGCGGTGATAACGCTACACATTAATCTTTTTCCCATTTGCAAAAACTCGCCCGGAAGATTTCATAAAATTTTACTTTTATAATTAAAAGGGGAGAGGGGTGATGTTTTCCAACATTATTCACAAATTCTGGGGGATTTTGATTTTAAAGAGAATTTGCCCGTTAAAGAGATAAGTGTTTTTTTTTTTTTTTTTTTTACACAAGGCAACTATAAATAATGAGGATCATCAGATCTCTCTAGTACCAAAGAAAAATACCTACAATTTTGAATGCCAGCTTAAAATAAGACCATGATAAATCAGTGTTGATAGATATTGCGACTTTTTTATTCGGTAGTCACCAATAATTTTGAGAAGCGATATTCGATATATATAACAGACGATTAATCTTCGAAGTGATTAGGCAACAGTTACATTTAATATTTAGCGGTGGATTTTGAATAAAAAATCGCGAAATCTGGCAACAAGTCGATAAATGTAATTTTGAGATGCTATTTGGATAACAGAAACATTGATAATAAAATAATATAAAATTCTTGAATTATATTTCAATGACATTCTGATTTATGCGAAGGATGCATTGCTCAGCCACAGGTGTTTCAATATTGTGCTGAGTTTGAAGTTATACGAAAATCAAACTGTAATTATCTTTATTAACCCTTTAATGATTTCGTAATTTTCAGTAAAACGGTAAAAAAAAAAAAAAAAAAAAAATTGCTTTTTTTTTTTTTTTTTTTTTATTATTATTATTATTATTATTATTATTATTATTATTATTATTATTCAAGAAAGTTGTATGAAATAAAGTGTATGACAAAATATATATTCATTTTTAATTCTTGGAGTTTTTTTTAGCTTGAAATCCAGAAAATTTAATTTTGCATGCAAAACAAACTATCAGGGTTATTATAACTAAATGTTTGTTTTCCAGTAGAAAAATAAAAATTAAGTGTTTTAATTATCAAAACAGAATTCTATGAAAATAATGTTACGTAAAATACAGCACTACATTTGTTATAACTGAGCCATTTTCAATTTCAGTGTATAAATTTGTTTATTATTTATTCTCTATTTTTTGTAAGTGCACGTGCTGAACAATATGTCATGGGAAAAAAAAAGAGTTAAATGAATTTAATGCTTTAATTTTTATGTAAAATGTGAGCGCGTGCTATCTTCAAAATTTGTTGAAAATGTAAAGATTATATGGTGCGTGTGGCATCCACAGTTTTGTTTTTTAATTGAAGAAATAGAACAGAATAAAGTCAGCAACGATGTTAGTTGCATTTTTTTGATATAGTTTGAATTTTTAATTTTAGTGAACTACTTTTTACCGTAGGAATAATTTTCTTATGTTTAATGTTACAGGGAATTATTATACGAGCATAAGAGATGCTACTTTAATAATTTTAAAGTGTAAATAAGTAGTATTGGCGTCCGCTTTTATACAGTTTAGTAAGAGAAAAGCTAGGAATTTGCGGTGCTTATTCCGTTGCTTTACATAAAAATACTGGAGTCACTGCGACAGGACCTTTCAAGTGAAGTAAAATTATTTTGATTATATTAAGATTAAAAAGATGTTTAAAACCGTTAAAGGATTTAAAAAAGAAGATTTGAAATGGGTAGCCGAAGAAATTGGAGATACTTTGCCTTCGACGTTCACAATAGCAAGCTTAAAAGAGCTGATTTTAAATAGTAAAGAGTATGAAAAGGATCCCGAATTTGTGAAAGATATCTTAGAAAATGCTATAGCGGAAAGAAAATTGAAAGAAGAAAAACAAGAACAAGCTTTGAAAGAAGAAAAACAAGATTTGAAAGAAGAAAAACAAGCTGAAAAAGAAAAAGAACTCGAGAAGTTAAAGCTAGAAAAAGAAGCTGAGGCATTAAAGCTAGAAAAAGAAGCTGAGGCATTAAGGCTGGAAAAAGAAGCAGAACTGGAGAAAGAGAAATTAAGATTAAATCATGATTTAGAATTGGCGAGAATACAATCATCTGGGCAAATTCAAACTGATGCTATTTTAAGTAATTATGAAAATAGTACTATGAGACGAAAATTTACTTTACCTAAGCTGGAATTCAGGAAATTTGGCGGGGAAATTAGGGATTGGTTGCCTTTTTGGAGCCAATTTGAACAAATCGATAAAGATGATGAGATTGCCCCAGAGGACAATTTCCAGTATTTAGTACGAGCAACAATCGCTGGTTCATGCGCAAGAGAAGTTGTTGAAAGTTTCCCGCCAACTGGCGCCAACTATTCAAAGGCAGTGGAAAGTTTAAAGGCTCGTTTTGGCAGGGAAGATATTCTAGTAGAAGTGTATGTACGAGAGTTATTGAAATTGATAATATCTGTGCAAACAAAAGGTAGATTTGCATTAACTTCATTATATGATAAGCTTGAGTCATATTTACGGGCGCTAGAAACATTAGGTGTTACCACTGATAAATATGCCTCCATTTTATACCCTATGGTTGAGTCTTGTTTCCCAGCAGACTTTTTGAAGGCCTGGAATCGCTCTAATCTCTCTTCTTCTAATACGGATGCTAAAGGAAGGTTGAATAATCTGATGCATTTTTTGAAAACGGAAGTAGAAGGTGAAGAGAGAATATCTTTAGCTGTAGCGGGCTTCGGTTTGACAAAGCGTGAAGATAATACATATTATAAAAGGAAAAACAGTGCAAGTGCAGACTATATGCGAAATAAGATATCGACAGCTTGACAACGTCGTCTGCTTTAGATTTCAAAAGGGTATGCATTTTTTGCCAAGGCAAACATTTGAGCTCTGAATGCTTTTCAGCTCGAAAATTGAGTTTAACTGAGATACAAAAGATTGTAAAGGATAAAAATTGCTGCTTCGCTTGTTTGTTACCTAATCATACAGTGAAAAAATGTCGAGCAGTTTTAAGATGCATTATCTGTTCTAAGAAGCATGTACCTTTGATGTGCGATTTGCGTGATTCTCAAGGTAAAACTGCACAAGAAAAGGTTGAAGAAAATTCAGTCAGTAGTGAAGTAAACATGACAAATTTTAATAAGCAAAGTGCTAAAGTATTCCTTGAAACCTTAAAAGTGAAACTCATCTCCGAAAACAAGCAAAAAACAGTTCGTTTATTGTTAGATTCAGCATCCCCAAAATCTTATATTTTGAAAAGTATAGCAGAAGAGATGAATTATACTCCCATTCGTCAAGAAAAAATGATGCATTCATTGTTTGGCGGAGTTACAACAAAGGAATGCCAACATAATTGTTATAGAATAAAGGTTAAAGATATGAAGGAGAAGTTCACCTGTAATTTTGAAGTGATGGATCAAATTACTATATGTGAAAACATTCAACCGGTCACTAATGGTCCGTGGATTAAAGAGTTGAGAGAATATGGAATCGAATTATATGATGTAAGTCATTGCCGTGAAGTTCTCGAAATATTGATTGGTGCTGATATTATGGGAAAGATGTTAACTGGCAAAAGAAAAGTATTGACATCTGGTCTTGTTGCCGTAGAAACATACCTTGCTTGGACATTGATGGGCAAAGCGCCTCACACCGAAGTCTCAACAGATAATTTAGCAATGATGGTGACGTCTTTGTTTGTAAATGAAGCTGATATCTCAAAATTATGGAGATTGGACTTGATCGGAATAACAGATACTATAGAAAAGAAATCTAAAAGTGAGATTGACCGTCAAACAAAGGAACATTTCTTAGAGACAGTAAAAATTAACAAGGATGGTCGTTACGAAATTAGTCTTCCTTGGGCTGACGACACATCTGCATTACCAGATAACTTGAGTTTGGCTGTAAGACGTTTAGAAAATACAACTTCTAAGTTATTAGCTAAGAACATGTACGAAAAATATGAAAATATATTTATGGACTGGTTGAATGAGGGAATCATAGAAGAAGTTCCTGCTACCAAGGTGAACTCTTATGGTAATTACTTACCTCATCACCCAGTTATTAAAGATACCAGTAGTACAACACCTATCCGTCCGGTTTTCGATGCTTCAGCAAAGTTGGCTAATCATCCATCTTTAAATCAGTGTCTGCAGTGTGGCCCAAATTTGATTGAGCTTATTCCAGATATTCTCCTACGTTTTAGAGAAAGAAAATTTGGTGTAACCGCTAATATTAGAAAAGCGTTTCTTCAAATTAGCATTTGTGAAAAGGATAGAGATTTCCTACGATTTCTATGGTGGAAAGATCTAAAAGAGAAGAAACTTAGAGTATTTAGGCATGCACGAGTCGTTTTCGGTGTAAAGTGTAGCCCTTTTCTTTTATCATCAGTAATTGAATATCACATCAAAAATAGTGCAAGTTTTGAGGAAAATTTCAAGCAAAGGCTTTTGCATAGTTTTTATGTTGACAATGTCGCCACTAGTGTGCACAGTGAAGAAGATCTAAAGAAATTTATCTCGGACTCAAAGAAAATAATGGCAAATGGTGGTTTTGATTTAAGACAGTGGGAATACACTGGTGATAACGATGAAACGTCGAACCAGAAGGAAACTCAAGTATTGGGTCTGATTTGGGATAAGGTTTCCGATACATTAAAAGTCAACATGAAATGGCTAAACGATTTCAACACAGAAAGGATTACCAAGCGAAGTATGTTATCGGCAGTTCATAAAAGTTTTGATCCTTTTGGTTTTACTGCTCCGGTGATGCTTTATCCTAAATTGATGTTACACAAAGCTTGGAAATTAGGAATTAATTGGGATGACGAAATAACTGGTGATTTACAAAAAGAATTCCTATCATGGTTTCAAGAACTTAAATATTTAAATGATGTTAAGATACCAAGACATATCCAGATCACTCCAGAAAACTTACATGCATGCACAATTCATACTTTCGTTGATGGAAGTAAAGATGCTTAGGCAGCAGTAGTATTCTTGAGGATAGAAAAAGAAGATCAAGGGGAAATAATTCTGCTTGCTGCCAATTCCTGAGTTGCGCCTTTAAAGAATACGACTGTACCAAGGATGGAGCTATTAGCAGCTACTATTGGCGCTCGTTTGGCGAAAACTATTGTGGATGCTTTGGGTTGGCAGGAAATGAAGAGATATTACTGGAGCGATTCCTCAACAGTGCTTGCTTGGATATCAAGAAATGAGAGCTGGTCTGTGTTTGTCCGAAATCGGGTTCAAGAGATTCAGAAATTAAGCAGTCCTTCATCATGGAAACATATACCAAGTGAGAAGAATCCAGCAGACTTGCCGTCTAGAGGCTGTAAGGCTAAGCAATTAGCTTTAATCAGATGGTGGGAGGGCCCACATTGGATGAAAGATTCAGCAGAATTTAGAAACCACATGAACACTTCCGATGAAGATTGGAATGAGGAAGAAATTCAGAAAGAAAGGTCAAAGTCTACTTGTATGTTGACGAAACCTGAATTTCCATCCAACAATAACTGGCATTACCGCTACTTTTCAAGTTATGAAAAAATCATACGTTTAGTTGCTTGGATTCTTCGCTTTAAGCATAATTGTTTAAATCCTGAAAAGAGGAGTAAAGGCGAATTGACGGTTACTGAATTTCGGGAAGCTGAGATAAAAACTCTACGCATGGTTCAAAAAGAATCTTTCTCTTCGGAAAATGATGAAAGATTGAAGACATTACAAACCTGTAAGGATGAGCAACATGTCATTCGTTTGAAAACTAAAATAACTTACAGGAAAGATAGTGAAGATTTTCTCCATCCCATAATTCTCCCTTCAAAGCATGAAGTTGTTAAGCGACTTATTTTTTATATTCATGTAAAGAACTGTCATGCGGGGTTACAAATCCTCTTAAATTTGCTTAGAGAAAGGTATTGGATCCTCAACGGAAGAAAGAGTGTAAAGCTTGTGTTAGCCAGCTGTGTGATTTGTAAAAGGTTTAATTCAAGGGCTTTATGGACATCTAGTGCTCCTCTATCTGAAAACAGAGTAAAAGATTCTGCCGTATTTCAAGTTACAGGCTTGGATATGGCTGGTCCTTTGTATCTTAAGAATGATAAGAAGAGTTGGATTTTGATTTTCACATGTGCTATATATAGAGCTGTTCATCTAGAGCTAGTGACCTCTGCTTCAACAGATGCATTTCTGATGGGTTTGAGAAGGTTTGTGGCTCGCAGAGGAAGATGCTCTGTTATCTACTGTGATAACGGAACAAATTTTGTTGGCGCAGCTAATTTATTGAGAAGCTTAGATTGGCAACGTATACAAAAATATGGGTCTGTCAACTCCATAGACTGGAAGTTTAACCCATCAACGGCGGCGTGGTGGGGTGGCTTCTGGGAGAGGCTGATTAGGGTAATAAAAGACCTTCTTAAAAGAGTCTTAGGACGCGCCTGTCTTACGTACGAAGAAATGACAACTCTTTTAGCTGATGTTGAAAGTGTAGTGAATTCAAGGCCTCTAACATATCTTTCTGAAGATGCGACTGTAAAGCCTATCTCCCCATCTATGTTTCTTCAAGATGTTCACGAAATTCAGCTTCAAGATGTTGATGCAGTTGAGCAAGATTCTTTAGCAAAGAGGCTGAGATACAGGCAGTCCCTACTCAGAGCTTTGAGAGATCGATTCAGATCCGAATATTTGGGTGCTCTCATACAGCGAGCAAATAGAAAACCGCCAGAAAAGGGTATCGCTGTCGGAGATATTGTATTAATTGGATCTGACAACAAGAAACGAATCCACTGGCCACTAGGCCGTATCACAGAGCTTATTCCTGGAAAAGAGAAGAAGGTTCGACTTGTAAAGGTTCAAACTTCGCAACATGAACTTTTACGACCTATTCAAAGATTATATCCTTTAGAAGTAACATCATCAAATAATAGTTCAAAACTGAAAGAAGCATACCATTCAATCATTCAAAGGAAACATCTGCTCAAACTGTTAAACCCGTTGTAACTTCAGAAGAGGAACCAGTCAGATATAGCAAAGCGGGAAGGAGAATTAAAGTCCCTGAAAGACTAATGTATTGAGAACTACACCTGCAACATTTGGTTTTGATTATAACCTATAATCAAAAGGTGGGAGGATGTTATAACTGAGCCATTTTCAATTTCAGTGTATAAATTTGTTTATTATTTATCCTCTATTTTTTGTAAGTGCACGTGCTGAACAATATGTGAAAGGAAAAAAAAAAGAGTTAAATGAATTTAATGCTTTAATTTTTATGTAAAATGTGAGCGCGTGCTATCTTCAAAATTTTTTGAAAATGTAAAGATTATATGGTGCGTGTGGCATCCACAGTTTTGTATTTTAATTGAAGAAATAGAACAGAATAAAGTAACGATGTTAGTTGCATTTTTTTGATATAGTTTGAATTTTTAATTTTAGTGAACTACTTTTTACCGTAGGAATAATTTTCTCATGTTTAATGTTATAGGGAATTATTATACGAGCATAAGAGATGCTACTTTAATAATTTTAAAGTGTAAGTAAGTAGTATTGGCGTCCGCTTTTATACAGTTTAGTAAGAGAAAAGCTAGGAATTTGCGGTGCTTATTCCGTTGCTTTACATAAAAATACATAATTCTCATAATTATAAGGACACCCGTTTTTCTATATTAACTAAACACTGAACAACACTATTATTTAAACAAATATATTTTTTATTAATTTGAATTTCATTAATAGACGATATTTAAAAAGTTTTATCGTTTTTCTATCTTAAAAAAAATTTAAATACGGTCAAAAAATGATTTTTCAGGTGTTCACAATTATAAGGACAGCTCGAATCCTAGTAATTTTTTTTTCAGTTATTCCTTGAATTATTATTTTATGGGGTCTCTTTTTAGGGTGAAACAGTCAGACATTCTCTCTGGTATATACCTGGTGATCCAAAAGCCAGGACAAACATTAAAAATGAATAATTCGAAAACGAATCAAGATACAAAGATACGATTTTCACCAAACGGATCAAAAAGAAACCGGGTTTTTTGTGGCAACGAAAAAGGAATTAGTTCTGTTGGCGACCAACAGATGGCAAAAAATACTGTTTTATTTCACCAAAAGATGATTTACAAATGAAAAAAGTGTTCAAGTCAGCTTAATTACAGTTAATTAGTACTACTACAATAACTGCTCAGTGTGCTGCCCATCATTCAGAAGTACAGCTGTGAGATGATTCACCACATCGTTCACAGGATTTAGTAGCATTTCTTGCGTTATGGCAGACACATTTTGGCGGATGTCATCTTTCAGTGCTGCTAATGATTCCGGTTTGCCGCTGTACACTTTTGACTTCAAGATTCCCCACAGCCAAAAGTCACAGGGTGTCAGATCGGGAGATCTTGGAGGCCATGTGTGATTAAAGTAGCAACTGAGAATGCGATATTTCGATGCATGTAATCTTCGACAACCATTACCTGCCGCAGTTGCTCCTTTTTATATCGTTTGTTGCTTTGCATAGTCCTACATCAGAAATCCGACAGCGCCATCTGTTGGTCACCAACAGAACTATTTTTTTTTCGTTGCCACACAAAACCCGGCTTCTTTTCCATCCGTTTGGTGCAAACCGTATCTTTGTATCTTGATTCGTTTTCGAATTATTCATTTTTAAAGTTTGTCCTGACTTTTGGATCTCCCGGTATATATATATATATATATATATATATATATATATATATATATGCATTATATTCATTTTCAGTACCATTTTATACAACATAGATGATATTCTGAATACATTTAAACTATTTAAAATTGTTTTCTACTTGCATGCACTTTTCTAATATGATAAGTTAAGGTTTTTTTAACTCTTAGGCCATGGGAAACGCAATAATACAGAAGTTCCTTTCTTCAAACTATTTCCTATTGCTCTAGAAGTAGAGCCAAAATGTAAGTCTTGTTGAAAAAATATTATTACCCCCCAAATTCTAACAAAAATCTGAGAATTCCACGTTTATATTCAATAAGCGACTGCTTCTACAATAAATTAAAAGTTAGTTTCATTACTTTTAATAAAAATTTACTTACCCTTACTTACATTACTTTAAATAAAAATTTAGTATAAGATAATAGGGAGAAAAAAAAAAAAAAAAAAAAAAAAGAAAAGAAAAGAAAAGAATAAAATAAGACGCCTGTTCAAATCTACTAAACATTAAAACAGGATAAAAATAACTGCATTAATTGTATGAATCAGCTAACTTACATAGTATAATATCTATAAAAAAAAAAAAAAAAAAAAAAAAAAAAAAATATTGAGTTGTTTGTTGAGTAGAATATTTTTTTCCATAACAATTTCCAAAAGAGATATTTTTTGAATAACAAAAAACAAAACTCTCCATATATTTTGAAAATTAAATTTTTGAAAAGAAATTTATTTAAAAAAAAATTCTTGAGCATAATATAAAAATATATATTTTATTTTTATCACAAATATGAAATATAGTGAAAAATGAAAACTATATCATAAATATTTATAGAAGAAAAATATTTTTCCTTTGTAGTTTAAATTAAAATAAATATAATAATAATAATAAAATATAGAAGATGGAATCATCTAACTTTAAGAATCGTTGAGATTGTTTTTATCGTAAGGGAAATAAGTTTGTCTAATAATATATTGGCTTATTTTTCCAATATATAAAACGCGTAGAAAATTGTTCATAAAAATAGCACATATAAATATTAAAACAATAAAAATTAGAAGTTTTAATGTTTTTAACGAAATTTTAACGATAAATAAAAAAAGAAATAAAGAAATAAAGAAAATAAAAATAAAAAAAATAATAAAAAATCGTAATTTGACTAAGAAATTTCAGTTTCTTCTGGCAATTTTCAATTTTTAAAATTTAAATTCTCGTCTATTTTTATTCTGTGCTTCAAGATGAAAAGATAATAGCGTATAGTTGCGCGATGTTCAATATATAGAAAAAATTAACACGGGAATATTTTTTTACAAATATGTGAATAAATAAAGTATAAGAAAAAATATACTGAACGACTCGTAAACCGAGGATAAAATAAAACGCTCTGCGGCATTTTTATACGTATGCAATAGCAGTTGCACATTTTATTGAAATGTGAAAACAGAAAATGCATATAGTAGCATTTCAATGATTAACATCTAAATTAAAAAAATATGTTTTTGTGACTTATTCCCTCTAATGTCCAGGGTCACTCACAAGTTTATTGTTTGAAGCATTTGGTCCAGAATAATTTAACGGTGATTATATAGCTGATCGCAGCTGCATATCACGCAGCTGTGATGTGTAAGAGAACTTCTTATATAATTTTTGCTGACAATAAATAATACCTTTGACAGGCAAATAATCTTAGTATTGTCTCCTCTAATTTCTGCTTTTCGGCAAAATCGGATGTAGAATGAGTGAGACCTGGATGGAAAGAGAAAAACTTATATCAATAAATAATTTTCCTAATAGGAAAACCATGAAGCAGAAAGGAACTATTATAAGTCTACCTACAGCGCCTAAAATACATAGAGTGGAAAGCGACCAGCAGTGTTGCCAGATAGTGGAAAGTGAATTTCCCCAAACAGTTCTCAAATTTCCCCAAATCAAAGGTTTTTTTCCAAAAAAAATCCCCAACTCAATTTTACTAAAAATGTAATTTTTTGGAAAAAGTTAAAAAAATATTTAATAAATTTTAGTTCACATTTTTCTCCAAACGAAGCTCTTTATAGAAAAAAATCCCCATTTACAAAATAATTTTTTGGTAATACTTAGTTTTTGGAAAATTTTACATTTGTGTATTTTTTTTAATCTATTGTCAATTAACTCCCTGAGTTTCTTCTCTTCGTCTCTAATCATTTGTAATTAACCCATAAGTATATAAAAACAAAAGTTTTTGTTGATTTTAAAATGAATGAAAAATAAGGTATACACAGGCAGATTAAAGAGCTATCATTAAACTTGATATTTCACCCCTGCAAATTTAATTCAAGCTAGCCTAAGACAAAACATCGAAGTACATGCTGGCCGAGCTAACTTTTGATTATTCAATCGAAGCAGCTACCAATACGTATCAAGCATTCGCTATGCTTGTTACAGCACACACCAACCAAATAACTCCTTAAATCAGTGCTTACAAGTGGGAAAAAAACAGGATAAATTTTATAATCAGAAAGTTGCTTTTCTATTTCTGAAATAGCATCCAGAATTGACTATTTTCTTTTGTTTTCATTGGATTTTAGGAAAAAATCACATTTTACTAATTTTAAAGAAAATCCCCATATATTTCTCCAAAATTTTTCTTTTCCCCAAACTGTTCCCCACAAATTCTCTGTCCCCAAATATTTCCCCTGAATCTTCAAAACTCCCCAAAATGGGGAGAAATCCCCAAGTCTGGCAACACTGGCGACCAGCAAATCAGTGTCTAAAAATTAAGCCTCTAACCAGAGGTCAGTGCGATCGAGTATACTGCTTGAAAAACTCCCTTAAAACTCCTAACCATTTAACGGCCCTCTTCACTTACCGTCGCCGGATGCTCGAGCCAATGCTATTCTATGGGGAAATTTTCTTTACAAATAACTTATTAACTAATACATATTTTTAAATTTTGTTTTCACATTCTGAAAATTCCCAGCTGTTAAATTGACGGACCTTTTTTAAAAATGTATTTTTTTATTTTTTAATGTTTTATTTTGAAACTGCAAAATGCAAAAATTTTACATATTGAAAATTCGTAATTTGCAGCTTCAAAATAAAATATAAAAAATTAAAAAAATAATTTTTTAAAAAAGGTCCGTCAGTTTAACAGCTGGGAATTTTCAGAATGTGAAAACAGAATTTAAAAATATGTATTAGTTAATAAGTTATTTGTAAAGAAAAATTTCCCATACAATAACATTAATTTTCGCTTCCGGCGGCGGTGAGTGAAGCGGGCCCTTATGGTCTTTTTTTTCTTCGAATTAGAATTATATTCTTTACGTAATGAGAAACATTTTTTGCAGAAATGAGATGATATGATTAAACTTTATTAATCACTAAAAATAACAGCGAGAAAAACTTAAATTTTATATGTCATTCTTAAGATACATACGGGTGTACTATAAGTCTGTAGACATTTTTTAAAATTCAATTCATAACTATTGAATGAACTGATAGAATTGAACGCGGTTTGCAAAAAAATCCTCTCCCGAAGGAAGATTTTTTTTTTTTTTTTTTTTTTTTTTTTTTTTTTTTTTACAAAACGATTTAATTTCATAAGTTAGAAATTCTGAAAGAACATTTTATTTAATAAATATAGCATTTCGATTATAAGGAATAAATAATTAATTTTAAAGAATATGTTTTGATTTTGAGTAGGTTTATTTAATAAATTAACTGATAAAATAGTATTAAAATTAAGATACTTGTTTATAGAGAGACAAGTGTATTTAGATATAAAAGATAGTTCAGGATTTCGTTATATATTTTAATTGAAATTGTATTTATTGAAAAAATATTATTTAATTATTAAATTTATTTAAAAATGTAAATAAAACCAATATATATGAAAAGACTTCACAGGGACATCGTACGGTCTTTAATTATTAGTAAGAAGTAACCCGTAACAGAAATTAATCTTTAAAATGAGGTAAGAAGTGCTCTGCAAATAAAAAATTGACACCAAACATTATTTAATCATTATTAAGTTAATTTTGTAAATTATAGTTACTTGTGTTTATATATTTTGTTTAAGAATGAAGAAGATAATAATAACCAATATCCGCCACATTCAAAGATCCTAAGAAGTATTAATTATTACTAACGGCTGCATTCACCAGTAACTTCAATTCCCGGTTGAATACGAAATCTTGAAACGCGTATAAAGTCAGGATTGAACTTCTAAGTACCAAAGTTTAACGCGTTACATTGGCCATCTAGCGGCATTTGTATTTTTTATTTGAAAATAACCAATGAAAAATTATATGAAAACTTTGACGATAGATGAAAGAACCAGCGTGCCAAATTTTCCTGGAAAGCTGCATTCTGCCTTTAGATGTTTTTCAGGTTTTTGCGCTGATCCGGGAGTTGAAGTTAATGGTGAATAAAGGCCATTAGACATGACTGTGAGACTATATTCTATAATCATGAATTTTGAAAATTGAAGGAACGCTCACAGAAATCATTAGATGGTAACTACATGTTAAGAGTAGCGGAAAGATCTATCGTTTTCAAGTAAAAAAAACTAACACCTCGAATCTATATTGGATAACATTTATACATTTTTTTTTTTTTTTTTTTAATCTACTGTTGGAAGGTGTTGCTAGGTGGTATCCTCTAGGCATAAATTTATCCCCAGAACTTGTAACTGAAAAAAAAAATAATAACAAGGAAATTCTTTCGAATACTAATTGCCAATTTTCTTTAAGAAATTAATGGCATAAGATTTAATCATAGACAGTATGTTCCTGAGATGTTAAATGCTGCGCCGACTGTAAAAAAAAGACTATAAAAATAAAAAATAAGAAAATATTAAAAATAAGAACATGTCTACAATATATATGCATATATATCAGTACAAAAACCCTTAACGGGTTAAAAGTTTGTGACGCAGCTACTTTATCGCTATAAGAATTTGAAATATGGGTCTTAAAAATAATGACATCAAATTTTAAGTGACGCTTTGCTATTGGTTAAAATATACATAGATTTTTCTTATTTGATCATTTGCTTTTTTCTTTTATTTATATTTACAATGCAAACATATTTTTAACTTCAAGATAAGACAAATATATAAAATATACTCACTGATGCTTTTTCATTTGCATTTCCATTTCAAAATAACAGTTTTAAAAGGAATGATATCAAAATTCCAGTGACGCCTCAATGTCACTTTAAAAGATTTGTTTTTAGATTCCACTAAAATTACCTTTGTTTTGTCTAATAAAGTATATTTACACATTGAAACAGTGCTTTTAATTTTCAAGTATACTGTCAAATAATCACACTTTCACTGAGTTTGCATTATAAATTGAAATTATTTATTTCAATAAATTGATTTGTCTTTTGCGTCACGCTATCCAAAACTGTGAGTAAAATTTATGTAAATGTTACTTTGTATCATAGTATCCAACTAAGTCAAAATTTGTTTGTGCAAAGAGATAGTGTGATGCAAAGAAAACATTTGCACAAATTTTACTTGCAGTTTTGGATAGCGTGACGCAAAAGACAAATCAATTTATTGAAATAAATAATTTCAATTTATAATGCAAACTCAGTGAAAGTGTGATTATTTGACAGTATACTTGAAAATTAAAAGCACTGTTTCAATGTGTAAATATACTTTATTAGACAAAACAAAGGTAATTTTAGTGGAATCTAAAAACAAATCTTTTAAAGTGACATTGAGGCGTCACTGGAATTTTGATATCATTCCTTTTAAAACTGTTATTTTGAAATGGAAATGCAAATGAAAAAGCATCAGTGAGTATATTTTATATATTTGTCTTATCTTGAAGTTAAAAATATGTTTGCATTGTAAATATAAATAAAAGAAAAAAGCAAATGATCAAATAAGAAAAATCTATGTATATTTTAACCAATAGCAAAGCGTCACTTAAAATTTGATATCATTATTTTTAAGACCCATATTTCAAATTCTTATAGCGATAAAGTAGCTGCGTCACAAACTTTTAACCCGTTAAGGGTTTTTGTACTGATAATACATACAGTAATAACATTGTAAGTAATCTACAAAACTTTGAAAAAAACTTTTCTTATAATAGTATAATAACATGGCTCAAAATTAACAGAATTTTGTTGATCCAGAAATATCGGCGTTGAAAACAAAGTATTATTTTTTAAATTCTTATGAAAATCACTATACCTATTATTGCATATTTCATCTTAATGATGCTAAACAATCATGAATTATACGTGAAATGAATATTTTTAATATATTTCTACAGGAAATTTGCTCACATTCAAAATTTTCTAAAAGTTAAAAATTGTAAAATGTTTGTTTACTTTCTTTTCACAAAAAAAACTGAAAATTCTTCAATAAAACTGAATTTCAGTCCTTTATAAAATTTTTATGCGTTATTTATTTTAAAAATAAGTAACAAAATCTATTTTTAACTGAAAGATTTCTCACTAATGGCTAACCTGCAGGTTCTCCAAGATTGAAAAATAAAGTGCAGTATTGAACTACTAAAAAACTTTTCATTTGTTTTACAGTCAACTCCCTCTAACTCTCAAAAGTTTTGTCCAGAGGTTAGGTGGATTACAGGTATTCACAGATTAGAGATCATTGCTTTTGTTTACAGTTTTCTTTTGCAGATACAGAGTCAGTTATTATTAATTCATAAATAGACATCAAAATGGATAGACGATTTCTAATAATTTTTGAATAAAATATTTCTTCAATATTAATAAAACTAATCTATCATAATTCATATATGATGGTAAATAATTTAAGCATATTCAAATAATAGGCACATATAAAATGTAAACAAACAAATTTAAAAAATACGAAGCAAAATATTTTTGAAAGTTCGGAAATAATATTCATCACTGATTAATTTTGTTAAATGTTGATGCAATAGTGATTTGTTTTAAGCACTAGTCTGTATGAATTGCAGGATAATAAATACAAGACTGTTATTCCCCCTTCTCCCCAGTTATGTTTCAAAATAAGGTTTCAGCTAAAAATTTGTTTTAAAAAGAAATAATGTGAATTTTTTTTAAATATGAGATGTAAATTTCTTTTTCATTCAAAAAACAAAGTTGAATTAGAAGGATTTGCAGATTATAAATCTGCAGATTTGAGGGAGTTGACTGTACTGTATATGACTATAAGGAAAATAAAGTTTTTGATGACATTTTGTAATACATTAATTATTGAATATTAGTACTCTTAACCCTTTCGCTACCAGAGCCTCAGTAGAAAAACCGCCACCACTGTCCAGACGTCTTACTATTTAAATATGATAAAATTGTCATTTATTTTTGTGGGATGTATCTATAACGTTCTAACTAAAACCAATAACATCCTGTATCTATTTTATTGTTTTATAACATAGCCCGTCTGTGTGCGACATGATTTGATGCAAACAATTATCATAAACTAATAATGAACACCCCTCACATATTTGTGATGCCAGGCTCAGGTAAGAAAATCGGATCGTCACATATATGTGACTCTGGTAGCGAAAGGGTTAATTAACTGGACGTTTGTTAAGAGCTGTTTTATCAGAAAGTATAAGCAAGTAATCCAAACTATTATTTATTACCAGTTAAAGAAATACAATTGTCTAGATTATAAAACTTTACACTGTTTAAATTGAAATCTTTTTTTTTTTTAATGGACTTTGAGTATTTTGGAACGTGATCATCAGATACCAAAGATCACTTCAGTAAAAATCTCATAATTATTAATTAAATTGTATGAAATTAAATTTTTATAGGTATAATTAAAGTTACTTAAAGTTGTTTATAAGATAAATGAATCCACTGTATCTTGCAAATCTGCAATTTATAGGATAAATTTTTAAGAAAAACAGTTTCTTCCATTTCTTCCACTTGGAAGAAACCTATTTCTTCCGGCTGGTTTTTTTTCACCTTGGAAGAAACTCGCCAACCCTGGAACAAATAGTAGAAGAAAATTTTTAATTATCTGCTGGTCAACTGATTTTTAAAATAAGTCAAATACCATGTATTTCATCTTCAAGCAAAATGAGAACTACCATAAAATATCCATTTAAACTATTCATATATTTTCAGGTTCCAAAAGCAAAAATTTGGTTCAAATTAATTCAGTATTTCATAAATTATGATGATGGCAAATTTTTGGTTGTATACAAACTAAGTAATATTTTTTTTTTTTTTTTTTTTTTTTTAATATTTGAAATTTTTCATAATTTGGAAATTTTTTCTGCAAACAGGGTTGGGTTTTTGACGTCAAAAAGTGGTTTTTGACATGACAAAGGTTTAAACCTGGTTTAAACCGTCAAAAACCTGTCATAAACCTCTACCGTCAAAAACCTGTATTGTCAAAATTCAACATCTATAAATGAGCTAGAATCTGGTTAGAAATAGGATTTAGTAATATTTTGCCATATACAAGGGAATATCTAAATACTATTATGCTGTTTATAAATTAACAAATCTTAAAACAATTTGTAGATAATTTATAAAAATGTACGTAAATATACTGGTTTATAACCTAAGAAACATATACAAAGTATGCATAGATATATTTTGTATGTTTATTTATATTAATATTTATGAATTTCTAAAATTACAAAGTTACTTATGAATTTTCACATAAGCCATGAAAACACAAAAATACTAATTTTTTTTTTTTTTTCTTTAAGTAAAACATATATGTGGGCAGTAAATTAATATGAATTTGAAAATAATTATATTTATAATCTACATTTATTACACTTATCATTTATTAATAAATTTTTATCTGTTTATTATTATTACTGATTGTATAAATATTTGTACCTGTTGATAGCTTGGACTATTGGTGTTTGGTATTTTGGGAGTAAGGCTGATTGACTACTCTAGTGTCTTAGGCCTAAGGGGTAGTGCCCTCAGTGTGGGTTTTTCTAAAGTGTCATAGTCCGTATTTATACAAGTTTCGGAGAAAACCGCGAAAAACTCTGAACGGCTAGGCCGACAAGCGAGCCCTGGGATCGAACCCGGTACCTCACATCTGCCAGCTTTGAGCGTAGAGCCGCTTGGCCGCTGGTGGGCCCTACAGCTTAGACTAATACTTTTTTTTTTATCTGTACGGGTAAATATTAAATTTATTATAATTTACACATGTCCAAAAAGCATTCACATTTCTCTTGTCTCACGGTAATTATAAGAATTTCAGACGCAATTCAAGCTTGTTTAACATTCAGAATTATTGCTTAAAAAAAAAAAAAAAAAAAAAAAACTTGCAATATCAGCAATCATTAAAAAAAAAAAAAAAAAAAAAAAAAAAGTTATATTTTCTATAAATATGTAAAAACAAAATATTAGGCTATGCATTTATATTTTACTGGTAAAATACATAATACTAAAAGCACAATACTAAAAAAATTGAAATATACAATGTTGTATTTCAAATAAAATGATCTGTCAATCAAAATGATCTATCAATGATTTATAAATCATAAATTTTTAGAAGCCTATAAAATTTTGTTTTTATATTAATCAAAATGTTATAGTAATGTTTTTCCAAAAACATTAATATGTTACCTTTTAAAACATACTTATAAAATAAATAATATCTTATTGAAAACAACTATATTTTTAAAGTATCACATAACTAAGTTTAACATGTACTATATTAAGCATAGTTATAAATAAATTTCGTAATAATATATAAAAATATCACAGCATATTTTGAATGAACATAGAAATAATTCATAATGAAATTTTAAAAGCCTAAAGTTTTGTTTTTTATATTAATCAAAATGTTGTAACAATGTGTTTTTCAAATACATCAATCTATTTACTTTTCAAAATATCTTTATGAACTATATTTTATTAAGTTAAGTTTTTATATGACAATTAAATTATAAATATAGGTTTTTGACAGTTTTTGACAAGGAGGTTTTTGACATGACGGTTTTAACCATGGTTTAAACCGTCAAAAACTGTCACGTGTCAAAAACCTGCCAACCCTGCAAAAAGCATTTATGTATTTTTGTACTTGCTGGATTTTTTTATTTTAAATATATATGTTGAAACTGACAAAGTAAGAATTTGTTTAATATGATATATATATATATATATTTATTTAAAAAAAAAAAAAAGAGCATTTTGTAAATAAAAAAACTGACAAAATTGATTTTTTTTAATCTTGCCAAAAGTTAGGCGTAAAGTGATGATTGTGATTTTATGGATGTTACCGCTAAAGTGTTAGGATGAACTAAAAAGCACTTATGGATGTAACACAACATAAGCAAACAAAGCTGCGTCACTTTCTACATAAGCAAGAAAAAACAGTTGTTTGCCAATGTAAAAAAACTATTAGTCAAGGAATGTAAAATATAAATAAATAAAAATAAAATGTTAAAAAATTTCTGAAAACTTTAACAATGCAACACTGTAATCATTGTAGTGAGACGATAATTAAGAATATTTTTAATTACATTTAATATGAAAATTATTAAATGTGAAAAATTTAATAAACAGGGATAAAACTACCAAACAAAACCTTCCAAAACCCCGAAGTGGCTAATCGGACAGTCAGTGCGATTAGTGTACAGGCTATTCAGACCATCTTTTCGAAGGAGAATAAGTTAGCACTGATAAGAGTAAAACTTAGAAATAATATAATGTGTCTCATCCCCGTGCATGAAAAATTATCTTTTTACTTTTTTTTTGAGTGCGGGAGTGGGGTAGAGATTAATTATTTTCACAGAAATTTTGTACTCTAAATGATGCTAAAATTCTTCATAAAAGGGCAATAATAAACATTTTGAAAATTGAATAATAAAAATAAAAAATGTAACATGAAAACAGATCTTAGTAAATTTGAGTATTTTTAATCTTTGAAAAAAATCTTTGCAATATGTTTGTTTATGAATATGAATAAATGCATAACATAAGAATAAATCTGCATATTCAACTACATAGATGTCATTTGGTTTTTATTTCTTTTCCTTCTTTAAAAAAAAAAAAAAAAAAAAAAATTAAACCGTTCCAACATAATTCGATGCAAACCAAACTAGTACTGCACTGAGTAGCACTTTGACCGAGTAACCGAGTATTCGGCCTTTTACTACTCGGCCGAGTACCGAATAGTTGTAAGAAAGAATGAATAATTGATGTATATATGAAGAATTTTGCACATGTTAAAATTAAAAAAAGGCTTTTTGAACACAAAATTAAGTTAAATGGCAAACAGCATGTTTTCATGAAATGTTTCAGAACTTTTGTAGTGTATAGTATACACAATTAGGTTCATTGTTATATTTGATATGTCCAGCTTAGTGGATTATTAAAACCATAATAATTGATAATTTCATTCTTTATTATATAGTCTTTCTCAGATGCGAAAGTTTACTTATGAATTTTCACATAAGCCATGTAAACACAGGAATACTGGAATTTTTTTTTTTAAGTAAAACATACATAATATATGTGGGCAGTAAATTAATATTAATTAGAAAATAATTATATTTATAATCTATATTTATTACACTTATCATTTATTAATAAATTTTTATCTGTTTATTATTATTATTGATTGTATAAATATTTGTACCTGTTTATAGCTTGGACTATTGGTGTTTGGTATTTTGGGAGTAAGGCTTATTGACTACTCTAGTGTCTTAGACCTAAGGGGGAGTGTCCTCTGTGGGGGGGGGTGTCTTTCTAAAGGGTTCTAGCCCATATTTATAAAAGTTTCGGAGAAAACCACAAAAAACTCTGAACAGCTAGGCCGACAAGCACGCCCTGGGATCGAACCCGGCACCTCACATCTACCAACTTTGAGCGTAGAACCGCTTGGCCTTTGATAGGCCCTACAGCTTAGACTAATAAATTTTTAAAAATCTGTACGAGTAAATATTAAATGTATTACAATTTATACATCTCCAGAAAGCATTCATATTTCTCTTGTCTCACGGTAATTATAAGAATTTCAGATGCAATTCAAGCTTGTTTAACATTCAGAATTATTGCTTTTTCATAAAAAGTTGCAATATCAGCAGTCATAAAAAAAAAAAAAAAAAGTTATATTTTTCTATAAAATATTTAAATACAAAATATTAGGCTATGCATTTTTATTTTACTGGTTAAATACATAATACTAAAAAAATTAAAATATACAATGTTGTATCCCAAATAAAATGATCTTCAACCAAAATTATTTATAAAATTATAAATTTTTAGAAAGGTTTTGTTTTTATATTAATCAAAATGTTAAAAATATTAACATGTTTACCTTTTAAAACATACTTATAAATAATATCGTATTGAAAACAACTATATTTTTGAAGTACACATAACTAAGTTTAACATATACTATATTAAGCATAGTTATAAATAAATTTCGTAATAATACATAAAAGTATCACAGCCACAGCATATTTTGAATGAACATAGAAATAACTCATAATAAAATTTGAAAAGCCTAATGTTTTGTTTTTTATATTAATCAAAATGTTGTAAAAATGTGTTTTTTAAAGAACATCAATCTATTTACTTTTCAAAAAATCTTTATAAACTATATTTTATTAAACTAAGTTTTTTTTTTATGACAATTAAATTATAAATATAGGTTTATGACAGTTTTTGACATTTTTGACAAGGAGGTTTTTGACGTGACGGTTTTAATCATGGTTTAAACCGTCAAAAACTGTCATGTGTCAAAAACCTGCCAACCCTGCTTGTAACTAAAAGGGATAAGCTCATACCATGAATTGTCGCTATACCGAGTTTGGTGGCATACTCGCCCATTTTCACTGTGAAAACTGTTTGCATCAAAAGTTTAATGACTTTATATTTATATTTTCATAATTTTTTAGTTTAGTTATTAATAAACAACTCTTATGAATGTTACATTTCTTTCAATAATATATAAAAATAATGAAATTCTTACAACTACTCGGTATTGGCCGAATACTTAGTCCAAATTCGCCCGAGTAACGAGTACTCGGCAAATTAGCCGAGTACCGAGTACTCGGTACAGCTCTAAACCAAACCCAATTTTCTATACAAATATATGTATGATTTTTCAGAAAATGACTTTTGTACTTATTTTGTAATGTTTTCTAACAACAATGTTGAAATAAACATGGATTGTAGATCAATCGCATTATACACTTTCAAAATGTTAAAAGTTTGAATTTGTAGTTGAAACCAGCAAAATCATTAGTACAGGGAATGAAATTTCCTCTCGCCATTGGTGAGTGGAATTTTTACTGTGGCGAGTAAAAATTTGGTCTAGTTATAGGTAGAATTCTTACATGATAAGGTGACAGAAAACATTCTTTTTATAGATTTAAATATGGCAAAATCTTGCCATCTTATAACCTCATATTTAACCTCTCCTTTTTCTCTTCTTTGAGTGTTGAGTCTGTGTGCGCATTGACCGACAATCGTCCCAGCCTGAGAAAGGAAAAATGCATAAAAGTACACGCATAAAAGTTTTAATCTCTAGGCAGTTTCGTTTCTCCCGCTGTGATTTCTTTAAGCAGAGTGAGAATAGACAAGTAGAGAGCCTCTTTGCTAGACGCCCAAAATCCAAGAGAAAGAAAATTCGAAAGTTTGCCTATGCGATATTGGCGCATGAAAATGATCCCGAGCCCTTTTAAAGATACTGCCTATGTTTATTTTGTTGAATAATGATCAAAAAACAGTTAACATTTTCCAGTTTTTGCTGAAACACCAAGAATTTATGCTTGTTATGATTTGTAAGCAACAATTTTATCGAACATGTAATTCCGAAATGGCTATTTCAAATAACAACAATGAACAAGTTATACACATCGACATTCCATCTGATCATAAAAATAAAATGGACGAAAAAGATATTTCTGATGTAAAAAGTTAAATATATAAATAGGTAAATAAGGAAGCTTAATCTTGCATAATAAGATTTTCACAGGGTGTTGATTGAAAAAGTTATTTTTTTTCCTCTTCTTTTTTTTTTTTTTTTTTTTTTTTTTTAAATGACTCTTCCCATTGATAGATATTTTAACCTTTTTTTTCAGATCTCAAATATAATGCATTATAATAATTTTTGATTATAGATGATTATGAGACATGATGATATATACAATACACTTTTAATATATATAATTTTAGACATATTTGTAAAAGCATTTCAGATAGTTAGAAAAAATAAAAAAAACCCAAAATGCGTAAAACAGAAAAAAATAAAAATAAAAAAGACAACCCTATTTTGCAGCGAGTATAACTTTTTTTGGGGTGAGTGTAATCGGAGTTGAAATTTTAGGCCCTGCATTAGTATATTACAGAGAAAATTCAAGATCAAACAAGCAAAATCATTATTATGACCAACACAACAAAGAAGCGGTCTGAATAGCCTCCACACTAATTGCACTGATGGTCCAAATAGCAATGACCACAAAAACCCTGAAAACTAATACCTGCATGCAGATAGGGCACACTTATTAGTGATATATTACATGGCTACTTATTATAAGTGATATTTGAAGAGTTCTTAATACATTTTAAGGAAACAACTACATTTTAATTAAACATTAAAAATGAGTAATTTCTGCAAAAACAAAATAATTTAACATGAAATTCAAAGAAAGCAAAAATTTCAAAAACCCTGAATTCAGGGATAGCAAATGAAAAGTTTCACCCCTGAATAAAGCAACACTAAATAGTTATTAAAATCTAGTCTTCTGTGAAAAAAATTTATAATTATCTTATTAAAATACAATTTATATATATAAGCAAGAAAAAACAGTTGTTTGTCAATGTAAAGAAAACTATATGTCTCGAGGAATGTAAAACATAAATAAACAAAAATAAAATGTAATGCATAAGTGAAAAAATAGAAACACATTTAGACCGTTCAAAATTAGTACAGGTAGGTTTTAGAGACCTGCAAGTCAAATGAGGATATTTTCGAAAGTGATTAATATAGCCGTTAGTTTCACTAAACTAATGTAATTTTATTTTTTATGATATATATAAACAAACACTTACCTGAAAAAAAGAAGGGTAGTGCAAAAAAAAATATATACAGTGTGACTCCCGAATGTCGGATTTTATAATTGGTGACCGAAATAAAATTGTCGTAGTATGTGACAAAATATTTAATAAACACATACGTGAAACAATAATCTTTCAGTCTAGTTGATCATCAAAGACCCGTTAAAAATGTAATCTACAATACTTCTCAATAAAAAATTGTATTGATTTTGGAAAAAATAAAAAATAAAACGCGTATCATATTCTTAACAAGCCGCCACAAGCGGAGGAATACAGTACGTAAACAAACCAAACTAGCTAGCCCTGTCTTTAGCGAGCGCCAAGAGTTTTGGATCTGGATAAAGTACGCATGCGCTCCAAAGACCATGGACCATAGTATAAATTCGTGTGCATGAGTGATTTAAACTTAAAAATACTTCTTTTATTTTAAATATATAATAAATATTTAAAACAAACAATGAAGTTTCTTTTTTGCATTTAATAAAAAAAAATCTAACTATTTTATTGACTGTATTCAGATTAAACCAACCAACCACAGCCTCAGAAAACCGAATGACGCCTGTTCTGAATTCTGAGAATATGCAGTTCAAATACATGTATTGGCGGAGGAAAAAATAGTTCGATTTTTAAGCTAAATTATTTAAGAAACAAGAGTTTTTTGGGAAAAACGGGCGACGTCATGCTTCACAGACAAAATAAATTAATATCATATATCAATTTCATAAAATTTCTTCGAGCCGTTTTCGAGAAAAAAAACTCACACAAAACACATTTTTCCTTCGAAGTCTTAAATTACAACTCCAGATCTCAAAATATATACAATTTTGAAGTGTGAAACTTTCAGGATAGCATCAGACAGAAGAAAAAAGGTTATTCTGAAAACATCAGATCAAAATATCTCCTATTTACTGAGATATTAAATGTCGGCGTTTCCAAATCCCTTTGATGTTAAATTAGCTGTATAATAGAGTGTCGCTACTAAGCTTTGTTTGAGCTTTGCTGCGTCATATATATATATATATAATGAAATAAAATATATGCCTGTTTGGTAATTTAATCGTAAATATTATTATTATTATTATTATTATTATTATTATTATTATTGTGGTTAATATGGATATTAAATATATATAGATGTTCTTCTATCTCTTTGATAGATAAATGAACTCCATGCTGGCAGTGCAAGATAGTTTAACGAGGAGTATCTACAACGATAACCGAAATTTTAGATAACATTATGGAAAATTTCAATTAATTGGGCTGTGTAAATGGCAACTGCGAGTTAATCTATACGAAGTTTTTGATAATGACATTTCAAATACCCTTTCCAAAAATTTCCCTATTATCAAAAATTTTAAATAAACTTAAATTATATATATATATATATATATATATATATATAAATTGTTGCGTACTTGGGGGTTCGTCAGTTGTCCGAGAATGAAAGGCGAAACTTACAAAAAATTCTGTAATTTAATCACAGATAGTTCCAGAAAAATACAGGTCTATAAACCAAGTATCAGCTTCAATTCAACTAGTAAACACAGCTTAAACAACAGCTGTCAAGAGCAAATCCACAGTACAAACTGTATAGCAATAACACATAAAGCAAGTCTCTTCCAAAGAGGCTCAAAGCAATGCAACATTGACAGAAGCTGATCTCAGACTGAAATAAACTGACTGCCTTGGCGAAAAGAACAGCCCTTATGTACCCCTGTAGAAAAGTGTGGAACGTTCCAGAAATTTCCGTATCTCATCAGCCAATGGGATAAGAGCTTCCATATTTGGTATATCCCTAATAAGGATTTTCTCGCCAAGGTGGGAAAATGTCGCCAAATTTGGCGCCAAATCCATTACTTGCCTTATTGGGGCTTTTTAATGCATTTTTAAGGGAAAATAAGGCTATTTCAACGCTAAAACGACTAGATATGCACAAAATTAGCACTTTATCAACTTACTAAGCCTTTTTGAAAGAATTTATACAAAAATAAACACAATTATTTACAAGTTTGTAACAATATATATATATATATATATATATATATATATATATAATATTAAAACACAAAGTATTTTCTTTAAGAAAAAAAAGAAAAAGAAAAAGTGCATTCGAGGTTGAAGTTGAATAGAATTTAATTCACACTTGAGGTACATTATCATCAATTGGTCGTGGTCTGGGAATCACCCCTAGGGTATAGTGACCAGATTAAAGTACCTTTATAACAGAGAAGTTTTAAAAATTGCAATAATTATACACTGTTAAAAATGATTTCTCAAAAATGAACAAAATTGCCTCAAAATAGCTCCGAAACAATATATACTTAAATTTCAAAACCTAGTGTACTCACTTTTGTGTATACTAACATGCTCAAAATGGGATTGACCACTAAGAATCGCAATATCCCCACTTTTGAGCATGTCAGTATACTCAAAAATGAGAACATGGGTTTTCAAATTTAAGTATATACTAGCTGGAACCCGTCGAATTCGACGATCACTTTATTGACCGTAATGTTTCAAAAACGGTCGCATTATTATTTAAATGTATTTCATGTTAAAACATCTAATATAATTTACGACATTTCGGAAAAATGCTTATAAATCGAAATACTATGTATGACATCACTTTCTACAAAGTACTCTCAATGTGACGTCAAACTGACTTCAAATAAACAGATGCTATCTTTTATTTCCTATTTCGTTTAATACTAAGACTATATGTTAGCTGACCCGTCCGGCGTTGTCCGGGCCCATGATACCTCAAATGAACCTTAAATTTGTATTATTTTTACCTTTAACTCGATTTTGTTCTAAATTCTGTTTTTAAATGAAAGCATCACGAAAAAAATAATCATCTGTAACAAAACAATTACCTCGATCCGAACGAAATTCTGCCTTGTGACCTCGGTGCTTGCAGCAACGCATACACGGCGCTAACAACATAAAAAAATTCCCAAAATTTAACCGTGAGCCGAACGAACCAGCCCGGCAATTCCTAGGCCCGTGATAATAACCTTAAATGAACCTTAAATTTGTTAGATTTTATATCATTAACTCGAATTTGTTTGAAATTTTATTTTTAAATAAAAGCATTGCGAAAAAAATAATCAGCTGTAACAAAAAATAATTACCTCGAACCGAACGAAACTCTGCCTTGTGACCCCGGTGCCTGCGGCAGTGCATACGCGGGCCGCTAACAACATAAAAAATATCCCCAAAAATTAACCTGGAACCGAACGAACCCGCCCGGCAATGCTGGGGCCCTTGATAATAACCGTAAATGAACCTTAAATTTGTATGGTTTTATATCTTTAACTCGATTTTCGTTGAATTTCTATTTTTAAATGAAAACATCATAAAATAAATAATCATCTGTAACAAAAAAAAAAAAAAAATTACCTCAAACAGAACGGAACTCGGGTTCGTGACCCAGTGCCTGCGGCACGTATATGCAGGCCGCTAATAACATGGAAAAATTCTCAAAAATTAACCTTGAACCGAATAAACCTCTGACTCGTGTTAACGCTGCCTGTGGCAGCGGCAATGTATAGCAGGCATGCTACGCACGCGCTGCAAAATCCACTTTCCTCCACCAGGGAGCGCAGTATATTGTACACGAACATCACCAATCGCCTTGAATTTCCAAGACCTTTCAAATAAAGTGTCACATGGTAGTGTCAACTGCAAAATCCTTTAGTTACACTTTCCACCGCCAGGGGGCGCAGCGTATTCTATACATAAACACCGACGGTGAGGAAATATCAAGACCTTTAAAATAAGTTGTAACATGATAGGGTCTACTGCAAAATCACCTAGTTCCATTTTTAACCACCAGGGGGCGCACTATATTGTATACAAACATCCCCAATCAACATGAAATTTCAAGACCTCTATCAACAATCGCCTTGAATTTCCAAGACCTTTCAAATAAAGTGTCACATGGTGGTGTCAAATGCAAAATCCTTTAGTTGCAATTTCCACCACCAGGGGGCACAGTGTGTTCTGTACGAAGATCACCAACCGTCAGGAAATACCAAGACCTTTAAAATAAGGTGCAACATGATATGGTCTACAGCAAAATCACTTAGTTCCATTTTTCACCACCAGGTTTCGCACTATGCTGTATACAAACATCCCCAATCGATATGAAATTTCAAGACCTTTAAAATGAGGTGCTACATGTGTGGTTCTAGAACGGATTTTCCTCTCAAACTAATTTCCCCCCTTTCCCCTTCCCTCCAAATCTACTTTCCCCCCCCCCTTTAAAATCGAAAATTCCAAATTCGCAGATATTGATTTTTTAGTATTCGACTCTAGTCCCCATATGTACAGTTTCTTCAGGGGGGGGGGGGGAAACCGTTCGACTTTTTTTTATTTTTCTCTTCTCATAGCACATCTACAGACCAAGACCTTTTTTTAGACTTTTGAGAAACCATTTTTAACAGTGTACAAATAAGGATTATAGTGTATAAAGCTAGTTTTTACACACCGAGTTAGTTACCACTGTGTCTTTGGAGAGATGAAGTTGTAAAGTTTCGAAGAGCAGAATTGAGAATTGCATAAAACAGGGCAGTTTAGAATCACCTAGGAGAGGCCTTCATCATGCAGTGGATTCATAAAGGCGGAAATTTATGATGATTGTATGTATGATAAATATATATATATACATATATCACAAGAATATTGTAAAAAGCAATTATGCATTTTCACACACACACACACACACACAAAAAAAAAAAATGTTTATTTATATTTTTATTTTGTACTGTTAAGCAAATATATCAATATCTAAATTAGAAACTTAGTTTGGATTTAATTTCTCACTAGAGAGAGCACAGAAGCTCCGTGGAAATGTTGCACAAGTGGCATAAATATGGAGACCATATCTGAATTAATTACACACAGGAGATGAATTTAATAAATTTTCTTCCATAATGTGTCACGCTTGCCCATTTATACAAACATGTTCGATTTTAAACTACGAGACAAATTTAAAATCTTCATATTCCGTGAGATTATGTAAAAAATTAATATATTTTAACTTAATGATTTCAAATAATGATTTTGATTCAGCAAGTCTTAAATAAAATTGCTTTATAAAATATTTTTATAATTTTTTGAATAGAAATACTCTCAAAGAAGTATTTATAACACAAACAAAAAAATAAGCATTTTAGAAATGAAAAAAACCAAAAGAATTTGAAAAATTTGAAAAATTTGATTTGATCATTTGTTTATGTATTTAAAAACATTTATCAAGAACTTAAAGCACTTGTAGATTAAGATTTGTTGGTTCAATTTCTTTCGAAATTAGTGATAAAAAATACCCGTATTTCTGGCTAACAAATTTTGGTTTTACTTCTTCCTTTTTTCAGTGATGAAGAATTATTGACATTCCAGTAAATTTCTAGTATTCGTGTTTCTTGAATGTTAAAACAAAGAATCTTATCGAAATTTATTTTTTATTTAAGCAATAAAGAAATTTGTTATGAAAAATCTCTTATCTTTCTCACAATACGAAGAAATTATAAAATTCCTTGAATTTAGGCATTCGCATTTATTATATTTTAAAGGAAAACTATTACCTACATACACACACGCGCACTTGCTTACACACACACACATATATAATATATATACTATATACGTACACATGAAAATCCTGAAATTCTTAAAATTAGATTTTAAGTATTCATAACTCTTATACTCTGCGCAGCACTAGTGCGACGTAAAACCCATCCATCCATTCATCCATAACTGTTATACATTAAAGCAAAAAATCTTACGGATTTCTGATTTTTATTAATGATATATTAAGAGATATATCAAAACATGTTTCTGTCTTTCTTTTGAAGAATTTTTAAAACTGAAATTCTCCACTATTTTAATATACATTTTATTTATTTATTTATTTAGTTAGTTAGTTAGTTAGTTAGTTAGTTTGTTTGTTAGTTAGTTAGTTATTCGATGTTTAGGGTTACATTTTGGGCCCTCCATGGCCGAGTGGTTATGTCACCACACTGCTAATCGCCTTCGAGCGTAGGAGAGCGGGTTCGATACCCGCACTGGCCCTGGGTGTTTTTCCATTTCTTCGTATTGTAATTCGGTCATGTGCTATCTGTAATTATCTGACGAAGATTTACAAGCGGACTCAAGCATACAAATCTGATGTATATGTTATCAATAAACAAACAAGGGTTATTTTAAAAACCTGTTTTAACCCGCATTCTCTTTCATTCTCCCCATTCTCTAACTCCCATTCTACTTCATGAAATTCAAGTAACTATTTTTTTTTTTTTACATGTTTGAAAAAGGAAAATTACAGAATGTTTTTCAGTTATGTGGGTGCGAGTAAACCGTACTTGCTCCTTCCGTAATTGGGAGATGAGTTTCTGAAGCTGGGTAATCTATTTTTATTTGTGCATGTTACATTTTAAAGCAAGAACGAATGGGTGCTTTCATTTTCTTTAACCCCTTACCTACAGACAAAAAAAAAACGATATTCGCTTAATAGTGCCACCATTTTTCACACAGGCGCGTGTAGTGATGCGTTCACTGTTCCAGAAACATTCATTTTCCGATTCCTTCTGCTCCCTATTTTCTCTGAAATACTTCTAAAACACTGTCATGAACATTTAAGTGCATTCCAAAGCCGTGAGACTAGTTTCACTGGTAGGAGCGTAACAGAAAGGATCGTACTTCGACAACATGTATATATACACTAGGGGCAGTTAATGCATTAGCATAGCGACACGAATATGTACGCCCGGTTCGGTTAAGTGGTTATTTAGAGATATGAAAGAAATGTAGAAAACCCTTTTACAATCAAACTCGTATTAGGATGAATTCCTGGAGTTCCTAAAATTAAGTTTTAGGTATTTGTATTTCTCATGTATTAAAGGAACACTCTTAGAGAAATAGGTTAGTTTTTCCTTTTACATATTAAATACTCTGGTGTGTCACCCACACGACTTTCTCTTACTCTGAAATTTAATACTACAAATACAGATTAGAGATTAAGGCGTAAGATAACGAGTACAGTTATATAAACCTATCTTTACACAATTAAAATTAGACTTCGGAACAGCTTTATTTGACAAATTGTTCTATGGGAAACTACCGCCTCCCTCAACCCCTCGTTTCATTATTATATCTATATTTATTTGGAATAAAAATCTGTTATTAAATTCAAAAGTTCACTTAAAATTATTCAGACAACTTTCACAAGTATTCTTCCTTGAATCTTATCAATCTTGATAAAACTTTTCTAGTAACAAATGTATTAAATTCAAAACGCAACAAATCGATCGCCTATAATTATTTGTCTTTATATATTTTAAGAGACACAGACAAAGATCAAACGTTAAAAACTTGACTTCTATTCAGGAAATCTCAAAACGTTCAAATATACGAAAAACTAAGCGATGAACATTTAGCTTAAAAAAAGAAAAAAAAAAAAAAAAAAAAAAAAAAAAAAAAAAAACATATGGCTGTGAGGAATTAATGTCAATCTTTCAGCAACTGTACTGGACATGGTAAAATATTATAGTAAAGCACTTTCACTAACAATAAACAGAAAGTCATCGCTTAAATATTTGAAGCTTTGCATATCTTCTAAACGTTATGTACACATTAGATGGTGCAAATAAATATATCCCTATATTAATAATACACGACACAACCTGTATTACACTTCCACAGATTTCCAAGTATTGTAGCACTATAATCTAGTTCTTTTATGTAGCCCTGTAAACGAACAGTGAACGATTTCTATACCATATTTTACATGAATTAGCTTTTACGAATATGAAAAACATATACTCGTTTCATTTGGTTTAAAGCTGTCCATAAATGTTTAAAATCTACGTACCTGGATTTTCCATATAGACGTACTCTATTTGAATTTTCTTGGGTGACGCTGCACACGAAGCATTTGCTTGATCTCAACGAAAAGTTTAGTGTAACGTTCTTATATGATACACATTTCGAATACCAATTTTGGATTTTCTTTTGTTATTTTTTCTCGAGATATTCTGATAACAGACAGACACACACAGGTAGACTGACCGCTAAAAACAAGATTTCTGATTCAGAGAACTTCAAAACATGCATGTAAATATAACAAAAACTCAATTCGAAAATTTGACCCAAAAAGAATATTTTCTGTACCATACATGTGAGTAAGAAAAAGTAAAAACGTGCAAAAAAAAAAAAAAAAAACTCCCCCTTCGCATCATAGTGGCAGTTTCAGGATTTTCCTTTCAGTGTTTTTTTATTTTTTTTTTTTATTTTTTTTTATTTTTTCTGAATTATGCAGATAGACATAAAAAATGTCCTCTTCCTTTTTTTTTTTTTTTTTTAATAGCTGTTTCCTAGTAATTTTCCACAATAAACTTTCTCATGAAATTCTAATTTCTTAAATATTAGATTATCCATATGATTGATGTACAGTCAGAATTACTATAAATGTATTGTTAATATTTATTTTTTTAAATCATTTAGAAATCCATACAAATATTTTTAAATATATTTTATTTAAAAATCATGTAAAATTGAATATTAAACTTTACCTTAATAAACTCCGACCGGAATTCTTAAATTTTAAACATGCCTCGGAGAAAAATATTGCTTAGTCAGAAGTTCATTAATTATTCTTTAAGCTCAAAGTATAATATTCAAGTTAACCTTCATAGAACTCGCTCCAAGGGAACCATTTTAATGGATAGCGTATTTACCGCTAAAGAATAAGATATAGAATCCCCCCCCCCCCACACACACACATAGGGAAAAATAATTGAAAGTGAAAATTTGGTTTTAACTCTGACAAGCAGATTAAAAAGTACCTAGATATTTAATATACTATATATATGAATATATTGAATCTGATGAAAGTGATGATATATATATATATATATATATATTAAAATCTTATTTTCATATGCAAAATAAGAGAGGAATTTTATGTGAGAAACTAAAATGAAGGAGGTTTATTTTGAAAGTGTCCACATAATTATGACTTATTTATTTATTTTATTTTATTTTATTTTATTTATTTATTTATTTATATATATGTACAATTTTTTTTTTAAATCTCTGTATATATTTAACATCTGATAGGAGAAAAAAAAAAGTAATGTTGTTAATTTGAAATCTTTATACTTTTCTCTTTGTGCGCGAGCATGGGATTGTCTGTGTCAGGTACATTATAGCTCAAACGAATGGCTCGATTTCTATGCGGGTTTATTTATTTATTTATTAGAACGAGAGCTTAGGTCGGGATGCTATCAGTTATTTTTCGGTAAAATCTGAGCAATAGAATTTATTAATTTATATATATATATATATATATATATATATATATTACGGTACATTGGTACATCAGTATATTAACCCCTTAATGATCTCGTAAATTTCAAGAAAACTGTAAAAAAAAAAGAGTCTATTTCTTTAGTGAAGAAAATTGTATAAAATAAAGTGTATGAACAATGTATGTAATCATTTTTAATTTTTAATTTTTGGATTTCTTTTTTTTTTTTTTAGCTTGAAGTAAATTTAATTTTGCTGAAACTCCAACAATCAGGGTTATTATGACTGAATGTTGGACTGAATGCCGCTAAATAGAAAAAAAATATGTTTTTCAAATTTTAAAACCGAATTTTATGAAAGAATTTTACATGTAATACAACACTATACTTATGAATACACTGTTCTCAGAGTCTCTATCCGGACTTTCATAAATATCACTTATTTCCAAATCACTCACAGATGCATGTACATTAAAATTAGAATTCAGGTCGCTTTGTAATTCTGATTACATAATATACACAAAATAATAATAATAACTAGCTGGCTTCGCCCGCTACCGTGTCAGTATTTTCAAATGAATCACTAAAAATAATGAATCACTAACAGAAACTTTTAGTGTTAAGAAAAGAAATTTAAAAAAAAAAAATCATTTCTGATTGGGTAAAAAGTCGGGCCGGGTCCCCACGCGCTGCGCACGCGTATTCCTTCCCTGACCCTACGTGCCCCCTAAAAAAAATCATTTCTGATCGGGTAAAAACTCGCACCGGGTCCCCACTGCCTTCGGCAGCGCAGTACCGTGTGCGCTGAGCGTGCACAACTGTAGGGATACACGCGCTGCGCGCGCGTATTCCTTCCCTGACCCTACGTGCCCCCTAAAAAAAATCATTTTTGATCGGGTAAAAACTCGCACCGGGTCCCCACTGCCTTCGGCAGCGCAGTACCGTGTGCGCTGCGCGCGCACAACTGAAGGGATACACGCGCTGCGCGCGCGTATTCCTTCCCTGACCCTTCGTGCCCCCTACAAAAAAAATCATTTCTGATCGGGTAAAAACTCGCACCGAGTCCCCACTGCCTTCGGCAGCGCAGTCCCGTGCGCGCTGCGCGCGCACAACTTCAGGGATACGCGCGCTGCGCGCGCGTATTCCTTCCCTAAGTCTTCGTGCCCCCTAAAAAAAAAAAAGAAAAAACTCGCACCGGGTCCCCACTGCCTTCGGCAGCGCAGTCGCGTGCGCGCACAAGTTAAGGGATACGTGCGCGGTGCACGCCTATTTCTTCTCCACCCTTTCAGGCCCTCTTAATTAACCTACGTATACCAATTTTGAACGATCTAACTCATTTGGCTGAGATGCAAAAGAAAACGTAATCAGGACACCTCAAAACGTGTAAATCTGGTGAAAACTTTCGATAATTTAAAAGAACTTTAAAATATCTTTCGAATGATGTATTAAAAATAATTTAATCATAATTAGAAATTGAAATATTGAAATTTGAAAATATTACAGCGCCATCTGTCGATAGAAATTTCTGTATTCCACTGTTTGATTCCAATTCAAAAAAGCTTTCTAATGATGTCTTACTTATGAAATTATTTTAATTAGTAGCTGAGATACAAAAGAAAACTAATTCAGGACACCTCAAAACGTGTAAATCTGGTGAAAACTTTCGATAATTTAAAAGAACTTTAAAATATCTTTCGAATGATGTATTAAAAATAATTTAATCATAATTAGAAATTGAAATATTGAAATTTGAAAATATTACAGCGCCATCTGTCGATAGAAATTTCTGTATTCCACTGTTTGATTCCAATTCAAAAAAGCTTTCTAATGATGTCTTACTTATGAAATTATTTTAATTAGTAGCTGAGATACAAAAGAAAACTAATTCAGGAAACCTCAAAACGTGTAAATCTGGTGAAAACTTTCGATAATTTAAAAGAACTTTAAAATATCTTTCGAATGATGTATTAAAAATAATTTAATCATAATTAGAAATTGAAATATTGAAATTTGAAAATATTACAGCGCCATAAAAGAACACTGATTCAGGAGACCTCAGAACGTGTAAATCTGTTGAAAACTTTGAATTATGTAAAACAACTTTAAAATATCTTTCGTATGATGTATAAAAAATAAATTAATCGTAATTAGAAATTGAAATACGCGTATTAGAATATTGCAAAAATGTCCGGCGTGTAAAGATAAAATTTAATTTGCAATTAAAATGTAAATCTTTTGTTTATTGACCAAAATCGATGAAATTTGAAATGCAAGTTTGTTTTGTGGTGTAAATATTATATACTAAATAAAATGTGTAAAATTTAAAAAATTGAAGAAAATAGAAAATTGCAATTATTAATCGCAGTACGAAACATATGTGACTTCATTAAATACCAGATGTGTTTCCGTTGAAGACTGCTGCAGACGAAAAGTCTGCAAAGCTAAGATTCTTGTGATTTGTTGCCAATATTTTTTTATAGTTTAGTTAATTTTAAAAAATCTAATTGTCCGATCGATAAGCCGTTTAAACCATCGGTTTAAGAAAAAAAAGCCCTTTCCAATGGTATCTTGTTTGTAACAATACGACTGATATTTCTAATTTATTTTCCACCTTTTCCGTAAAAATGTCGCTTTTTAAGCATTTAATCATGAATTCTGGGTCATTTTTCGTTAGACAATGGTCGACATTTTAATTAATATCCCCGCTAATTAGGGTCGCATCGTTTAGCAAATTACATATCGTACATCTGCGATAAATTCTCTGTCCGACGGTACCTGGTCGAAGTCCGTGCGAACGTTAGCGGCGGAGCCTCTTCCGTTTCAAGCCGTTTCTCACAGACACACACACACACACACACACAGACAAAAACACACACGCGTACAGATTTTAATAATATAAGGAGATAATAATAATAATTATAATTAATTAATTAATTAATTAATTAATTAATTAATTAATTAAAAAATAAAAAAATAAATAAAATAAATAAAATAAAGATAAAATAAAAGGAAAACTAAAAACCTCAAAGCACAGAATCACGTGCTTTCAAAAGTCTAACTGAGCTAAGATTACAAAATAAATATGATAAATACTTAATTGGACAGTGCAGTTAGTTTAAAATAAACCTACTATCTCCAATTACATTTAAAATAGTCTGCTATTTCTATCTAGAGTAGAATATTAAAAAAAATAATAATCTGGGTATCAGAAATGGTTTGATTTTAAGTTTTTTAGTTTGTTACTTTTAAACACTCCAGCCCGAAAATTTCACGGGCACGAGAAATAGGGAGCAAAAACTCACCCCGTCGTTTTCACGGGAGGGAAAAAGAAGACGTTAAATTTTGCTTTCTGGAAGTTTTCGAACTTGTAACACATGTTAAATGATGAGTCATGTAATTTTATGCAGAAGTTTTAAACAGTTTTTTTTTTTTTTTTTTTTTTTTTTTTTTCCAAAAATAACGTGAAATTTCAACCGATTAAAATAATATTAATAATTATAATAATATGTAAAAATAAGCAATGGCTTCGAAAAAAGTTCAGTCACCCTGTCGATAGATTCTAGAGACTCGAAAACACCCATACAAATATTTTGACCCTTACAAATATTTACAAGAAGGGGGAAGAAAAGGTGCAGATTGTATGCGCAAATGTATTTTCAAGAGCCCTTTACGAATTGAGAAATATTTTAACTCTTTGCACGCGACAGATTTTCTTATTTTGAAAAGTAAGTCCTACATTTTGGTACGTATCTAAAACTTAACAGTATTAAAAAAAAAAAAAAAAAAAAAGTATTTGTGTTAAAAGCTATTTTAAAGTTAATTAAAATTTAAGATTTCCTAACATCGCACAATGGGGAAATATTTCCCTTATTTTGCACCTTTAAATTATTGAATATTGAATTGTCGAACCATTTTTAAAATTTCAATTACAACACTGGCTTGATCTCTATTCATTTCCGAAATTCCATTTTGAAAACTTCATAAATTGTTTGAAATTAAAATTTTGATAAGTTGGTTGAATATCGCAATATTTATCTTAAATTGATGCAAATAGAGACATGTAAATAGTTGCGTGGAAAAGGACAAGATATTTCACACAGACTTAACAACGGAAATGATAAATAATAATAATAACAAGCATCAAACTAGGAATATGTAAATGGATTTCAGCAGGGAAAGAAAATCATTGTGGGTGAAACATATGTCCGAAGTCTCTAACAAGTTCTGGCCATCTGTGGAACACATTTATTATATCATGAATATAGTGTGACCTATAGTAGAAATAGTAATATGTATAATGAAGCAAAAGAACTCTGCATCCATATATGACATTTACTTTAATTTTAAATTGTATTTAATTGTATTTTACAAAAAAAAAAAAAAAAAAAAAAGAGATGATTGCATTTTTTATTTTATTTATTTATTCAATTAATAAAAGTTTTATTTTGTTAATATTTAATATTTACTGACTTTTATTAAATATGTTTGAATGAAAATGTGTATGAAAATAATTTTTAATGCTCAAAAATATATATTTTGAATTATTTAAAAAATTAAAAATTTTGATTTTATTTTTGAAATAGTGAATGAATATCAAGAAAATAATTAAGAGAATTTCTAATACAGCTATTATATTTTATTATTTGGGGTTCAGTGACGTTTTATTCATTTATTTTTATTTTTATTATTTTTTCCCCCAAAACTTATTACATAAAATATTTCTTTTTATATATTACGTTATGCATATGTAATATGTTATACATGTATGTATGTTAGATATACATAATAAATGCATATGTATATAAATATATATTCAAAATTTTGTTCAAGATTCAACAGAATTACATATTTAAACTATTTAACCACTAATATGTTGTTTTAATTATTAACATTTAATTGCAGATTCATCTCGTTTTGAGATTCAGATGGCTGGCTTCAGTGTCAAAAACGAAAACTGCTATTGAATAATTCTACCAACCAAGGGTGAATATTTCCATCTTAAGACAAAACACATTCACCATTATTTTTTGTCAATTATATATATAAATTTTTATGATATTCGCAAAAATACGCTTTACCTATTCTAAAGGATTATGCTCTTTCTTTACTGTACTACTTAACGTTTGATTTATAGATTTATCAAAAATAAATCAAAAACTGGCGTACAGTCAATAGAAAGATACTAAATCTTCTTCACACACCATAAATTTTAAGCCAGCACAACCGGTTTCGAAAAGACGTAGCCTTTCCTCATCAGGTGCAAAAAACACGTGATATTGCCTTGGAGGCAAAAGCAAGACTGTAGTCTTGATATTGAAGAAGTTTTAATATCTGTAGAAGTTTTGATATCTTTTTATAGATTTATGCCATAAAAATCTCCAAGAATTCTAAATAAAGCTGCTAAATAAAATTTATATTGAACTTAGTAATTCTATTCATATTTCTACTTATGTCTTGAAGAAAATCAAATTTATTTATGAAGAAAACAATTTAATTTATTTAATTTTCGGATATTAGAGAATATTATGAACAGTAAATTTTTTCAAGTATTGCACAGGCTTGTGTCAATGCGTATTTCAAACTATTTCAGAAAAAAAAAAAAAAAAAAAATATATATATATATATATATATATATATATATATATATATAACATTAAAAGTATTAAAATTTATACAAAATAAAACAAAAAAAAATAATTACTATGAGTGCTTGAACGACGTTGCACAAAAAAAAAAAAAAAAAAAAAAAAAAATGTTTTTTATATAACTGATTACATTTTTTTAGTTTAATATATAATTCATTGAAAATAATTTCAGTAAATATTTTTAGGTTTTGTTATTTAAAATACTTATTAAAATTTACTCGATCTCGATATTTATTTTATCTAAGGCCGTATTATCTTGACGAACTTCGTTTACTCTCTTCCACATTCATGGATTTATTTGTCTGTTAAAATTAGAAGAATTCGAAGAATTCCCAAATACCCATATGTATTTTATCATTAGTTTACATTTCATTATGTATAAATTATTTTGTTTATTTATATCAATATTTGCAGAAATGTTGTTTATGCATGCACCCTATATATAATACATATACATAATTAGAAATTTCTTTAAAAAAGAAATATTTTCTTATTAAAAACAGAATTGCTACAAAAAGAATGATTTTTAAATAATATTTACCACACATTATATATATATATATATATATATATATATATATATATTTCTTGTTAAAGCACTGAATAATAATAATAATAATAATAAAGTCTTTTAGTAAGGAAATTATTTTGTATGGTGGAAGGTTTCTTTTTCTTTCTTTTTTACACCGCTGATATTAATTATAATAAAATCATGATTATTTATGAATAAAACCGATAATGGCTCGAAATTTCTTTTAAAAATGAAATTTTTGATATATATTAATTAAAAAATTATCATGCGTTACTAGTTAAATTATCAATTCATTTTTAATTTTAACCGTTTCATATATATTACAAAGCATAAATGATTGTTACTAAAAAAAAAAAAAAAATCTTATATTCTTAATTTGTCCGTTATAATTTATAAGACTAAAAAAAAACTGAAAATTTAAATTAAAAAACTTTTAATGATTCATAATACATTAAAAAATAAATATGAAACAAGTTTGTAACTATCTGGCAAAATTTCTAAACATAATTTTACTGGCCTGATTTGGGCAACTATGCACTATGTACCAATAAGTATTAGGACCCTTTCGAATTTAGACGTTTTGTGAAATATCTAAAAAAGATCTTTAGGAATCATCTTGAAATTTTGGTAGTGTAAAGAACATATTATATCTCATATATTTCAGCAAAAGTTATGTCTTGAAGAGGGAAAGGGGTCCATTAAAAAATAAATAATAAACAAAACGCTTTGGATCACCTTGTAGAAAGAAATATCTTAAATGCGTTTTGGCTATAGCATGCTACTATCAGGATTTTTCGCGTTATATATAAAAATTTCCGTATATTAATAGTTATATAACTGTTACCTTAACAATTTGAAAAAAAAAAAAAAAAACTATTGAATTATAAGACATAGAGTAGTAGGCCCACCGAAGAAAATGTTTCAGAAAATTTAGCATACGACATTAAACACAGCATACACCAATCATAATGAAAAAAATTTCGATATCTTACGAAGTAGGAACATTTTTACTAAATAATTTTTAACTACGCATGCGCTATGTTAAAAAAAAAATCACTTGCATACTTCAAAATCCAAATGTATTGAGTAATTTATGTGAAAAACCCAAACAAATATCAGGTAAATTTAAATTGTAATATATATATATATATGAAACATAGAATTAATAGAATTTTAATTCTCTTAAATTAAAATCTGAAATATAAGGGGGTTTACTCACATTTTTATTTTGATTCAGTCAATGCCCACTGTTGATAGCAAGTTCATTGAACCCCAATCATCTTCCTTGTTTTTGAGAAAACGTCAAATTCTGTTCATTCTATAACGTATATACATATTTTTTTATTTATATGATATTTGTTTGGGGTTTTCATATAAGTTGTTCAATACTTTTAGCTATTAAATTATGCAAACATTTTTATTTTATTTTTTTTTATTTTTTTAAGCTAGCGCATGCGCAATAAAAAAATATTTAGTACAAATGTTTCTATTTCGTAAAATGTTCAACATTATCGCATTCTGATCGCAGTTTGCTGCGTCTAATACAGTAAGCGAAATTTCCTAAAAATGGCTTTACACTGGGTCTAACACCCTACGTGTTATAATTGAAAAAGGATATATATATATATATATATATATATGTGTGTGTGTGTGTGTGTGTGTGTGTGTGTGTGTGTGTGTGTGTGTATGCATATATATATTTTTTTCTGCAATTAAAAAAAAAACAAAAATGCTACATTTTCATGAATATATGTGGTAGTCTCATACACAATTTATACAGGTAATAAAAGGGACTTATTAATTACATGTTACAACCAAAATGCATTTAAAGACTTTTTTTTTTTTTTTTTTTTTTTTTTTTTTTTTTTTCAGGATGATCCAAAATATTTTGTTTTTTGTTTAATTTTTTACTGGTCCCCTTTACCTCTTCAAGACGCATCTTCTGCTGAAATATATGATGCATAATACGTTCTTTGCACTACCAAAGTTTCAAAATGATTCCTAAAGAACTTTTTAGATATTTGACAAGAAATCTAAATTCCAAATGCTGATAGTGTATAAAACTTTTTGCCACTATGAAATTAACTTCCATGTCTCGAAAACGTTAATAAGAAATTGATTAAAAAAATAAAATAAATAAATAAATAAATAGTAATAATTGCTACAAAATAACAACGACTGAAACGTAGTAAAAATACTAGTAGCATTTTTTTTTCTTTTTTACTTCACAGTGAATTTTTTTCTTTGATTCAAAATATAGGAAACAACAACGTCAATACCACATTACTACTGAGTTAAATGGCTCAAATATATTTTGGAAGAATGTTTCTTGTTCCATCTTATAATACTACTTTTCCATAAGTGATTGGATACTTAAATCTTACCTAAATACTTACACCTACAATCATGCGCTAATACATTTTTACTTCATACGTCTGTGTTTTCAACGGAATTCAAACCGGCATCTGGAAATTGAAGTCCTAAGCGCTAACCAAATGACCATTAGCTTAGACAATCTCAGACGGTATTTATTTATTTATTTACTTATTGTTTTATATATATAAATGTAATTCGTAAGAAACTAGCAAACCAAGCAATGAGGAAATTTTATTTTTATTTCTCATTAGCTAAATTTGGATACTTACACTAACTCTCAATTAGTGACCGGAAACTTCCTGACGTTTTGTCAAGTATCTCAAAAAGTATTGGGCGAATCGTCTTAACACTTTAGAAGTGTAAATAACATGTTATACTTCATATATATTGCAATGAAAGTTTTGCATTAAAAATAAAAAGTGATATCTGTAAATAAATAAAGGAAAATCAAAATATCGCAATAAATTCTGGCTGTAGCGGAAAATTACGAGGCTTCTATTTATTATCCGTATAAAATTTATGAGGCTTACCACATATATTCAGGGAGATATAATTAATATATAGATATAATGGAGATATAATGATTTCCTTATAAAGTTGCAATTGTAAACTCTGAGTAAAGACATTTATAGGAAACTCCACACACTATTAGAAACATTCTACTGCAATGAGAATGTAAGTATATTAAACATTTAAAAAATAAGAGCTTGTATACTAAATAATTTTATCTACGCTTGCACAAGCTTTAATGACATTTCATTTGCATAATTTAATAACCAAAATTATTAAGCGAGTTATAGGGATCTAATAATTAACGGATACATAGAAAAATTTATACGCGATAAAAATAACTGAATTTTAGTTCCTATCAAAATTCAGGAAAATTATTGAAAGCTTTATCAATATTTATTTAGAATCAATGAAATTTGTATTACCATTCACTGAATAAAAATAAAAATCTGGGTAAAACCTTTTAAAAGTAAAGAAGTAAAGAACTTTTGAAAATAGGTAATAGTGAGACTGGGCTTATAATTTTTATTTTTAGATAACATAAAAATGTATGTAATACTAAAAAAAAAGTCCTAATGTACTTAATACTGAAGGGTAAACTAAAACCTATTAAAAACACTTACTTATTTTTTTCCTGAATAAGAAAGGGAAAAGTTTTCTCTATTGTCTATTTGGGGGCAATATTTCATATTATCAAAATAAATTCTTATCATTCAATTCACGCTATTTAAAAAAAAAAAAAAAAAATGCTGAATCACTTTTTTTAAAATTATTATTTGACATTTCAGTTAAATTTTATTACAGAATTCTTTTTAAACATATTTATGATAATGAGTCCCCTGCTTAGTAAAGCAAAACATTTATCGTCTTCGATAGTCAAACACCATATTATTCAGTTTATTCATTTTCGCAACATATCGCTCAAAAAAGAAATATAAATTCTGAAATTTTTCATTTTTTTAAATCAAGGGCAACAAATGTAACAATTGTAATTTTTTTGAGTGTGAAAATGAAGAGGTACAAATTATAGAAAAACAAAACTTATTTATGATTTTTTAAGTAATTCAGATTACAAACCTTCCTCTTAGAAGTCGTTTTGGAGCACAGTTAAGACGTGCGTATTCACAATGAATCTGAATCAATTTTAAACAAACAAAACACACACACGCACAAAAATAGAAATTTCCTTATTGAACAGTTTTGTGTTTCACTGACGGTATTGTTTACTAAAATACACGATTGTTTAGAAATACTTTTCATTTAAAAAAAATAATAATAAAAATAAATAAATAAATAAATAAATAGAAAAGTGCATTTCTTTATTTCTCTCTTTACAACACTGGGAAAATAGTCGGGAAAATTTCTTAATTTAATTAATTTCTTTTTTTTTTACTGTACATGTTACATCTCTTTTTATATATACTTTGCTTTTATAAGTACGTAGTACACACACATACACACACACACACACACACACACATATATATATATATATATATATCAAGGAAAGAATATGTAATACTTGCACATATTATTCATGAATTATTCAAAGTATTCTACAGAAATCTTAAAAGTTAATTTATATTAAAACCCAAAGTACTGTTATCTTGATTCAAAATTCCCTTTTTGAGCAAAATTATCTTTTAATTAACGATTAACGGTCGTTTTCAAGATAATGTGAATTGTTATTTTAATTCTATGTATTCAAAATGGATTAAATATTTTCATCCACTCTTTAAATAGCAAAATTTACCAATATCTAATTGTGATATCATGGTATTAATCTATAATCAAGAATCAGAGTAAATTAAAATTTTTGTAATATTCATCGAATTTTCTGACAGAACTCTATTTTATAGTAGTTGGAAAATATATGAAAATAAATTGACATGAACGTGATATATAAAGATTATATTAAAAATAATAACTGTCATAATTGAAATTTATATTGTGTAATTATTTTTCCTATTTATTAAATTATTAATGGATTAATGACAATTCTATTGTTCAAATAATAACAAATGGTATATTTAAATTTTGTATCATGCAACATTTTTCATATTTACTAATTTATTCATGAATTAATGCACTTTCATTGTTCAGATTTCTTACGCTGCTGCTATGGTTATACATATGCCAGATTCCCTCTTTCTTTTTTTTTCCATCTTATCGAGATTCAAACTTAGAATCCTAAATTTGCTAAATGAAACTCAATATTAAATTACTATTATTATTATATGTTTTTCAAATATTTGCTCCCTCAGCTAAAAAGGGACATAAGTTAAAAGAGTAACAGTCAAGAAACAGAATTCGAAAAACTTTTAAATGTGATAAAACGAAACGGTTAACTTTTAAAGAATGTAAAAGATAATCTGGCTAATTTGCCGACTTAAGATCTACTTTTAGAGTGCGTTATTAGATGATTAATGAATAAATCATTCAGACGTGTCAATGTATATGTTATTCAATAACATTAGGCTATTGCTAATATTTTACCTTCATTCATTTCTGAAAAATAAAAAATCAACAATAAACACAGGTGCTGTTAGTACATGAAACCATTGAATGTTTTGGCTTATTATGTATAGAAAAAATCGATTTGACATTTTAATGCGGCAAATTATGATTATATTAGAAATATTAATGTAACTAAATTTGAAAAATAATCTATGTAAACCCTAATAATGATAGGCAATTATTCGGATGAATTTGTTTATACATTCAAACTTTTTTTTTCTTTTTGTTACGGCAAATTTAAGTACACTGTTTAATTAAAGCTTAATATTTATTTTTTTTTTATTCAGTTTTAAACAGACCGTAGTTCTACTTGTTGCATTTCGTTGTATATTTTAATTCGTTAATTTATAAAACTGAAAAGTCTTGTCTATAGAAACTGAAATTATCCTAAAATGTTGATTCATCAAATGTTTGTAATAACATTAATTTAAAATTCATTAAAAGTTTGACTGACATATTAAAAGTATCTCATAGCGTTGTACAATATTATTCATAATATTATTCATTAACAATAATTCGAAAAACATGTACGTAGAGAAGAGATGTGTTAAATTTAGAAAAAAACAAATTTATAATTTAGATTTTACATATTTCATCCCGAAATCTTTCCGATTATCATAGATTCTAGAAATTAGTTAATTTTCAGATTAAACAAAGGAATTTTTCTATCATAATAAACATTTCTGTTCGTAACGGAAAAACACTCCACGATATTAATATATAAAATAAATTAAAACTTTAATTTACTGGGGAACTACGTATTTAGTAATAAGAAAAAACAGTATATTTCTCATACACAGCGTTATATTAAAAATTTCTAGCAGTGAACAGCTTAAATGTAGAAACATATTCTTTTGTAATATTTAGAGTACAGCAGATGTTGCAGAACTTTTCTTTAACTATAGAATTTCAGAGCTAGTGATTGATATGCAAAATTCTTAGAACTTCTTTCTCAAACTTTCTTAATTATTTGTCAAAGAAAATTTATCACATGACTAAGTTTGAAGAATCTAAATTATTCTTTACGCTGCATCAAATTCATATATTTACTTAATTACTTTTAAAAGTTAAGATAAAGAGATTAATAAATTAGTATTAACAAGTAAATGAATTTTGTAAGGGATAGTTATGTAGCTGATGTATATATTTCTATCTCTAAAAATATCATCATAATACATTTTTAAACTTTTGAAGTTATAAATCAGAAAATATCTATATTTAATAAAAAATACATTTTAGTAAAATTTTCATAAATTATAATGCACTGGAAAGTAAAGAATGTTTCTATAAAAATTAGATAATTGTTAAAGTTTATAGCATATAAACAGCAATGAGAGACAGTGAAATCAGTTGAAAATTTTTAAATACGCTTACTTTATGATTATTTAAAATATTTGCTAATTTTCATTAACTCTCATTTAAATATCGTAAAAATTACATCGTATAATTAAATATTGAACTTATGAATTTAAAAAAAATATATATATTTAACACAATATGTATATTTATAAATATATATTTCAATATATATAAATATATATTTCAAAATTTTTGCGAGTTTGTAATTTGTAAAAAAAAAATATCATAACATGTGTAAATAAAAAAAAAAAGCTTTTAAATCATTATTTCTGAAAGATATTGATAGATTTATTTACTATGGAATTGTAGAATATATCTTTTGTATAATATAATTATAGTGTAACCACGTTTCATAAAACTAGCAGTGGGGACGAGTCTAAAAAGTTGGAGAGATGTCAATTTGACCGACAGGTTGGGATTTCGAAAACATCCAGTAATTTGGCGCTATTTATCGCTTAATTTCTCTAAATCAGATGACTGTCACCCCTATTTTGACAGTGGACTCGTTGAGTTAGCACTTTTGCAGAGGCTTCCATGTTTTCATGAAATGTGGTCGAAAAGTATTGTGTGATTTACACAGCCAAAAATTTTGGGCTATATTAGACAACAATATTGAGGCAGCTTACTTGCCACACCCTTGTAGAGAAATGTTACCAGCTGTAACTGTGATATACTACCATGTAGCGAAATGTTTCCAGCTATAATTGTGTAATATGCTACGGGTTACACTGCTACATCTGGTGTCATTTCTCTACAGGGTTGTGGCAAGTCAGCTATATTAACATTGCTGTGTAATATTACACCCAATAATTCACAGTATAGTTAATATAGTTGAATTTAAAATCTGGAGAAAAATGGAAAATTTTTAAACTACATTTCTTAAATGTTTCCATTTCCAAAGAAAACAATGTAATTATTTGATTTTTATGTTTTTAGTCTAGATTCCTTTATAGCATCACAACTGGTACGTAAATTTTTAATGTATTTAATCAAATCCGTAATTTGAAGTGAAAATTATTACTTCAGAATTACGCTTCAGAAATTTCTTTATTACGCTTCAGAAATAATATATACAGTGCAAAAATAACTAATAAATAAATGAGACCTGAACATTTCAATAAACGGACTGTTATCACTGTAAGACATTATAAAGGTCAATTGTTTCTAATGATCAACTGTATTTGATAGAATGAAGTAATTTTATAGTGTTAATGCGTTTGAATTATTTACCAAAAAATATTCTTTTAAAATCATATCTAAGTATTCACGCTTTTTAAACTTATAAAATAATGATTTCTAAAATCTTCAACTTTCAACACAGTTAAAATAGTTCAGTAATATTATTTATAAGTAATAATATTTATCAATAATAATACATTAATAATAATTCTTACAATCTACGGCAGTATATTAAAATAGATTTTCATGCTTATGCAAACTGTGGAATGTGAACTAATTGGTTAATTGGTTTTATCTGCTTAATTTTCAATTTTTATATAATTAAAACAGAGTAAAGTGATTTTTTATTGCTAAATAAAATAATAACAATAATAATAATAAGAAGAAGAAGAAAAATAAAAACTAAGTAGAGCTATTTTGACAAAAAAAAAAAAAAAAAAACTAAGTACGGTTATTTAAAGATCTGTAGGAGCTAAAATTAAACCTTACCTTAATCAACTCAGAAATGAATTTCTTAACTCAAACGAATACCCTAGAGGAAAATTATGCGAAGACAGCAGTTACTTAATTAAAATTAAGCTTTTACCGTTTTAAAATGCTAACTTTAAATGTTACAGAGAAGTTATTACTCAGTGGAGATATTTTTAATCAAGATTGTGGAAATGTTAAAAATATAAAATTGCAAACACAGCACAGTTGTTACAAAATTTATAAATTTTAGAAAATATTTTATTCGGCAAAGAATATGTGTGTTAAAATACATATCCTATAGAATTTTAGAGTTATTTATTTATACGTGCTTTTATTTTGAAATAGTATTCAATTTAACTAGTTATAGCCAATCATTTTAGCACTGTATGCTGAATAATAACTGGGTTAATAGGAAAATTTCTCTGCATTGTCGTTTTACACTCAAAGTTTAAGGACATTAGGTATGGATGGAATAATTTCTACAAAAATTTTCCTTAAACATTATTTTTTATTGGTAAAACGCTGCAAAAATGAGAAAATAATATTAATATATATACATTGTGATTGTAAAAAAGAAAAAAAGACTATACCGATATATGGATATATGAAACCGTAGCTATCACGCAGTTCACAGAAATTGAGTAAATGTTTGGTGCAAGGTATTTTGAGGAATGCACTCAAGAATCATATTAAAAAAAAATTGTTAAACTCTAACAGTTACGGTTACAGTGACAAAATTTCAAAAATTTCTAATATAACACCTACTTTTTTTTGGGGGGGGGGAGGGGAAGGGGGATGTTATCTCGATAGTAAAGAACATAAATATCGTTAAAACGATTCCTGTAGCACGAAAATCCTTAGCGCTAGGCAGACTATGAAGAAAAGAAAAAGCAATTGTGATGTATCAACCACACACAACTTTCATTTTTAATGACGCCAGATTTCATACTGAGCCTTCGGCTCTGACTAAAATCTACTGCTTCTGTTTCGACACGAGAGGAGACTAAGGTTCACTGTAAAAAATATGCCCTATTTGCTGCCAGAAATTCTCTGCAATTTGAGAAAATACGCGTAGTTTACGAAAAAAGTACGTTGTCAGAATGTATTTTCTTAAATTACAGAGAATTTCTCGCAGCAAATAGGACATATTTTTTTACAGTGTATGCTTAATTTCGTCTAAGGCCACTAAATAAGGTCTGTAACTTTGTAGTTAGTTATAAGACACTGTTATAAGACTGATGTTATCGCACTACGTGAGAAATAAGGCATTGTGAAATGCGTGATGTAAATTTTCCTTTTTCGCTCTGTGATCTATATGCTGCTTACGGGAAATCAACGTGAGGAAATTATAAAGATTTATTACCTGAATGGGCAAAATGCCGCAGAGATATTGGGCGCATTCGAAAGTATTTCCCGGTCACTTCCCGAGTTGGGAAATGACGTCACGCGGGATGTTCGGAAAATTAGAACTACCATATAGGAGCCTTACGAAAAATGACCGAGATATAACTACTTCCGTACACATCTCATCTTCCCGGGAAACAAATATATAAACAAACATGGCTCCTATATGGTAGTTCTAATTTCCCGAACTTCCCGCGTGACGTCATTTCCCAACTCGGGAAGTGACCGGGAAATACTTTCGAATGCGCCCATTGCGTCTTAGGGTGTACAACGTAGGCCCATGGGCAATGCAGATGCCCGTGTACTGTAAAATCTGTAGGGGATTCGACATGTAAATTTCAAGGAATTGGTTGCACATGCGATCAATCTCGGTCTCATCGAGCTTTCTTTCCTTTTGAAACTATAGCAGAAGTCTATTAGACGATAAGCGAAGTTCCCCGTGCAAGTTCACGTAATATTTCAGACGTTCTGCAGCTGCCGAATTCTACGATCCGCGATATTCTGCACTCTGTTCACCAAATGTTTTCGTATCGTCTCTAACGTGTCTAAAAGTTGCAAGCAGGTACTAACTAACTACAGATAAATTTTGCGAACGAATTTCTTATCCTTTGTGACAAGAATAACATTTGGCCTTTATGCATTCTGCGGTAGGACGAGGCTCCCTTTTCGTTAACTGGAGACATGAATTCGAAATTCAGCATACCTTGGCTTCTTCTTCTAGTTTCGAAGAAGAATCGATAAACTTAAGTCGGAGCCGAAGACTCAGTGTGAAATCTGACGTCATTAAAAATGGAAGTCGTGCTCTGGTACGCCCATCACAGTTGTTTTATCTTTTCTTCATATGTCTGCCTAGCTCTGGCGATTTCCGTGAAACAGGTACCGTTCCAACGCGGTTTACGGTTTTTTGCTATGGGGATCACATTCCAATAAGAATTGAAGGTGTTGCCATTTGAATTTTTTTTTTCTTTTTTACCACTGCAACCGTAACTGTTAGAGTGTATTCTGTTGTTTAGTTTAAGGGCCCTCTTCACTCACCGCCGCCGGAAGCCGAAACTAATGCTATTCTATGGGAAATTTTTCTTTACAAATAACTTATTAACTAATACATATTTTTAAATTCTGTTTTCACATTCTGAAAGTTCCCGGCTGTAAAATTGACGCACCTTTTCTAAAAAATTATTTTTATATATTTTTATATTTTATTTTGAAGCTGCAAAATACGAATTTTCAATATGTGAATTTTTTTCATTTTGCAATTTCGAAATAAAATATTAAAAATTAAAAAAACACATTTTTAAAAAAGGTCCGTCAATTTAACAGTTGGGAATTTTCTGAATACGAAAACAGAATTTAAAAATATGTATTAGTTAATAAGTTATTTGTAAAGAAAAATTTCCCATAGAATAGCATTAGTTTCGGCTTCCGGCGGCGGTGAGTGAAGAGGGCCCTTAAGTAAAATAAAAACATGCGTTCGACTGTCTTCATTACTTTCATTTTTACTGTGTTCGGGTTATGTTTCGTATGTTTTCTTCTCCATTATTTCACTTGCACTACCAGCCTTTTTCCATTTCTCACGAATCCATTACTTTCTTTTTCTATATATAGAAGAAAGTAACAAAAATGCGTGAAATATTATGAAACATTGTAAGAATGACAAATTAGTTTTCCGAAGCAAACAATTTTATTTTTGAAAATGTTTTATAATTCACCCTGCATCTAAATTTTATGTTTTATATAAATAAATAAATAAATACAAAATTATTTTACTCAAAAAATACGTATTTTTTATTTATTTTCAATCATTAAACTTTTTGAAATGCCTTTATTAGTCTGAATTTGAAAATCTGAATCATTTCTAATTTTAATTATTTGGAATATCAAAAGAAATATATATTTCATTTCTAATGAAGGAATTTTGCTGAAATAATTTTCGATAATCAAATCATTATTTGTATCTAGATATAGATTAATTATAGGATTTCCTTAAATAATATAACCTTATTAAAGATCTGAAATATAATAAAATATCCAATCCTTTATACTAATTAGAGTAAATATATCAATAATCCTACTGTAATAAAAATAATGCTAAACAAAGCAAATTAGCAGAATTTTCTCAATGGATTAGTACACTGATTTATTATTTCAGAGGCAGATGTAATTTCGATTTCTTGATTTTTCTTGAAAAATTTTGTAAAATTAATCAAAACTAGGCCGTTTTTAAATACAACCATAAACCAATTTATATGCATAAAAGTTAAATCGAAATCTTAAGTATATGAACGATTACACGATTTTTGAATATGTAAATTTTGTCAAATAAAAAGTGTTTCAAACAATATTAAAAAAAAAAAAAAAAAAAAAAAAAAAAAAAAACAGAAAAAAAAAAGTTTACTAGTTTATTAAAAGAGAAGCTTGTATTTCGGTCACTGTTTGTAATTTAATTAAGTTTTATTGTGTTTTATAATAATATTTTGAGTTAATTTATTTTCCTAATATCTATACTTAAAATTTAAAAGACTAGATAATCCCAAAATGTTAATCAATTTTCAAATATTTTGTTTGCGTATAGCTAAACTAAAATTTGTTTGTACACTAAATAGATACTAGAATCAAATTATACATAATGAAATTCGGTGATTATAATTGGAATACGTTATATTTTAAAGCTTTTATTTTTGGATTTTTATTAGATTATCATCAATCCGTTACTACCCCAATGTCTAAAAAAATTTTAATATACAAACACATGTCTGTTGAAACTCACAATTTCTAGTTAAATTCAACGAGATATATAAAGTAGAGTGATAAATGGTAATCCTTGAGAAGGTCCAAGATGAGTCATGTGACATGCTCCCTTTCCACCTGCGTATTCGTTGGTTTCTCTGGTTACAGCTAGCTTATTTCCAAACATTCTATGGAAGAACACAGTTTTTAAAGTTGAGAAACTCTTTCGAAAAGAATTTTGTTTGTTATAAAAATAAATGGGTAGGCGCTGACCAGTAACGTTTCACAGGTAAATTGTAATTATTTTATTTTGCATGTTTTAATGCATAATATTTGTTATTTTTCTTTCAACTATTCGACGAAGGCTATGGAAGTAAATCAAGTGCTAAAAATAATGCATTTTATGAAGGATCGTACACTTAATTATTTATTTATTACTCAAATAATATTTTTATTATTCATTCGAAACACTTTTTCTGGCTATTTGCATTCATGATAGTACATTTCGCAGAATTCGAGATAATACTTTAAATGGCGCCGCTTGGCAAACCCAGCCAACCATTGACACCGAAGCTTTTCTTTGTTTACGTTCTATGATTTATACGCATGCTTTTAGTTTTATTTTCAAGTTCAATTATGTCCTCATTTTATGTTGTTTTTAAATTGTGTGTAGCAATTATATCACATATTTATTAAAGTCATCATATCAATTTCAAATCATTTTGTAGTTAAATTAGAGTCTTTCGCGGACAGTTGCCAAAAAAGCGATAAACTGCCAAACATAGTAACCGATTGGTTGATGTCACGTGATACATCTTGAACCACGGAAAGCTAATCCTTCATCCATTGAATCAGCACTCTAATTTGTATATCTCGTTGGTTAAATTATATTATCCCTCTTTTTTGATAGATATTCCTAATAACTATTTTCAGCAATTTAATGCGTTAAAGATTATTGATTAAAAAAAAAAAAAAAAAAAAAAAAAACGAAGCTGGCCGAAACTCAGTAGAGTCTGCAGCAGTTATACTGACATAGATCGTTCCCCGATATTTCTTTACTTTGATTTATTTGAATCTCATACCTTAAGTGGGTACGATATATTTATATGGGGGCTTTCATAGAATTGTTCAAGTATTGCATCTTATGACGATTAAGATAATCTGTGTGTATCTGTGTATTCTTAAAGTTATGATTTTAAGCGAAACATGAAATATTCAAAACTGCACTACTTATCAAATATTACTATTAACTCTAAAATTAAATTCAAAACATTAAGGGATAAGTATACAAAATTGAATAAAAGTTTAAAATTAAATGAAGTTTTTCTTTTTTTTTTTCACTAATTTTTATACTAGATAATATATACTTTCTGTTTGTTTATTTATTTATTTTTTACGAAGTGTTTTTTTTTTTTTTTTTTTTTTTTTTTTTGCATATAAAGTGAATGCATGTTTAGATTGCATGTTTGAGTGTTGTTTTAACCAGCTGTTTTTACGATAAAAAGAAACATTTCACAAATCGAACTGCAAATGTTTCATTAACAAAAAGAGTTATAAATAAATTTATTACTTATAGAATAGCTTTGTTTCTGTTTATTTTATTATTGTTATTGTTGTTATTATTATTATTATTATTATTATTATTATTATCAACTGACCTGTATTTTATTTTTATTTATTTGTTTATTTATTTTTTTAATGAACTTCTTGCTTTATACACAAGCATTTTAATCTGTCAAAAAAAAAAAAAAAAAAGTGTGAAAAATAAATGTGTGAATGTGGAAAAATTATTGAATTACTTATATAATATTTTAATTATTTTACGTTTATAATTTTGCATGAACTATAAAAATCAAATTAAAAAAAAAAAAAGCTTAATTTAGATTTTTATAACGTCTTTTTCAGAGTTTTTCCTATATCTAATAACAAATTTAATAGAAAAAAATGAAAAGATTTCGTTCAAATGATTTTGAAAATAGTCCTTGAAAATATCCAAGATAATCCTTTATAGCTATTATCACCTTTCCAATCTTTCCCTTGAAAAATATGAGTTATTTTGTCTACATAAAAACAAGGGCAATATAGTTACTCAAAATTTGAGTTAAATTTCTCAAAATAAATCCCGATTCGGTAAGATTAGTGGATTTTACTTTCATTTAAAACGAAATTTCTCCAATATACTCAATTTTGAATACTTTTCTATTTTTTTTTCTTTTGTTCTAATTAAAATTTCGTACTTTAAGAGCCAATTATTAGCCATATTATGATTGACAAATGAAGTTTTCTTTTATGAAATACAGTTCATATATTGTATACATTTACGTATTCTTTAAAACTTGTAATGAGAATTTTTGAAGATTAAAAAAATTAAATGTCAATCAAATACTATTTTTCTTAAAAGGTATCGCTAACTTTAGATACAGCTGAGAACATTTCAGTTTTCGAAACTGAAACGTTAGTATAACAAAATATAGAATAGACTTTTGAAAAATATATTTTAAAATACATAAAAAATTAAAAATTAATTCATAAAATTTAATAAAAAGGACAGTGCATCTATTTAATATATGATTTTATTTGATATACATATTTACTGTAAGTCTAAAGTTACATTATCTCATACTAGTTACTGTAAGTCTAAAGTTACATACGTTAGTCTATAGTTTTGTTAATTTTATTGAAACACATGTAAAAGTTAGTAATAAAATTTTATTTACAATTAAAATCAGCATTATGTATAATATTCCTAGACCCACTAGTTACATTCAATTTTTTGAACTTGCATATATTCATAAAATTCCACAGTTTTGCGTGAAATAATTTAAATATTTTTCAAAATTGGTTAATTTATTTAGAATTCATATGTAAGCTACTAAAATATCGACTTATTACAGAGGAAACACTAAGCTAAAAAAAGAAAAAAAAAACAAAAAACTGATGCACAAAAAATATTTACGCTTTAAAAAAGTTCTTCACACACCATAAAATTAATGGAAACACTACCGCTTTCGAAAGGAAGTGCATTTATTCATCAGGTGCAAAATACTGCTTTGGAGAATCTTGCTTTTGCTTCCATGGCACATATTTTGCACCTGATGAAGAAAGGTCATGTCCTTTCGAAACCAGTAGTGCTTTCATTAATTTTATGGTGTGTGAAAAAGGTTTTTTTTAAATTCAAATAAATATTATTACAGAAGATCTGCATTCAAGATTTTTCCCTAAGTTTAAAATAACACTCTTTCATAATGCTCCAATAATTTTATTTTAATTTCCTGATTTAAAAAAAAAAATGCGATTCCTATATATGTATATATATATATATGTATATATATATATATACACACACACATATATATATATATATATATATATACATATACACTGTAAACGTAAACGTCTTAAATTCAGTTAAAAAAGTGTCTTAAACGTATGGTCATTTTTTAAGCGAAAAAAAAAAGTCTTACTTTTTAAGACACTTTTTTGCAACTGAAATTAAGACATTAAAATGTCTTAAAACACCGCCATGTTTTTCAGGCTTAGAAATACCGCCATGTTAGGCTTAAAAACACCGCTATTTTTAAGGCTTTTTAATAAATAAATAAAGGTGGCCTGCGATTCTTTTTTTCTGTTAAAAATAGATTTTAGAATTCTATAGAGCATTTAAAAAAAAAAAAGAAAGAAAAAAAAGACATTTTTTAAAAAATACCTTTCACCGAGTACTGGAATCGAACTCACATCAGTTACGAAATACGAAACCAAGCATTGGAAATCGCAGTTAATTCCATGTACCTTGCCAATCAAGCCACCATTTCACACGTGAGAGGTCCTTTTTATAGTTATATGTAAGTCAATATTAGCAAAACGCAGGTAATTATATGTTATAATTCGAATTTATTGTTATAAAACTATTAATAATATACTATCTAACAGTTAATATGCATTATTATATTAAATTTTGTATCTAGAGGTTTAGAAGTTTTTAAAAATGCATATAAAATATGTGAAAACTATCCTTATTTCGCCCTCAATATTTTTGGATAACGATATCCTCCTTTAAACTGTTTTTTAAAAGAAAACAAATTATGAACATGAATACCTGAAAATTCGTTGTTTTATGCTTAAGAACAAGTAAATATGTGGAAGAAAACAGATTTTAAATCGAAATTAAGAATAATAAATAAAAAACAGTGATGCACAAGTTATTCAAGATTCGCATTCTTAGCTGTATAAGTTACTTGCTTTCATATTAATACTTTTTCTTTAAATATCAAATATTAGCTTTAAATGCATAGTTTTTTTTTTTTAACCAAACAATTTTTGCGTTATAATATATTGCTTTATGAGTAATAATAAACATAATTTCATGCAAATATACACATATCTAGAGTAATATTCATTAAAAATTTAATTTCATAAATTAATATTGTTTAAATTGCTTACGCTTTGCAACTTAATATGTAAAATGCATTATATTTATTAAATGAGGAAAGAAATTTAAATAGGCTAAGTATGTTGCTTAAAGTAGATTTCATATAAGAAAAAATGCCAAGAAATGCAAGTGTCTGAGTCTGAATTTCCAAAATGGACGAAAATTTAGACGCATTTCCTGTCTGAAATTTCTCATAGTTATGCATTTTAGATATTTTTTGTGTCTGAATTGGTATTTTAGACACATTTCTGTCTTAAATTAAGATATCTATAATGTCTTAGGTGTATATTAAGGCATTTACGTATCTTAAATGATTTTTCAGTTGTTTTTATGTCTTAAATTAAGACACCTTTATTTGCAGTGTATTGTTTGAGAATGAATAAGAATGTTTTAAATGTGAATCGTAGCGTACTACGAAGTATCTTCTTTCCTAGGGGATAACTTTTGTTCGATAAGGGACTATGTTTTTTCGAACATCAAACTATTTCGATGATATTTTGTTTAATTTTGCTCAAAAAGCTTTCTTAACTGAACTTCTTTAGTGTGCGGAGACTAAAAAAAAGTGCATCTCTCATTAATAACATCTGTTATATACCTAAGTGAATATAGCAATAAATGTGAAAATGACATTATATAATGTTTCTCCTTATGACATTTTTCTCTTTATTACCATTTTATTCAGAGAAAAAATGTATATATTATTCGTCTTTTTATATTTTGTAAAGGAACTTTTTTTTTTATATTAAATACTGATTATATATTTTTACTTTTTTTTCTGAACTAAAAACCTTAAGACAACATAAATAAACTCATCATGTAATCTAATAAATAAAACTCTGCTTTGAAATTAAGTAATTTCTCATCCTTGATTATGACATAGAATTCTTTCGTTTTATTGATGACGTTTCAAAAACATTTGGAACAAGAAGTGTTGATCATCTTTCCTTCTGGCTGTCAGGTAATCAAAACTCTTTCTTAGCCCTAAGCTACATAAAAGTAATCTGTTTTTGTTTACTGATTCGAAAACAACATTATAGATTATATTATGTGTGAAACACTTTAGTAGGTTTGTTTTATATTTTTAGAGAATCTTTAAAAGTATAGTATTCATTTATTTATTTATATTTTTTCATTTTCTGGAAAATATTTATTATTGCCTTTGGAAAATAATTTTGGTTTTTTAACGATTAAAAAAAAATATTTCTTTAACTTTAAAAAAATTTGTCGAAGAAAATATTTTTAATTACTTTTTTATAAGCATCTATAAAGAACATAAAAAAAAATATTTTCTTTACTAATTATATAGTTTATTTATTTATTTACTTTGCACATATTTAATATATTTTAAAGTTATTTTTTAGTTTTGTTTTTGGTGCTAATATTGAGCTCCATTGATTACGTGAAGGGTGGAATTTAAAGAAAGAAAGAAAAAAAAAAAAAAAAAAAAAACGAGAATTTTTTAATGTATAAGTAGGCGAGTGAAACCTGAGTAAAATTGTCACTTCCCGTCTATAGGCTTTAATATCTCGGCTACTAAAGAGACCCTGAAGTTACTTTTTCAATCTAGGATTCGAAAACCTACAAATTATTTCATTGTTCACCATTTTAATACATGTTTGTATATTTACATTACAGATGGATTGTTATAAGTATTCGCCTTTGATATCGGTTTTATAAAATATGTCTTGATGAAATAAGATCTGAATGAAAAAGCCCACCATTTGCTATGGATATTAAATGCATATTTTTTTTTAAATTCTTAATGCAAATGACTATTTTATATTGGGTGATCCAAAAGTCAGGACAAACTTTAAAAATGAAAAATATGAAAACGAATCAAAATACAAAGATACGGTTTGCACCAAACGGATGAAAAAGGAACCGCGTTTTGTGTGGCAAAGGAAAAAAATGGTTCTGTTGGCGACCAACAGATGGCGCTATAGTGTATTTTCACCAAAAGTTGATTTACAAATGAAAAAAAAAATTTTGAAAACTTACAAGTCAGCTTGATTACAGTTAATTAGTACTACTACAGTAACTGTTCAATGTCCATCACTCAGAAGTCCAGCTGTGAGACGATTCACCACATCGTTCACAGCATTTAGTAGCATTTCTTGCGTTATGGCAGACACATTTTGGCGGATGGCATCTTTCAGTGCTGCTAGTGATGCCGGTTGATTGCGGTACACTTTTGACCTCAAGAATCCCCTCTGCCAAAAGTCACAGGGTGCCAGATCGGGAGATCTTGGAGGCCATGCGTGATTAAAGTAGCGACTGAGAATGCGATATTTCGATGCATATAAGCTTCGACTACCATTACATGCTGTAGTTGTTCCTTTCTATATCGTTTGTTGCTTTGCATGATCCTACATCAGAAATCCGACAGCACCATCTATTGGTCGCCAACAGAACGATTTTTTTTTCGTTGCCACACAAAACCCGGCTTCTTTTCCATCCGTTTGGTACAAACCGTATCTTTGTATCTTGATTCGTTTTCGAATTATTCATTTTTAAAGTTTGTCCTGTCTTTTGGATCACCCGGTATTTATAGAATTTATTATTAAAATGGATTTTTGACACTATTTTGTCAGTAATACTACTTAAAAAAGTAATAATCTTTACACAGTTCTATACCACAGATGTATTATCATCAATATTATTCTATTATTGCATAAGGCACATGAACCCACATTTTATAAATAAGATTTATGAAAAAAGATATCTTATTAATGAGAACATAAAAATTCAGGCATGGAATATAGAGATGCGTTCACTTCAGCTATGTGAACTACATTGCTAAATATGAGTAGTTGTTATAATAATAACCTGTGGTAATAGTTTCTTTTCTATTCCATTCTAACTATCACATTAGGCACACAAATTCTGCCTGTGTAATTCAATACCAAACCTACACTTTCAGGCCAAGACAAAGTAATTGTTATTTATTGTTATTTATTTATTTATTTTATTTATTATTATTTTTTTATTATTATTATTATTCAACACATGGAAGTAATTATGTGAGACCATTATCAAAAGTATAAAGGTAATAGTATAATTTTATTAAACAATTTATTTAAGCATTATATTAAATTTAACATTAATTAAAACATTAATTAAACCATAAATTAAAACATTATATTAAATTAAATAAACAATTTAGTAAAACATTATATTTTAATTCAATAGAATAAAAATCCATTTATCTTCTAATGAATAAAAATGGATTTTACGCTTACATATATAAACACTTAAAGAAAAAACAAAAAATCAGAAACTTATATTTCCTATATTTCCCTTTCAAATAGTCATTAAAATGAATCAAGAATAATTATTTATTCACACTACTGTGATGCATTTTACTGGTAAGGACAAATTTTTCATGCTACGTGCATTCCCATTATACCGTTACATGCAATCGCTTATTTTTATGACTCATTGTCACTCAATATCAAAATCGAAGCTTATTTACTTTCAGGCATGACAAATACAAAGATAGAATATGACACTGTTGTGATGCTTTTATGTTAAGATAATATATTGACTAGAAAATTGAACCATTTCCCATAACGTAAGGAGTTAATCGATCCGTATATTTCTCATGCATTCTGTGGTTTGTTCTACGAGTGAAGTACACATAAAAAGATGAAAGTTTATTCAGAAAATTATATATATATATATATATATATATATATATATATTATAATATAGAATTAACATAGAAAAAAATTCTTTTATAAAGATGATTTTTCCATTATTATTATTATTATTATTGAAATTTATACACTAAACATAATCGATTTTTTTAAATTTTCAGTGAAACACAAAACATTTATTTTATACTCTAAATCTTATATCGTAAAAAGAAATAACTAAGTAATAAAATGCAGCCATTTTTCTGTCTAAGATTACTTCTGGATTAACTTAAATACAGTAATATAGTAAATTACACATATATACTTTACATTTAGGTTGGGTTGTGGAATTTAAGGCCGATTGAATGTATTAGGTTTCTAGGCCTGAGGGGAAGTGCCCTCCGTAGGGGAGTTTCTAAGTGGTACTAGCCCATATTTACGCAAGTATCGGAGAAAACCACAGAAAACTCTGAACGGCTAGGCCAACGAGCGGTACTTGGGACCGAATCACGCGCCTCACGTCTACCAGCTTTGAGCGCAGAATCGCTGGGCCGCTGGTAGGCCTTTCGTATCTAGATTTTTTATCCAATTTCTGAAAAAAAAAATTACTACATAAAGTCTCTTGAAAAATTAAAAGTAAAAGTAATATGTTATACCACATATATTCGAGAAAAAGATTTTTCCTTAAGGCTAAATAGGGAGTAATCATAAATTAACAAAAATATATTACCCTAGTGATCATCTGTATAAAATAATAATTGAAATGAGATATAGCTATAGCATATTGTTAAATATTTTCTTTTAATTATAGTTAATAATCTAAAAAAAAAAAAAAAAAGAGTCCATATTGACGGGGATATAAAACTTTCTTTAATAACACCATTTTTTTTTCTGTTGTACGTTTTTTGATCATAACATACAGAACTTTAAAATCAAATCTTATCATTTTTGAAAACTTGGCATACTATATTCAGCGCAACATATTGCATTCGGAATAGGAAAATATGAAATATCTTATGAAAAATCAGCATTTTTACTAAATAAAATTTAACTGTACATGGAGAATAGCTAGCGAAATTTCTTTTGCAAATTTCATTAGCCAAATCGTAAATGTAATGACTATTTGTAAAAAAAATCCTAACCAAATATTTTTAAACAACACTAAGATATTGAGGATAGTAAAATAGTTTTTTATGTGAAAAAAAATGCAAAAGGCTAAGAACGTGAAATTCAAATTTTAATTCAGAATTTAACAGTATGTGAAGGCCAATTTTGATTTTTCTAAAAAAAAAAAAAAAAAAAAAAAAAAAGGAAAACTATTTGAAAACAATCATTTTTACTAAAACTTATTGTTTATATAATCTTTAGTATCTCATGTATAGTCAATAATACTGATTATATTTATTATTTTGTCTGATATTACAATTACTGTGCTTACACTTTTGCCTTTCAATTTATGTTTGGATAATTTTATTTATTTTTGTAAGTTTATTAGTTTGAATATTAATTTAATATTTTCCAGTTACCATTATTACATTTTAAATTTTAAATAAACAACATACTTTGTGGAGTTTGCCTTTCTGCAAACTCCATCTTAACTTAAATACTTAGATTACTAAGAGAACACAAGACTTTAAATAACAATAACCAAAGTTTATTTGAGCAGATTAATGGGAGGGCGGCCTGGTACTAAAGCTTAGCTCAGTCAACGTTTTACTTAATCAAAATATATGAATCAACAGTTTAAGTAGATAATCTTAAATATCTCACCACAGCAGATAGCCGAAGCTGTAGAGACGATTGCACTCGTACTTCACTAATACTGCTTCACTATGGGACAGAGGATTCCCTTCTATCCCAGCTTGAACCTTCCGAAAACTAGTAGACACTCACCAACACTCAACGCTACTTAACTTCACGCCACTAAATCTCCTCTACTCTACTTTCGATATTCACCAAAATAAGAATCATCACATTCGCTATAAGATCCTCCAACATCCACTATACGATCCTCCAACATCCACACTATCTACTAAAATCATCTCTATTTTTATACTTCTTCCTACACCCTCCTTTCACTACATTTCAATCCGTACTTTTAAAAATCACTTCTAATTTAACTAATATTCAAAATCTAAGTCTTTTAATGCAGCACCCTGCCGACACAAAACTATCTCGACCTCAACCGTCACCGAGCCACTGGCGACGGAGTGATTTTAACCGTCCCCACTTCCTACTTTGCTGGATCCAGCTTAATTGAAACAACTGTGGTGACGTTCTAACGTCTCAACCTCACAGTCCCCCTCCAAGAAAAAATTTAGTCGGGAAAATCCCCAATGGGTTTGATCGATTAAATTTAAATAGCTTCATTCCCTCTCTAACTATCTCAAATCTCTGAAGTGTGAGTGCTGCCGTCACTTAAATTTTAACCGGGTGAGAAAAACTTAAAAATTTGCTAAGTCCCTGAGCGAAAACTCGGGGACGCAAAAAAAATTAATTTAAAAGTTTAAATAAAAGGCGTACATTTACCCCGAGAACTCCGGGACTCTGACTGAGCTAAAACCAGGCTTACAGTAGGATTTACACACGTCTCCCTCTTAGGCCAGGAAGGCAATATATTAAATTCAAACTTGATGTTGCGTGTGTTTACATAGTAAGTCGCTTGGGACCAATGCGACATTTAAAGTTTGTTATAATCACAAGAATAATAGTTCTTTTTAAAGAAAAACATGAGAAAATCTTTATTAGTAGGAGTGTACTGGCTGGACTGGTATCTGGAGCTTTACGTCTCTTTTCCTTTTGAGTTTAAAGAGGGGCTCGCATATGTGAGCAAAATTAGGTATAAATTTCCCATACCAAGCACACATGCCTAGAAATCTCGAAACTTGTTTGGAAGTTGTAGGAGGGGGCATGTTTAAAACTGGCTGAACTTTTTCATTACCTACAGAAATACCAGCAGGCGTTATTTTGACGCCTAGGTACTTAATTTTCTGTCGTGCAAAATGGCACTTAGAGGAATTTAAAGTTAATCCTGCATTTTGCAGTAGAGTAAAAACAGTTTTTAAATTATCTAAATGCTCATTGTAAGATGAGGACGTGATTATTATATCATCGAGATAAACATGTACAAATTTATTCAAAACAGGTTTAAGAATAGTTTCCATGGCTTTTTGGAATGTCGCTACAGCCCCTGAACATCCGAATGGCATTCGTTTAAAACCAAACGTGCCATTTTTAGTTATAAACGCTGTTTTTGATATATCAGCGGGTTTCATTGCAATTTGAAAGTAACCCGATGTCAGATCGAGAGTAGACATAAAATTGGTCGTTGTGATATGAGCTAACAAATCATCAATTATAGGCAAGGGATACTGAGGATATTGTGTAATAGAATTTAGTTTACGATAATCGATTGCAAATCTCCATGCCTCAGGGTCAGTAATGGGTTTATCATTTTTCTTACGACATAAAACAACAGGAGACGCATAAGGAGTTACAGGCATAATAATATCATTTTGCAACATTTTCTCAATATGCCAATTTATAATATCTTGTTTGGCTTGATCATAACGATAAGGCTTACTAAAGACTGGTTTATTAGTTCCAGTGTCAATTTCATGGCAAACAACATGGGTTAAGCCAGGTGTCTCAGAGAATAACTGTTTAAACTGATTAAGAAAATTAACAAAATCAATTTTTTCAATATGAGTGAGGGCACTTTCCTCTAAATTAACATTTAACTCTGTCGGCTCGACAGGTTTAGAATTTGACTTAGAATCATCAATATGTAAAGATTTATTGGCAAAATTAATTTCAACATTATTTGCTTTTATAAAATCTAACCCTATAATGCAGGGATGCTGAAGATTGTCGATGACATAAAAAGGCCAATTAACACTTAAATTATGAATTTTAACCTTCAGGCTGACTTCGCCTCTATTAACACAGGACTTGCCTTGAGCCGTTGTAATATTTAAATTTGTCCGCTTTAAAGGTTTAAAGTTAAAATACTTGTTATAAGTTTCATATGCTAGAAAGGAGCGTTCAGCACCAGTGTCCCAATAAGTAGGTATGGAAATATCATGAATTATTGCATTTAAATTAGGAAGGTCCACCGGACTGATACAAATAGTGTCTAAACATATGGAGGTGGTTGAGTTATTCAGTGGCTGTTGACCCTCCTCACAAGAGCCACTTACTCGTTTAACTGACGACTCTGGTTATTACGAGAGTTACGAAAATTTCTGTTATTTCTATCAGCTCGAGAAAAGTTTTGAGACTGATTTTGATTAGAACGATCGTTCCGAGAATTTTGAAAGTTATTACGCCTTGGCTGCGGCGATTGACGTTCTTGTTGATAGCGATTGAAATTTTGAGGGGGGGTGAAATTTTCACGCCTAGAATTTTGCATATTTCCATTACCCCGTTGGCGATTAAAGGTGTTTTCCGCCCTTGGAGGGTGTCGTTCTTGGTATTTGGCTAAAGTTTGAAACAGACTGTCGTAAGAGGTGACAGGTTTCAGATCAAGGTAATCTTGAATAGGAATAGTCAAAAGAGGGGTTATGATTTCCATTGCAGCGGCAAAAGATAAAACTAAATCCAGCTGCTTTATAATGTCGAATTTACGTAATAAAAAGGTGGTAGGTTTGTCATAAAACGACATCCTTGTCGTATAAAGTTCTTGACGGAGTTTGGTTTTATCCACAATAGAAGAGAATGAATTTTTAATTTTGAGCTTCAAATCCTCATATGTAGGATTTTGGCCTAGAGCTCTAGAGGCAATGGTGTCATACCAGATTTTAGCATCTCCTTTTAAGGAGTATTTTAATAAATTAAATTTATCAGCCTCATCAATTTTACATATATCAAAATACTGCTCAAGATCTTCAAAAAATTTAAGCACATTGTTTGAGCCAGTAAAATAAACCCGAATGGGGGGAATGTCGAACTGAGTTGGGCGCCACTGTGGAGTTTGCCTTTCTGCAAACTCCATCTTAACTTAAATACTTAGATTACTAAGAGAACACAAGACTTTAAATAACAATAACCAAAGTTTATTTGAGCAGATTAATGGGAGGGCGGCCTGGTACTAAAGCTTAGCTCAGTGAACGTTTTACTTAATCAAAATATATGAATCAACAATTTAAGTAGATAATCTTAAATATCTCACCACAGTAGATAGCCGAAGCTGTAGAGACGATTGCAGTCGTACTTCACTAATACTGCTTCACTATGGGACAGAGGATTCCCTTCTATCCCAGCTTGAACCTTCCGAAAACTAGTAGACACTCACCAACACTCAACGCTACTTAACTTCACGCCACTAAATCTCCTCTACTCTACTTTCGATATTCACCAAAATAAGAATCATCACATTCGCTATAAAATCCTCCAACATCCACTATACGATCCTCCAACATCCACACTATCTACTAAAACCATCTCTATTTTTATACTTCTTCCTACACCCTCCTTTCACTACATTTCAATCCGTACTTTTAAAAATCACTTCTAATTTAACTAATATTCAAAATCTAAGTCTTTTAATGCAGCACCCTGCCGACACAAAACTATCTCGACCTCAACCGTCACCGAGCCACTGGCGACGGAGTGATTTTAACCGTCCCCACTTCCTACTTTGCTGGATCCAGCTTAATTGAAACAACTGTGGTGACGTTCTAACGTCTCAACCTCACAACTTTAGTAAAAAAAATGATTTCCAATATTTCCTATATTTTTGGGGAAAATGTATAGTGTGCTAAACTATCTGTCAATTACTATTTCTTGATTCAAAATGAAAATATGGCTAAAACCTCCATAGCGTTTTTCATAATTTTTTAAGTACATGAAAATCAACTTGTCTAACGGATTTTTTTTTTTTTTTTCTTTTTAAGTTGCAAAATTTTCGGGACAAATATTTTTTCGTTAATAATTGTTGTATTAATAAAGATTTAAAAAATTGATGTATTAACATGAAAAGTAAATCTATTATACAGTCGAACTAAAAGACATACAAATTTTGTCAACAAAAAAAATATTAAATTATAACAAAGCATGTAAAATTTATGTGGCCAAAAGTTTCGGGCCAAAGAAACTTATTAAAAACAAATTACCAAAATAACAACAACAACAAAAAAAAAATATTTCTAACGCATCTGAAGGTAAAAAAATATTAAAATCTTCTTGACTTGCCCTTCCACAGTAGAACATCGGTGAGGCATTGACTTATTAAAGTCTTAATCCTTGTATAGCCATATTTTTTTTTTCCATTTATCTTGAACTTTTTCTAATAAATCATTTCTATTTGAAGAATGAATAGCTCCTACTTTTATTTTGAGCTCTTCCCATAAATGTTCAATAGGATTTAAGTCAAAAGATTGACTTGGCCATCTAAAGACACGGAATTTTCGCCGTTAAAAAGTCTTGAACGAGTCGATATTGAAGTTTGGGGTCATTATATTGTTTAAAAATTCATTCTTTCGGCATATTTTGGAGCGCATAGGGAAACAATCAGTCTGTTAAGATGTTTATATATATATATATATATATATATATATATATATAAATTTGTACATAGTACTTTCTATTGTCATTAAAGGACCAACGCCTTAATGCGAAAAAGCCCTCCAAGCCATGATGTTTCCTTCTCCATGTTTTACAGTCAACATTTGATATCTATAATCATACGGGGAGTTGTTTGGTCGTTGAAAATATATCTTTTCTTCATTTTCAAAAAATTTAATCTTTGTTCCGTCTGAAAATAATATTTGATTTCAGTCTTTGACTATCTCATATTCATGTGCTTTAGCAAATTCTAATCTTGCCTTCTAATTATTTGTACTAATGAAACGTCTTTGATCCGACGCATCTGAAAGGTCCAACTTGGTTTAATCTACGCTAAACAGTGCTAAGACTAACATCAATCCAATTTTCCTCTAGTAAATCACGCGCTATAATTGCAGCATTCTTCTTTGGATCTACAACTGCCTTTCTTTTAATAACATTATCGACTAACAAATGGCCGTATTCACCATTAACTTTAACTCCCGGTTCAACTCAAAAACTTGAAAAGCATCTAAAGGCAGGGTACAGCTTTCCAGAAAAATTTGGCCCGCTTTTTCTGCCATCTAGCGTCGAGGATTTCATATAATCTTTTATTGGTTTCTTTCACCTAAAAGGTCTGAAAATAACTATATCGCTAGATGGCAGCAAAAGCACGGCAAAATTTGCTGAAAATTTTTACCCTGCCTTTATACGCTTTTCAGATTTTCGTATTCAACTGGGAGTTAAAGTTATTGGTGAATAACAGCATTAGTCATTTTTCTGGGTTATTCAGTTACTGATTTATCTGCCAAAATGTTTGTTTTTGCCTTTTTAAATAATATTATCAACAGTTATTTTCCCAATAGATAACGGGAAAAGCAGCAAGGAGCAATATCACGAGAATCATTGTTAATCCTGGCGTAATTTAATAACAGTTTCTCGGATATGTACATGAGTGCGCTTCGTCATCTTGACATCAGTGTACTGACACTCACGTGTGTAAAAAAACTCGAGCTCCTTCGATTTAGTCGTGTTTCGTCTTAAATAGACCAGTCCCTTGTGGGCAATAACATCATTGTGAACTTTTGATTGCTTGGCCCGAAACTTTTGATGAATGGATTTATATATATTTCATTTTTATATTTAAATCCCTTCATTGAGAAAAGTTTTTAGTTATATATTTCGAACGTGTATTTAAAAAAGCTTACAGTACAATGTTTGATTTCTTTTTATATTTATTTATTCAAAAGATACTGGTGAAAATTAGTTTTTTCCAACACTTTTGCATGCAACTGTATTTAGAAACCTATTAGAGTTATTCTATAGGGGAGATCGGGGCACTTTATTACATGGGGTACATTGGTACAGTGTAGATATTTTTAGTTGTTTTATTAAAAAAAAAAAAAAAAATTACTCCTAAAAGTTGGTAGCAATGAAAACTTTCTTCAGGTGAAAGTTCGCTGGAATTGGATTTGCAGTTTCTTGTGAAAGGTAACTTTACCTGTTTTACTGAAATTTTGTAATCTTTTGGAAGTCTACTTGTTACATCAAAATCATAGTTCCATTTAATCTGTCACTTCGAATGTAACAGCATATTATAATACGTGTTAGTGACATTTATTTTCACACTTTGTGAACTACAATGTAAACAATCAACGTTTGTTATGACACTTTTTTGTAAAATCTGCTACTGTGGTAGTTTGATACAGTCCTATTGGGGCGCATTGGTACATGTGCCCCAATAGGACTGTACCAAAAGTTTAGTACGTATTCCCTATTTATGTGTCCCAACATTTTAGTTCTCCATTATATTATAGGTATGGGGAACTTAGGTAATCGTGCAAATTTCCGACGAGACATTTAAAAAAAAAAAAAATAAATAAAATAAAATAAAATAAATATTAAGAATGTGAAGTGAATGAATTAAAAAAATTCTTTAGTGTGCTCACAATGGTCTGCTAAATGATACAGAAACAGCTGTCTAATATTTTATTAAATCCTTCAGCGTTGAAGACGTTGTTTATTATTCATGTATTAATTTATATAGTGTCAAGGCCAATAATATTAAGATCCTTTCATGTATATTACAAAATATTTCTTTATTAAGTTATTTCTTTATTTTCCATATTATACATGCAAAATTATTTTGCGATTTAACATAATAACGTATAATATTCTACATAAAAAAGTTATGCATGGTTCACTTTAAAATAAAATAATCTAAATAAAAATACAGGAAAAAGTTTATTAAGTCTGTTAAAAAGTTATCTGTTTATTTAGTCGGAAAAGTTTATTAAGTTTATTATCATAATCTTTTTTTTTTTTTTTAATGTCCTAATGAAGGAGTATGGAAATAGTACATATTCTTTTTTATATCACAATGATATTTTTCAGCACATAGTACTTAAAGTGTAAAGTATAAAGATTTGTCTTGTTTGTTTCAATATGCCATGTTCATTTGTAAGGATTTATATTCAGGCTGAATGAATTTAATGACAGTGAACTGTTTGTGAAAGTCAGTGAGTCAAACCTATGGCGAATCCGGAGACATGCCATCACAATTTTAATTATTCACGTAGGAAATGTCTCCACCATTTTGCTAGTTCGAATAACTATGCTTGAAATTGAACGGTATATGAATAGAATGTAAGATATAAGAAACTGCTGCGATACTTAATTTAGAAATTATGGTAAAAATATGTATGTGACTGTTTTGCCTTTTTTGCGAAAATTTTAATGTTTGTTAAAAGGTTTTAGGTCTACTATATGGAGTTTTTGTCAAAGTTTTGAGACTTGAAGTGTGTAATTTGAAAGAATTACATAAGGTTTATAAAAAGGTTTGTCTAATAAAAATATTTTGTCAGCATTAGATTACTTTTTTGACAACATATTTTGTCATAATTGATTATTTTTTACTAGTGTTTTAGGCAACATTTGTTTATTTCTGAAAATCTATTATATATATATATATATACAGAGCTCCAGGAATTAAAAAAAGCTAGTTGCAATGAAACATTCTGGGTGTCCAGTAAAAAATAAACCCGCCTTTATTTATTTATTTATTTATTTCGATTTTGAAATTTTAAAAAGTCAAATACTATCTAGGTCTGGATTATACATCAAGAAACACCTGTTTAAATTTAGCATCCCTAGACCGGCTTTATTATTTCATCTAAACTGATACACCGTTTGTATAGACACATAATTACACCGGCCGGCGCAACGATTCAGCAACGGGTCACAAAACGGACGAACGAGAGCGATGTAAAATGCATCCATTCAACATTAGGTTGTTAAATATGCACAGTGGAGCCCAGTGTAAATTCTCTGTGTTTCTACTTACCGTGGTATTACTGATACAACACTGTGTCTCAATTCAACATGGAAAACGGACTGAAAGTCATGAGTCGCTGTTTTCGTTCTATTTGTTTCTTAAACGAATAGAAACTACATTGCAGGTTAGCATAGGTTTCGACATTCGATTCTGGGACCAACTTTTTCACAAAAATATTACAAATATATATATATATATATATATATATATATATATACTAGCAGACCCGGCCACGCGTTGCTGTGGCTATGTTATACGCTGAATTATAATGTAGTAAAATATTCAATATATTAAAATTATTATTTACGAATAAAGACCACCCTTGATAACATCCTTGATCTTAGCAGACTTAGCCCGCTTCGCTGGTCCCTATTTTTAAATGATTCACTATAATTAAAGAATTCTCAAAATTGCATTAATTTTTAACATGTGAAAGAAAAAGAGAAAAAAAAAATCTGATCGGGAAAAATGTTCGACACTCATAATGAATCCATATATTATCGAAAGGAAAATGATATAAAATACAAAAAAATCTTCTCTCATTGGTGGAATAATCTGTTCGGACCCCCACTGCCTGCGGCAGTGTATACCTGCGCAAACCATGCGCACCGTTTCTTCATCCACCGTTCCCGCCCTTCTTAATAACTCTATACTTTCGAAAATATCCGCAATCGATTTATCGGGCCTTAAAACTTAATAATACTAATTTTCAAAGTTCTAACTCTTATTTCTATTATTTTGCCCCTTTGCCCTCCCCCCTCCCACTATTCTAAATAATTTTACAAATTCGAAAATATCTACAGTTTATTTGTAGGTGTCAAAAACCTGTATGCACCAATTTGAACGATCTAACTATATTTTTATTTTTTGCCCCTCTGCCCCCCCTTCCCGCCCCTCCTAATAAATTTACAAATTCGAAAATATCCGCAATCGATTTGTTGGTATCAAAAATTCTATGCACCAATTTTGAATGATCTAACTCCATTTTTATATTTTGCTCCTCTGCCCCCCCCCCTTTCCCGCTCCTCTTAATAATTTTACAAATTCGAAAATATCTGCAATCGATTTGTACGTATCAAAAACTTCTATGTACCAATTTTTAGCGATGTAACTCTATTTTTATTTTTGTGCCCCTCCGCCCCCTTACCCGCCCCTCCTAATAACTTTACACTTTCGAAAATATCCTCATTCGATTTGCAGGCCTCTAAAACCTCTCTATACCAATTTTGAACAGTCTATCTGCATTTTTTTTTTTTTTTTTTTTTTTTTTGGTTGTTGTTGTTTGTTTGTTTGTTTGTGAAATCACGTTTTGGCCCCTCCCCCCCCCCCCTTTTGGGAGGCGAATTTTGCAATAAAAACTATCCTATCTCTCAAGTTGGACCAAATTGCACACAGTGTCCAAATTTCATTAAAATCGGCTCATTAGTTTAGGAGTTCATCGCGGACAAACATAATAAATTTTATATATAAAGATATATATATATATATATTAAATTATAAAGTTTTGATCAATGAAGCACAAATAAGTAAAAAACAGGATTAATTTCACTGTATTATCTTCATTATAATATGAATTCAATTTACACTTCAGTCTAAGTAACACGTGGCCGGCTATGCTAACACCAAAAATTTAAAAAGTGGAAATAATTGAATTATACGAAATTTATTAATAGGTTAAAAAGTTGAAGATTCTTTGTGTAGATGGCAGCACCAAATATATTTCAGCTTTCATTTCAACCCAGTCGAAAGGTATCGACATCTGTTAAGTGGAAATAATTGAATTATACGAAATTTATTAATAGGTTAAAAAGTTGAAGATTCTTTGTGTAGATGGCAGCACCAAATATATTTCAGCTTTCATTTCAACCCAGTCGAAAGGTATCGACATCTGTTAGAATCATTTGGAGTTAACAGATAATTGTGACTGTCAAATAATAACAGACAAATAATTAGCAATAAATTAAAATTGCGACTATAATTTGAGATTTAAACTATCCTATCTCTCAAGTTGGATCGAACTGCACATGGTGTGCGAATTTTATTATAATCGGTTAAGTGGTTTAGGAGTCCATTGAGGACAAACATTGTGACACGAGATTTATATATATTAAGATATATATATATATTTTAAACATACTCGCCAGCTAAAATGCGTTGGTCGCAATGGAGATCAGGTGACTGTATTTCACGAGCCCTTTATATGCTATATACAAGGGGTGTTCAAATGAAAAGGTACGAAACGACACTGTGGGTATAAATGAAGACTTTATTCAAAGTATGCACCATAGGCCTGAGCACAACTATCCCATTGATTAACGAGCCGAAGGATTCCATGCTCCCAGAATTCCTGTGGCCGTGACGAGACCCAGTCCTTCACAGCGTCCTTGAGTTCGTCGTCCGAGTTGAAGCGCTGCCCTTTCAGATGTTTCTTCAGGGGACCAAACACATGGAAATCGCAGGGCGACATGTCCGGGCTGTAGGGTGGATGGTCAAGCTGCTCCCACTTAAACTTGGCCAGTTCCGCGTGTGTGACCCTGGACACGTGTGGACGCGCGTTATCATGGAGCAGAACCACACCCTCCGTGAGCAGCCCAGGTCTTTTGTTCTTGATGGACCTGCGTAGGCTTCGGAGTGTCTCACAGTACACATCGGAGTTGATGGTTCTTCTGTGCTGAAGGAATTCAACAAGTAGTGGACCTTGGACATCGAAAAAGACGGTGAGCAATACCTTGCCTGCTGACGCCACAGCTTTGAACTTTTTAGGGGGAGGGGACGACGCATGCTTCCACTGCATGCTGTCCCGCTTTGTCTCTGGCTCGTAGTGATGGCACCAGCTCTCATCACCTGTGACGATCCGCTCCAAGAAAGCGGGGTCTTCATGATACCGAAACAGATTTTGAAGTGCTATCCCCATACGCAGTTCCTTTTGCTGGTCAGTGAGTTGCTTCGGAACCCAATGCGCGCACACCTTCCGATAACGCAACTTGTCGTAGACTATTGTCCACACTGTTCCAACGCTGACATCCACCTTCACCGCCAACATTCGTAATGTGACACGGCGATCACTTCTCACTAGGTCGTCCACCTTGTCAATGAGATCGGCCGTGATGACTGTGTTTGCCTGGCCTGGTCTCGGGTCATCAACCAAACTCTCACGGCCTGCACGAAAACGGGCACTCCATTTTCGCACTGACTTGTCGGATACACAGTCTTGGCCGTATACGGTCACCATCCGGCGATGAATAGCGGCCGGTTTAACACCTTCCGCTATCAGAAATCGGATAACGCCTCGCTGCTCCTCAATCGTCGAATTTTGCAACATGAACGCCATCCTGTTTTCTCACGCACTACCGCGTCAATTGGACGGCGTTCTTTATCAGAGCCTCTGCTCTCTCCTGCGCATGCGGGTGCCCGCGCATGCTCCGATCCACAACGGAGACTCCAATCACATCTTTACATGTCTGGCTACGTTCCTCCCATAGTGACATAGGCAAATATGCTAACGATTACGTTGTTTCGACGTTTCGTACCTTTTCATTTGAACACCCCTTGTACTATATATATATATATATATATATGTTCGATTGTACAAGATTTAATACTTCATTTAATTAGATTTATTTAAAACTTTACTTTCCATGTATGATTAAAAATTTATTATTGACATCTTTATTGTACATATATATATATATGTGTGTGTGTGTGTGTGTGTATTGAATATAATATAGTAAATAAAACTACGCATTACACAAATAAAAAATGGATTAATCGACTTTTTCGGCAGTTATAAATGCATATATATGTAGGTGTGTGTATATAGTAAAATAAACTAAAAATAACAAAATATGTGTTGGCAACAGTTACAGGAATATCTTGAATAAATATTGACTTAAGCATTTCTTTGTATACACATGTTTGATGTAATCAATGTTTGAGAGGAAAAAATGTGTTGTAAAACGTCAGAATAATTACATGTCGTGCGTGAAACCTATGTTGCATATTTTTAGTTACAAAAATTCTGCAAAGTTTTGAATTTATTAGCTTTATGCATGTTTCTTTTAAACTTAGAATGAAAACCGATATTACCGTAAAGTTTAATGTGTGTTTTTTATAACTAATGTTCAGAAAAAAAAAAAATCTATGATAATGACAAAAAAAAAAAAAAAAAAAATTGCTAAACTTTTCGAAAGAAAAAAATCCCAAGTTTTCTTTTAACTTTACATCACAAACAAAATGCATTTTATTTTTTCCTCAACCAGTTAAAATTAAAAGAGGACATGATATAATGAAATGTAGAACATTTTTATTTATTTTAAAATTGTAGGTGAAAGGTCATGTCCTTATTTATTTCTAAAGGTTATATTAATTTTAATATAATTTTATGCATTTTGGATGTTCATTTAATTGCTTTACAGAAAATAAAATAACTACAGAAAATTAATATAAAGTATATTTTTTGAAATGTCCATGCATTACGAAAATATCCATAATCATATAATTATTTAATAAGCTATGGTAAATTGCACATGTCTTCAAAAGTACAGAAATAACCTCGTGTGTCACTTACACGACTTTCTCTTACCCTGAAATTTAATACTATAAATACAGGTTGGAGATTAAGAGGTAAGGTAACGATGTTATGTAAACCCATGTTAAACAATTCAAATTAGGCTTCGGAAGAGTTTTATATGATAATGAATTCTGTGTGAGGGGGGCAACCCCCCGTTTCATTAATGCACCTAGATTTATATAAAATTTAATTCGGTTATTACAAAATAATTCTGTTTTTAAAAATAATTTATTAAAATTATTATTTAAAAAATTATCTTTATGATAATGCTGACGCATGACAGACACACACACAGACACGCAGACATACACACATACCATTTGCTAAAAACATGATTTTCGTATTCAGGGGACCTGAAAACGTGTAAATATAACAAAATCTCGCGTTTGAAAATTTGACCCAAAAACAATACTTTCTCTACCTTACGGGTAAGAGAAAGTAAAAAAAGTATCATGTTGTTGCCATCATAAAATATCTTCAATATTTCCCTATAAAAATTCACAGAGTACACATGATTTGTTAAAATTATTATTTAATAGCAGACGTCGCCTACTTAGGTCACTGAATTTTAAAGAATTTAAGAAAAAATTTTTAAACGCAATTTTAAAATATAGAGTTATAAATAAATAAATAAAATAATAATAATAAAAATCTGAATTGTTCTTCACCGAGAAAAAATTATGTAACTGACATCTAGAATGTAAATTGTAGCTCTAGTAAAAATAGTTCCATGTCAACATTATAAATTCTAGACCCTTTCGAAAGCGAGTTCTAGAAATCGCTATTAAATTTCTAGAGCTTTAGCCTATATTATCGAAGTCAAACTTATTTAAAAATCTCTGCAAATAAATGCGATTACAAGAGGCGAGTTTTAGCAACTATAATATTGGTCTATGACCGAATTCTAGAAAATCAAGTAAGAATTTCTCGCAATAAAAAGGATTCATAATATTCATAAAATTTATAATATTGTTTCACCATCTAGAAACGTATAAACTAGAAATTCTCTACCATTTCGTCTATTAAGCTCATTCATGTGCCTTATAAGCATAGCTCGGAAATGAATACTTCTACTTTAGGGATTTAGAAATTGACCACTTATTCGTTCTAGATGAAGACGGTATATATTTTTTTCTTAGTGTTCGGGTATCCCCCCCGAGCTGCGTTCGGGTTCCGTTTATGCTGCATTTCATTCTGCCTTTCACAACCTACAACAATGTCATTTTCAACACTTCAATTTTGATATCTGTCAGACAACAGATGAAGTTACTATTTTCTTTCTCAACATAAATTGAACATTCAAGATTTGGAACCAATTGCTTTAAAGAGCCTGATCTTTCTACCACACACACACATATTACGATATGATCAATACAATAATAATAATAAAAAAAGACAGAGATTTTCCTTTTAACGGAATTAAATAAATGAATTTTAATTAAATTTAAGATTTAATAAGTTTAATCTTTTCTACTATATTACCATTTTCCCCTATAAATACAATAAATTAAATAAATAAATAAAAGAATTTCCCTTTAAAAGGAAATTATTAAATGAAAGGCAAAAAATAAATAAATAAATAAAGTAACAGTGTAACAACCATTCCTTTGGAACGGAAATTATTGAAATGAAAGAATAAATTAAAGAAAATTGAGTGGATAAAATCGAAAAAATAAAAAATAAAATAAATAAAAAACTGAAATTTGAATAAGAAAAAAAACAAATTCTCGATCAGGTGCACAGATACAAGGCCTATCAGTAGTCTGAGCTTCAGATCGCAGGCACACACACGCACACTTCTCTTTTTTTATATAGATTGAATTTTTTTTTTCTTGATAAAGGTGCTGATTTCTGTCATTAAAATTTATAACACTAAATGTCAAAAAAAGTACAAATTTGTGCCCAGCCGATGACACCTGAAGAAATAAATATTTTTAAAAATGCTCTTTCGAATTGTTTTTAAAAATTTTGAGTAAAACATATTAAAATTATTTTTATCCAATATTTTTTCATAGAAATCTTTTTCATAGAAATATTCATGTTACAATATTATCATACTACCAAGTATATGTCCAAGCATATGTAATGTAATAATTAAAGTATTTAAATGGTCACATTAACATGGAATTATTTTGAACAGTTTACAATTCTCTGTATACATGGATATGTGTATATATAATGTAAAATATAAATAAATAAGAATTAGTTTGAGAAAAAAAGAAAAGAAATTAAAAAGAAGAATTAACGAATATAATTAAGAAGAGTAATTAACTATATCTATAAAACCAACAATTAGAGACATTGCAAATTTAACTAGTTTTACTTTCTCTTACCCATAAGGAAAGGAAAGTATTATTTTTGGGTCAAACCATCGAAACTGATATTGGTTTTATATTTACACCTAAATCAACAAATTAGGCTTTTAGCGGTTGATCTGCCTGTTTGCGTGTGTGTATATGTGTCTATATGCATGTGTGTGTGTGCCTGTTATCAGCATATCTCACGAACAAATGATGACAGAAAGACCAAACTTGGTATTAAAAATGTGTATCATACATAGTTACAACACTAAATGTTTCGTTGAGATCAAGCAACAAGTTCATGCACAGAGACACCCAAGATAATTCATATACATTACATCTATGGGGAAATTGCAGGTAAGCAGAGTTTAACATCTCCAGACTGTACTGAACAAAATGAAACGAATATATATTTTTATATGCGTAAAAACATGTTTTGTGTAGAATATGATATGGAAATTATTCACTGTTCATTTACAGGGCTGCACAAAAGAACAAAAATAATGTGTGGCAATATATGAAAATTGCTGGAAATGTAATTCCGACTGTGCTGTGTGTTATAAATATAGTTTTATATTTATGTGCACCATGAGCTGTGTACATAATCATCATAAGATATACAGAGCTGCCTATAGTTAAGCCATAACAATCTCTTTTATTGTTAACGGAAGTGATATATTATAATGTTTTACCATGTCCAATGCTGCAAAAAAGCGACACTCGTGCCTACTTTACGAAGGGCTGTGTTTTATTTAAACTGAAACGTTTGTTGAGAGTTCTTGAATTTTATGGCGTTTATTCAAAGTTTTGTACTTAATATTTTTAAACGTCAGTTTTATGGTGCAATCGTTAGGGGTAATTTTAATTTGTTGGGGCTAACACTGAATCGCCTACAATTTTCCATTGTACTTTGCTGAGAAAATTGAACTACGACATATAATAATTTTTAGTTATTGGGAGTCTGATTAAAATTTTTTGTTATTTAGATTAGAGAAAAAATGTACTGTAATCAATTTGTATACTTTCTTACATTATTTTAAATTTTTATGATGTCCTGTTTATACCAAGGTGTATTTAATTATATTTTAAAGTTGTTTCATGTTAATTAGCTTCCTCAAATTGTAAACATCATTTAGGTATTTTATTATTCATTTTATATATAGAAATGTAATTTTTTGATTGCGACTATTTTTTTTTTCATTTGTATTTGGAAAGTAAAAAGTACAAAGGCTTTGTAAGTTCATCTTTAAATTTGCGACGGCTCAAAGTAAATGTTCACCTATAATTAATGTAACAAGAAACAACCTATATTTATAATTTCATTTATATTTAATATAACAAGAAACCAAGGTTTCTTGTTATCTTTTAATAATAAAAGAAGATGTCTGTCTGTTTGTCTGTCTCTCTGTCTCTCTGTCTGTCTGTCTGAGCATCTATACGTTCAGCCCCTACTGAACGCAGGAGTATAAAATTTGACATACGGGTGCCTAGAAGCCTTTCCGAGGGATAGTGAAAACAGAATTTAAAAAATTTAATTAGTTGCGAAGATATTAATTAAAATGTAGACCTATGTCTAATCAAAAAGCGATCTCAATGACTGAGAATTCAACGCGATTGCATAAAAATAGATATTTTAACGTAGTTAAAAGCAGAAAAAATGGAAAATAAATTAGAAATATTAGTCCAATCGTTACAAATTTGGTATTTTTTCCGAATCTAAGAGTGCAAGCGGCTTATCGATACATTGATTAGATTTTTTGAAATTAACTAAAGTATGAAATTTAGTTGGAAACAGGCAGACGGCTGTCTGTAATGAAAAAGGAAACGGTTGTAATCAATTAAGATATTACGTGTTTTATAGTGGGGGGAGGGGGGAAATTGCAATTTTCAAACTTTTTCTAATTTTCATTTACCTTACATTTAAATGAATATTCGGCTTAGACAGCATATTATAAAGCTACTGTTCAAATTTCATGAAAGCATATGAATAAACAAAAAAATTACATATTTATTGGAAAAAGATATAGTTTTCTTTTATATTTTGCAGTATTTTAAATTCAGATATGCCGTTGAAATTTCGTAGTATTTGGTTTTAATGCCCGATAATTCTGTTGTGAATATTTTTGAAAGTGTACGATTATTAGGGAGGGCTTGAGAGAATGGGAAAAGGAACAAAAAAAAAAGTGTTACAGAGTTTGAAATTCGTTGGTATATTTAGATTTCAAGGCAAGGTAAATCGATTACGGATATTTTCGAGTGTAAAATTATTATTATCGACGGAAATGGGGGGGGGGAGGGCGAAGGGGCAAAGATGTAGAAAAGGAACGGGACTTTCGGAGAAAACAACGGAATGCCCAGAACACCGTTATTCTTTAATATTTTGCAGAATTTTGAATTCCAATTTCTGCTCACATATCGTACTAAGGGTTTTTAACGTTATATAGCCCGGAATTATGCAAGTTTCAGAGAAAACCATGGATAAGTCGGATACAAATCTTTTTATAAAAATGTCTATATTAGATTTGTATCGCAGCTTTTAATTAACATAATTTCATAAGTGATATATCATTTAAAAAGTTTATTTGAATTAGAATTGATGAGTATATGTTGCAAATCTCTGTCGCCAGAGGGTGCTTTGATATTTTAATAATTCAATATCTAGAATTCTACTTATAACACATCATTTGAGATATTACGGACATTTAAACTGGTATAAGCCGTTAAATTCCGTACGGGAATTTCAGAGAAAACCACAGGAAAGCCAGAACACCTTTATTACAATATCTCCAGTTCTAAATATGATGCGATTTAATTTTTCAATAAAGTTATTTTCACTATATGTCAGTGAGCTGTTGAAGGACCTGAAACGGGAAAAAAGCACCACAGTTGCCCCCAAGCGGGAGTTCCGTAAAGTCGAACTTTTCAAGGATCGCGAACCAACTGGTCGCCGAAGGCGGCTAGTATTAAATACAGGTGAATAAGAATTTATGCAATAAATATAAGCATTAAAATATTTCTTATGCATGCTTTGTATTTATAATTTATTTTATATATGTACGATAAACAAAAGAAATGTATAATTGAGTATTTTCACTTTAAAAAAAAAAAATGAACATATAGGGCATTTATTTTATTATTTTTATTTATTTATTTATTTATTTATTGTGAGGGAAGGGACGGGTGTGATAATTAAGCAGTAGTTTTAATTGCTACTGTTTAGCATTGTAAAAGACTACCATTTTTAGTGAGAGCATTTCACAAAATTAGAGCAGCTTTTGAGTCACAGGAAAGGGTCGGGGGTAAAGTAAGAGGACAAAAAAGTCTAGAAGTGGAAAAAAATTGTTTTCTAAACTCGTCCGTAAAAAAAAAAAAAAAAAAAAAAAAAAAAAGCCTCAAGGACTGCATTTTGCTTGTCTAACATACATATTGTTATATTATTTGAAATATTAAAAAAAATACGTTTTGTCAAAAAAATGTCTACAGGCATGAAGGGATAATAACAGAGTGCAAAAAGACAACTGTTGTCTTGGAAATTTCGGAAGATGGTAAGAAAAACTACACTTGCTCAAACCATTTATTTTTTGTAAAAGTAATATAGAAGATTCATCTTTATTTGAAATCTAGATCAAAATACAAAACGTCGCTTCTGTAACTAAACAGGAATGAGGACCGAAATTCATTTCGTCATTTTCCCCCACAGTCGCAATAAGTGGTGAAAAAATTGACATAGATTCTAGAGCTGCAATTATTGGAAGATAATCCCTTACAGACACCTCTGAATTAACCACAAAAATGGAAGTCTCACAAGAAATATTGAAAATTTAAAACACTAAGGATTCATCTCTGGAGCAGCAATTTCAAAAAACTTGACCCAGGATGTGTTGACAACATCAAAATCAATTCTGCTAGTTCCACCACCCATATAACACCCCCTAGATTTTTATCCTACCCTCCGATTAGTGTACTCAGTCTTTCAAAAAAACCCTTGTTTTTCCCTAGACCTACACCTTAAAAAAAAAAAAAAAAAAAAGAAAGAAAGAAAGAAAAAACTAAGAAATTTTACTAAGTGTGATCGTATCAAATCCTTGAAATGCGTATCTCAAAAATAAGGCAACGAAAGAAGAAGAAAGGAAAGAAAAAGAAAGAAAGAGGGAAACCAAAGAATTAAAGAAGAAAAAACTAAAATATTACGGAATTTTTCCATTTAAAACAGTGGTTTTCAATTAAATTACCTTTAAATGCCCCATGTTTAAAAACCTAAATGTAATTTAGGTACAGTCGGCAGCAAAATTATCCGAGCACTAGCAATAATCCCTGTCTGAAAAAAGTACACTTAATACTGCTTTGTTAAATAAATCCTTGTCGATGATGTTCTTAGTCAGTCTAAGAACATGATTTGACAAGTTGACAAGGATTTATTTAACAAAACAGTTTTAAGTGTACTTTTTTTATATCGGAAATATTGGCTAGTGCTCGGATACTTTTGCTGTCGACTGTACGTAAGGGGCAAAGACATTTTGTTTGATAAAACTTTGTGAAAATACATTTAAAATCGAAATATTTAACAAACTGTTTCTTTTTTTTTGATATGTCGATTACTAGTGCAAGCTCCTGGTGGCTACTGGTGATATTCATTAATTTTATAGATTCAATTATTATTATTATTATTATTTTATATATAAAACTGATTTAATGTATTGAAAGATTAAAGTGTCTGTCGATAACTGGAAGTTTCAGTGTATAAATTAGATGGCAGTATAATAATAAAACATGAATACCACGCGAATAACAAGCGAAAAGAACAAATATTTTGAAAATAAGGGATGGCGAGCACTGATGTTTTTACCTTTTTTTTTTTCCTTTTTAATTTAAACAAAACTATTCAATATTATATTAATATTTTTCTTTTTAACAAATATAATATATATATATATATATATATATATATATATATATATACATATATAATCCTTTTGATAGTAGAAGCAATAAATGAGAACGAATAATAGTTAGTCAAACAATTCACCAAAGAGACATACATGTTATTTAAGCGTACAAAAAGAAAGTTATTTTAACTCTCTAGCTTACTAGATATAATTGCGGACGCCAAATAAACTTAAAGCGTACAAAAGAAGTTATTTTAAACTCCTAAGCTTTCTAAAAAACTAAATGAATTCTAACAACAACAAAATCTATTTGCTGCTTTTATTCCACTGAAAAATTCGAATACTCAGAAAAAAACAAACTAGATGCACGCACACGAGCATCACCTCAATAATCTTTCTTTTTTTTTACAATGACAAAAATACATCACGAGAGTTGAAAATATATAAATGAGAGAATAAAATAAAACATGGACAATATCTAACACTCTCCCACCTTTTGATTATATCTTATAATCAAAACTCTTCATTTTGATATTTCTAGAAGATTTCATAAACTTCATAAAATCAGTCTGTCTGGCATTTTAATTAGTCTTCCAGATCTAGTCTTTCCAATTTCCCTGCCAGACTTATCCTCCAAAGGCTTTTCAATTTGTGCTTCCTTCACAGCTGGATTAGGAAACGTATTTTAAGCACCGTCATTAGATGATACTTCTAAAGGATAGATTCTTTGCATTAGTCTTAGTATCTCTGAATGAGATGTTTGTAACTTTACGAGGCGCACTTTTCCATCTTTGCCATGAATAAGCTCTATGATGCGTCCTAATGGCCAGCGCATCCTTTTTTTATTGTCCGCTCCCACCAACACAATGTCTCCTACAGAATCTGTCTGTTGGCTTCTTCTCACATTCGGTCGCTAAATAAGTAAACCCAAATACTCTGATCTAAATCGATTTCTTTATCTTTTCTGCAGTGCTTGTCTGTATTTAAGTCTTCGTTTGAAAGTGTTTCCCTCAACTGCATCAATGTCTGGTACAATATATTCATGAATATCTTTCAAAAACATGGCAGGAGAAATTGGTTTACTAGATTCTTGCTCTGACATGTAAGTCAAAGTTCGAGAATTTATAATGCTTTCGCAATCAGCCAATACAGTAATTATTTCTCCATAATTCAAGCACGCTCGCCGAAGGACTCTTTTTAATAGATCTTTCATGAGTCTGATGTGCATCTCCCACCATCCGCCCCACCACGCCGCAGTTGGCGGATTGAATTTCCATTCAACTGAATTGGTTGCTCCATCCTTTTGTATATGATTCCAGTTCAGTCGTTTCAAATAGTTGGCTGCACCAACAAAATTAGAGCCATTGTCGCTATATATAATGGAACATCTTCCTCTACGAGATATAAATCTTCTTAAAGCCATCAAAAAAACCTCGGTAGATGCTGATGCAACAAGTTCAAAATGTACTGCCCGATAGATAGCACATGCGAACAAGATAGCCCAACTCTTTTGATTGTCTTTCAGAAACAAAGGACCAGCCATATCAATACCAATGATCTGAAACACAGCTGCATCTTTTACTTGATTTTCTGGTAGAGAAATAGGCGAAGATTCCACGTTCTTAGAGTTGAATCTTTTACAAGTAGTACATTTAGATAAAACAGATGTCACAGTTCTTCTTCCATTCAAAATCCAATATTTTTCTCTAATAAAATTTAAAAGAATCTGAGGACCTGCGTGACAATTTTTCAGATGAAAATATGAAATTAGTCGTTTAACAACTTCATGATTAGATGGTAGAACGATAGGTGTGAGAAAATCCTTCTTGTCTTGTCTATACAAAATTTTAGTTTTCACGCGTATTATATCTTCCTCATCTTTGAAAGTCTCAAGAGTTTTCAATTTCTCATAATCTTTAGAGGAAAAAGCTTCCTTCTGAATCATCCAAGCTATTTTCATTTCTGCTTTGTGAAATTCCTGACCTGTCAATTCTCCTTTCACTTTATCCTTTGGATTACAAGTATTATGTTTAAAACGGAGAATCCATCCAACAAGGCGCACGATTTTCTCATAACATGAAAAATATTGATAGTACCAAGTATTCTCTGAATTTTCATCTACATTTATCAGTAATTGTGTTGATTTTAACTTTTCTCTTTCAAGTCTTCTTCATTTATATTCTGGCAGATGAAATTCATATGTTTATTATACTCATATGGATTCTTAAGCCACGATGGACCCTTCCACCATTTGAGAGAGACAAGTTGTTTGGCTTTACAACCTCTAGAGGGTAGACCCGATGGGTTAATTTCACTGGGAATATATTTCCATAAAGAATCATCAGTCAAACTCCTGATTTCTTGAACTCAGTTCCTAACGAAAACTGACCAGTTCTCTTCTCGGATTATCCATGCAAGAACTGTCGTTGAATCACTCGAAAAATATCTTTCCATATTTTCCCAGCTGAATGCATCTGTTACTGATTTTGATAATCTAGCACCAATCAAAGCCGCTAAAAGCTCCATTCAAGGTATAGTTGGGCACTTTAGAGGACTGATGCGGGATTTGGCAGCCAGAAGGAATAATTTCACTTGATCAGCTTTTTCTATTCTCAAAAATACAACAGCAGCACAAGCCTGATTACTAGCATCACAAAATGTATGAAGAGTACATTTTTTTAAATTATCTGGAGTGACTTGAATGTATCGCGGAATCTCAATTTCTTCCAATATATTTAATTCACGAAACCATCCGATAAACTCGTTTTTTAGATCCCCAGTAATTTCTTCATCCCAGGTTAAACCAATTTTCCAAATTTTCTGTAACATCATCTTGGGCCAAATCATGACTGGTGAAGTAAAACAAATTGGATCAAAAACTTTATGTGCAACTGATAGCATAGTACGTTTTGTTATTTTCTCCAGATTTACATCTTTCGTCCAGGATACATTGACCTTTAAAATGTCCGAAAATCTGTTCCAGTGTAATCCAAGTACAACAGCTTCTTTGCCGTGTCCCGTGTCCTCTCTCTCTTCTGTGTCCCATCCTCTTAGGTCGAATCCGCCTTTAGACATTAGGTTTTTAGAGCAAGTAATAAATCTCTTTAACTCTTCCTCCGTACGGACACTCGTAATAACATTGTCAACATAGAAGCTTCTCAACAATCTTTGCTTAAGTTCTGTGTCGTATTCTTCATCATTTTTAATATGGTATTCTATTACTGAAGCTAGCAAAAAAGGTGAACTCTTCACTCCAAAAACGACTCTAGCATGACGAAATAGTCTAAGCTCACTTTGTTCTGGATTGCTCCACCAGATGAAACGTAAAAAATCTCGATCTTCTTTGCGGATGCTTATTTGCAAAAACGCTTTCTTGATATCAGCTAAGACACAGAATTTATTTTCTCTAAATCGCAAAAGTATGTCTGGAATTAATTCAATGAGATTTGGACCGCAGTGTAGACATTGATTCAAAGATGGATGGTTTTGGATTGTTGCTGATTCGTCAAATACTGGACGAATTGGAGTAGTGCTATTCTCCTTTATAACTGGCCGATGAGTTAAGTAGTGTCCATAAAAGGACCTTTCACATTGAGGAACCTCTTCAATAATTTTGTCGCCAAGCGATCCTAAAAGTACTTCCTCATATTTTTCATAAATATTACTCGCAAGTAGTTTTTGTGTGACATTGGTTAACCTTTTCTTGGCTAAACACAAATTATCAGGTAAAGGTGGTTTATCTTCAGCCCATGGCAAGGATATTTCATAACGACCGTCTTTATTCCGTGTTACTGTCTGTAGAAAGTGTTCTTTTACTTGAAGATCTATTTCCATCTTAGATAGCTTTTCGATTGGATCACTTATTCCAAGTAAATCTAATTTCCATAAGTCGGAAATTTCTGCTTCTTTTACAAACATGGAAGTAATTGATAGCGCTAAATTTTCTTTAGATGAACTTTCTTGAGGAACTTTTCCCATTAATGTCCAGCTAAAAAGTGTTTCCATTGCAACTAGCCCAGAAGACAACACTTCTCTTCGACCGGTCAATGATTTACCGGTTATATCGCTCCAATCAGTACTTGAATAGATTCATCTGCATCGCCAACATCTGTCAAAACAATGTCTTTCTCGGCCAATTCTTTCAGCCAAGAAACTTTTCCCCTTTAACATTTTCACATATAATATTTTGATTCAAAACCTCAAAATTTCATCTGAATTTCCCTGTCAAATCTCTTAATCTTATTTTATAAAAGTTATGTTCATATTCTTTGGTTGAGACTCCGCCAAAAAGTGAATGTACAACCTTCTCTTTTTTAATGGCTGCATATTTCATTTCTTCTGCTAATTTCTTCAAAATATACGATCTTTGTGAGCCACTATCCAAAATTAGACGAATATCCTTTTCTTTATTATCAGAGACGACTTTTGCTTTGAGAGTTTGAAGAAATACTCTTGGATTTTTATTGAAATTTGCCAGATTTACTTCACTTTCATTTGACTTTTCTTTCTCTTCCCTTTCATTTGTTTTGCCTTTATTAAGACTTTGCCACATCACGGTGGAATGTTTTCTATCACAGATAAAACACTTCAGGACAGCTTTACACTGTTTGGTAATGTGACCTGACCCCAAACAGAGGAAACAGCACTTCTTATCCTTTAGAACATTCTGCTTCTCATTAAATCGTGCCGTAAAACAGTCTGAACTCATATGCTTTCCATCACAAAACACACAATTTTTTTTTAGATCCTGTTTAAAAGAAGTCGTTAATAAAGTAGAGGCAGTGGGTATAGGCTTAACAACATCAGTGTAAGTCCTTCTTTTTCTATAATTTCGGTCATCATTTTTCTTCGCCAGACCAAAACCGGCGACCGCCAAATTTATTCTTTCATCTCCTTCAATTTCACATTTGAGAAATTGCATCAAATTGTCCAACCGTTCTTTCGCATCAGAACAAGTAGAAACAATGTTACTTCTATTCCAAGCTCTCAAAAATTCAGCTGGAAAACAGGATTCTACCATAGGATATAATATAGAAGCGCATTTATCAGTAGTGACGCCTAAAGTCTCAAGAGGCCTTAAATATGATTCAAGTTTATCGTACAATGAAGTAAGAGAAAATTTTTCTTTTGTGTGCGCAACTATAATTAATTTTAATAATTCTCTAACGTACACTTCAACTAGAAGATCATCTCTTCCAAAACGAGCTTTTAGACTCTCTATAACTTTGGCATAGTTGGCGCCAGTTGGCGGAAAACTATCTACAACTTCTCGTGCTCTGGAACCAGCGACCGTTGCTTGAATGAGGTACTGGAATTTGTTTTCTGGAGGAATATCGTTATCTATATCTATCTGCTCAAACTGACTCCAGAATGGTAGCCATTCTTTTAAATCCCCATCAAATTGTCGGAATTGTAATTTAGGTAAGGAAAATTTTCGTCTAGATGCTTTGTTTTCGCTAACAGTTAAAACTGACTTACCCTGAATGTGTGCCTGGGACTGCATTCTAGCCAATTCCAACTGTTGGTCTAATTCCATCTTCTTTATCTGTAATTCTTGTTCAAGTAGTTTTTGTTGCTGTAGATCTTTTTCTTGCTGCTCTAGTTTAAATTTTTCTCTTTCTTCTCTCTCAACAACAGCCGTTGATAGAATTTCTTGCACAAAAGTGGGATCTTTTTTATATTCGTTGCTATTCAAGATAATTTCCTTCAAGGTAGCAATAGAACATTCAGGAGGAATTATTTCGCCAAGCTCTTCCGCTAAAAACTTCAGATCGGCTTTTCTAAAACCTTTAATTGCTTGAAACATATTGTTTCACCTCGTCCTGTCGCGCAGACACCACAAAATGTTATTTAAGCGTACAAAAAGAAAGTTATTTTAACTCTCTAGCTTACTAGATATAATTGCGGACGCCAAATAAACTTAAAGCATACAAAAGAAGTTATTTTAAACTCCTAAGCTTTCTAAAAAACTAAATAAATTCTAACAACAACAAAATCTATTTGCTGCTTTTATTCCACTGAAAAATTTAAATACTCAGAAAAAAAAAAAAAAACTAGATGCACGCACACGAGCATCATCTCAATAATCTTTCTTATTTTTTTACAAAAACAAAAATACATCACGAGAGTTTAAAATATATGAATCAGAGAAAAAAATAAAACATGGACAATATCTAACAATACACACGCCAAACAAAGCAACAAGATTTCCCAAATTGTTTCAGTTATCAAGTTCAACAATAGCACTGACGCCAGTCCACTGTAGAATAATATATGTTATAAATTGAAATAGGACCGTGTAATTAGACTCTAATGAAAAGAAGGTTGACTCTAGGACAATATTTCAAGGTGAAAAAAGAGAACCCTGTAATGAACAATAATGATCCATTAAGCACATATATATATATATATATATATATATGTATGTATGTATGTATGTATCTATGTATGGTAGAAGCACCTTGCTTTCCCGATATTTAATTAAAAAACCAGTTTAGTTCTCTTAGTGCAGCCACGAGCAATCAACCTTGACGAAGTAACGTAACCAACACATAGCTGTGAGTTCAGGATGTCGTCATTCTCATCCGCTGCGCACGCATCGGAGTCTTGGAGCACTTACGAGAAACGGTTCAGTTGACGACGCGACTTCGACGATACGGTGTCCTGCATCATGCCGCATGCTCTTCTAAAAATGGTTGAAGACGAAGCCGAAGTGCTTAGCGTTGACGAAAGTAGTTTTTACGTAATTTAAGCTGTGTATTATTTTATCTTGACGAAAGTTGTGCCGAACATTATATCATCTAGTGATAATACATGAACTGTTTGAATAATCTAGTTGGACGGTAAACATCAGACCGGTGTTTTATAATATGCACAAGTATAAACTTCTGTTTTGACTGCGACAGTACAAATGACTGTTGAACACTCTTAACGATAAGTTAAGAGTATAACTCAGCTGCTTAATATTGATTCTTCATAACACCCTGTATATATTAAAACTGTATTGTAATTATTCTTTATTAAATTTTAAATAGTTAATAGTAATTGAGTATTAATTAATTACTAACGCCCACTTTAGTTCCCCACTATATATATATATATATATATATATAACTAAAACTTTCTTTATTGTTAAACACAATTTTTAAATTTTTAAATACAAATGAACTGAATAAATCATTTCTTCTAACCCCCCCCCCCTCTTCCCGTACAATTTCAGTGCCAGAAAGTAACCGCACGATGTAAAACAAGTTCCTAAATTTCATAAAAAATAATTAGAAGTTCAATTACAAAATTCAGTTACAAAATGAAGACAGAAAAATCTAAACGAGTTTGCATTTCAGTGATTATATTTGTAAAATTAATATTTCATTTTTTTTTTCTCATTTTCCATTTCTGTTACAATGAAAATAAGGTTTTATAAATGTAATATTTTTAAGAGCTTTTCCTTCTGGGTAGATTTTATTGTTTTAAGAAATTAATCATGTTTGAACATGCAATTATTTTAATAAAAAAAATCGGCCGTACATTTAAACATTTAAAAGTCAATATGTATAGATATATATTTAATTAAGATTATTACAACTTACTTTTCGTTTTACTTATTTTAGAATTATACTTAATAATGTCTGTTAGCATACAGAAATGTAGGGCAATAAATACCATTTGTTAGAATAACATCATAGACTATTGAAAAAGATACATTTTTATTTTATAATTTTTCTTTTTGTGGCTACTTTTACTTATTTTAAATGATACATTGTTTTTGTTTCTTTTTCTGTTATAACTATTCTTATTTCATTTAAATCGATGCCTGTAATTTAATTTCTTTTCTTTAAAAAAAAAAAAAAAAAAAAAAAACTATGTTATAGTTTATCTAAATTGTGAAATAATAATAATAAGTAGAAGAAGAATGATGTACATTTGTATTATTTTATTTATTAAAGTAACCGTATGCTAAATAAAAATTGTAAATAGTGTTTTAAAGAAAGAAAAAGGAATTGTTTTAAATTTGTATACACACACACACACACACACACACACATATATATTAGGTCTTTGCTAAAATTTGTGCGGTTTTTTATCGCTTCATTTCACAAAAATACATCAAATCAAATGGCAATTTTTTATCAAAATACTCTCCATTACTTTCTACAACCTTTGCCCATTTTTCGGGTAACAAATGTATAACACGGCGATAGAAGCTCTCGTCTTTGGCGGCAATAAAATGATCCGCACAATTTTTTCGACGACCTAATATATATATATATATATATATATATATATATATATATATGGGATTCTAAAATTATTATTAGCCTGATATCGTCCGTCTAGCCAGTGAGGGGGGAGGGAGGGCATTATTAAAAATTCGAATAGAAAAATAACCTGATAGTGGTTTTGACAGCGATCAAGAGAATATTTCAATGTAAGAATAATTAACTCTGCAAGACTTCTGGACACGTATGCGTGCATTTGTAATCTTCTTTTTAAAGGTAAAAAAGGAAAAAAATACCTGAAATATTTAATTCATAATTCATAAAAATTTTATTTTCGATCAGGCTCATCTATATTTAGCTTAAAGCTTGATTACTTAGCTTATATCTTTACTTTCTTAACTACATTTTTGAGTTCTGTTGACAGAGCATAAAGACCGAAATTGGATAATTGAGGATTCGATACTCAATTATTCGATTAAGCTAGAAAAAATAATATGGTATACATTATAGGTAACTGGTGCAATTAAAATACGCCGTTGGCTCTAGCCATGTACCATAAAATTAGTACCTAGAAGCGATTACCATACACAGTGCACGCCAATTGCACACTGTGTAATTATAGTGTGACGTTTAATTTGATTAAACTCAATCTCAACATTATGACTTGGAAGAAGGAAATTTTATTTCCGCACTTTGACATTTATTTAATTTTACGTTCGGTAAAAAATCAACATAATCCCAAATTTTAAGCGTCTCTCTCTATCTTGACGAAAATTGCACCCGTTTCAAAATTTAGAAACGTTATGTTATTCTAATTTCTAAAAAAATAGACGATTTTCTAATTTCTAAAAAATATCTCGATCTATTAAAATGACATATTGGTAAGACAGGGTCATAACGAAAAGACAAGGTAATGAAATATAGGAAATTCGGTCTAAATAGTGACGTAATTTTCAAATACATCTTAGGGAACCGTGGTCAGCCCAATCGGTAGAGCGCCGAGCTCGAAATTGAAAGATTGAGGGTTCGAGCCGACCAAAGATCGTCGTGTACACTAATTGCGGATGGTGCACGTAAAATCCGTCGCGGTCGCAATGTCCTCCATGTTCCCATCAAAATTATACCTCTGGGGATCACCGAAGCCAATGAGCTATACCTTCCATGGAGGATCAAAATTGTGGTGGCATGTCCCTGACCATCTCTAGGGGTGTGTCCCAGACCGTCACAATTACCCATAGCGCAGTACTATGGCGACGTTAAACCCAATCTACCTACCTACCAAAGACATTTCAGGAAACGATCGTGGTTACTTTAGTAAACAAGAAACACGTTCAGCCCGTGTAGTGAATTTTTATCAACGCTAACCGTTCGTAAAGTTTTTCAATGCTTTTAGAGCGGACCAAAACTTTGTTCTTTAACTAAATCATTTTACTTTTGCAACTAATTACACTGAAGAAAATGTCAGTTTATTCGATGAAAATGAGATATGTGCAAAATAAAACTTGTTTTTTTGTAAGACATCGCGCATTTTTGACAATATCTTGTATTTATTTTTAATTCCTTTGAGCGTAATAAATTAATTTATCTTATTAATTTAATTTTACATGTTATACTTTACGTATAATGCTTTATAAGTTTGTTTCTATTTTATAAGTAACGAAAGTTTAAGTTACCTTAATATGGAATTATTTCTATTTTAGTAAATTATTAATTTTTTTTCCTTTCAGAACGGCAGTATTAATATATATATATATATATCGACTTTTCATCACTTATTAAAATAAAATAAGCTTTTGTTGTTCGGAAAACTTGAATACAGTACAGCCATATATTCTAAAACTAGCAGTGAGGACGCGTTCAAAATGTTGGAGGGATGCCAGCTTGCTGACAGTTTAAAATTTGGAAAATATCCAATAATTCCCCGCTCTTGATTTGCTCATTTTCTCTGACGTGAGTCAGATGACTGTCATCTTTATTTTAGCATCGGACTCGTTGAGTTAGCACTTGCGCAGATGCTTCCATTGTTTCGTAAATTGTGGTCGAAGAATAGCAGTTTTTGTTCTTTATTAAATGTATAAACAATGTAGTTATACATCATATCTTCTTAAAAAAAAAAAAAATCTTCTCCTTCTCCATTGATGTATATGTAAATTACAAAATCTTTATATATATATTTCTTTTGTGCGTGTGTATGTCACTGAACTCCTCCTAAACGGCTGGACCGAGTTTAATGAAATTTTTTGTGTGTCTCCAGGTGGATTCGAGAATGGCTTAGATTTACAAAAATTGGCAAAAATTGGCAAAATTTGACAAAATTGGAAAAATTTGGCAAAATTGGCAAGATTTGGCAAAATATGAAATTTGACACCGAAGTAGCTCGAACGCTTCTCGCCAAGATCTTTAGTTCCACAATTGAGATAGCCATTTCAATTCATCGCAAAAATGGCTTAAAATATTTAAAGTCACCAAAGGGGTTCCATACTTTTGAGCGTGTGTATGTCACTGATATTTTATTTATTTATTTTTTGTATGGAACACCTTTAGTATCGGAGCCCTTTGGCAAAATTTGAAATTTGGCACCGAAGTAGCTCGGATGCTTCTCGCCAAGATCTTTAGTTCCACAATTGAGATAGCCATTTCAATTCATCGCAAAAATGGCTTAAAATATTTAAAGTCACCAAAGGGGTCCCATACTTTTGTGCGTGTGTATGTCACTGATATATATATATATATATATATATATATATATATATATATATATATTGTATGGAACAACTTTAGTATCGGATCCCTTTGGCAAAATTTGAAATTTGGCACCGAAGTAGCTCGGACGCTTCTCGCCAAAATCTTTAGTTCCACAATTGAGATAGCCATTTCAATTCATCGCAAAAATGGATTAAAATATTTAAAGTCACCAAAGGGGTCCCATACTTTTGTGCGTGTGAATGTCACTGAACTCCTCCTAAACGGCTGGCCCGATTTTAATGAAATTTTTTGTGTGGCTTTAGGTGGATTCGAGAATGGTTTAGATTTACAATTGAAATATTTGCCGTATGAAATAAAATTTTGTGCTGTTCGGCATTCATCGGAGGTTTTAAAATAACAAGTAGCAAGTAGAAAGTAGCAAGTAGCGAAAATTTCGTTAATTATGTCTTTTACTTTATAATCGGAATTTACAGTCACCGTTCACAGCGCTCCATACCTGTTTCACTTATATACCACATCCTTACACACTTACAATAAGTTAGTTATTTTTTTCTAGCAAAATATTCGCTAGAAATAATTTATATGACAAAACAACGTTTGTCGGGTCAGCTAGTTTACTATAAATTATTCTTAAAGAGCACTTTCTAAAAAAAAATTTTTTTAAATTATTTATTCAGTTTTTATGACTTCTCTTTCATATTTGTTGAACAAGAAAATTGATACATTTTAAATATTTAATTGTATATATTTTTCATGAGAAAGAGGAATATTTATAAAAATAATAATAACAAATAAAAAAAGTAAAAACTTTCCTGAACATTCATTCCGGTCCTATGAAAATCATGTTTATAAAACAAATTTTGATAATTCTTCACTTTTTTTTATTATTATTATTATTATTCAACATATTTAAACAGGTAAGAATATTTATTAACAAATAAACATGTAAACTTAAAATATAAATAAATAAATAAATAAACATTTTGTTAAACTTTCCCCCTTAAGCACAAATTTATAAGATACTAGATGACCCGACAAACGTTGTTTTGTCATATAAATTATTTCTAGAGAATATTTTGCTAGAAAAAAATAACTAACTTATTGTAAGTGTGTAAGGATGTGGTATATAAGTGAAACAGGTATGGAGCGCTGGGAACGGTGACTGTGAAATCCGATTATAACGTAAAAGACATAATTAACAATTAAATAAACAATTAAATAAACAATTTAAATTTGACTGAATTGTAAATCTAAACCATTCTCGAATCCACCTGAAGACACACAAAAAAATTCATTAAAATCGGTCCAGCCGTTTAGGAGGAGTTCAGTGACATACACACGCAAAAAAGTATGGGACCCCTTTGGTGACTTTAAATATTTTAAGCCATTTTTGCGATGAATTGAAATGGCTGTCTCAATTGTGGAACTAAAGATCTTGGCGAGAAGCGTCCGAGCTACTTCGGTGGCAAATTTTCCATACAATAAATAAATAAATTAAATATTAGTGGTATACACACGCACAAAATTATGGGACCCCTTTGGTAACTTTAAATATTTTAAGCCATTTTTGCGATGAATTGAAATGGCTATCTCAATTGTTGAACTAAAGATCTTGGCGAGAAGCGTCCGAGCTACTTCGGTGTCAAATTTCAAACTTTGCCAAAGGAATCCGATACTAAAGGTGTTCCATACAAATAATAAATAAATAAAATATCGGTGACATACACACGCACAAAAGTATGGAACCTCTTTGGCGACTTTAAATATTTTAAGCCATTTTTGCGATGAATTGAAATGGCTATCTCAATTGTGGAACTAAAGATATTGGCGAGAAGCGTTCGAGCTACTTCGGTGCCAAATTTCTAATTTTGCCGAAGGGATCCGATACTAAAGGTGTTCCATTCAAAAAATAAATAAATAAAATATAATAAATTAGCTACACAAATAAATTTGTAGGTTAGGGTGGTTGTTAATCAACGCGCGTGTAAATTTGATAGAAAATTATATAAAATACTGACTCCAATTCCGCACTAAATTTGCAAAATGTATAGTTTTTTATGCACACTTCAAAACTCTTCAAACACTAATTATATCTTGATGTAATATTTCAATTAGGGCACAATTTTTTGTATAACAATAATAACACGAAGTTACAAAATATTTTCTTGAATTTGATCGCAGCACCAACTGTCGGGACAAACTGGAATTACAATAGAATATACGCAAGCGAAGTGTGACGTCACTGACCGTCAGTGGATGCAAGAAAAATATTTCCTATGTTAATCTCCCATTGCATTTTTTATAAGAAATTATTAAAAATCGAGGAAAACTATTTCTCGATTTTAATCCCCGTATTTGGGTAAAGATATGTATCAGTTATCATGTGCATGTGTTACATTGAGTTATTTTGCTCTCAAATTGACAAAATTTTAATTTTAAATTTCAAACTCTCTCTTCCTTGTCGTTTTTTGTATTTGGCGATCAAAAACGTTTGGTTTCGCAGCGAAATCAAATATTTGACACCATATAACAATTTTTATGTAGCAGTTTTTTTTTTTTTTTTTTTTTTTTTTTTTTACATTTCCTCCTTGTTTTAATCAGTTTTTAAACTTTTCTCCCTTTTCTATTCGATAGATAGCAGCACTATTCCAAAATTTAACATTTTAAATGCATAAGTCATTTGAAGTTTCTTAGTGGACGCGAGTGTGAATTGCTGGTTTGTTGATGCACTCATGGGTAGTTTTTTTTTTTTTTTTTTAAATCATTTAATGAAAAGCTGAACTATTATTTTCAATCAATGCAATTTTTTTGTTATTTTAATATTTATGATCAGTTATGTGTGTAAAGGCCACGTTTAAAATTAGTTTAGTAATTTTTAAAATAACTTAAGTGTGAACGTTAAAGGGTTAAATACGTCCTTGCCGAATCATGCTCTTAGACTGGCTAAGAACATGTCTCGACAAAGATTTATTTAAGAAACCAGCATTAAGTGTAACTTTTTTATATAGGAATTATTGCTAGCACTCCAATAATTTTGCTGCCGACTGTATATGTATATATTACATATAATTAAAAGTGGGACATTATAATGTTATTCAAAATTACTCAATTTCAAAAGCTCATTCTAACTTAATGAGTAAAGGCACATTAATCTAATACTTACAAGAAATATAAATTAAAAATTTAAGAAATTAAATATAAATTCATTTTATCAAAGTATTTTATTTTTTTTTATCTAAAAAGAGAAAAGAAAAGGGAATATTTGAAAAACCGTAAATATATATACATATGTAGAGAGAGAGAGAGAGAGAGAGTGAGAGAGAGAGGTGATATAGGTAGATAGATAGATAAAATATATACATAATTTTTTTTATGAAAATATTACTATTATTATTATTTTGCAATATATTAAACATAATAATTAATACATGTTCACTTAATCTTTTTAACACTTTCCAAGAAAGCTGAGAAAACAAGACTTATCACAATTAGATAAACTCATCGCGAAAAGAGGGATCTCGAATTTGCCTCCCTCGAATTAACTTCCATCAAAAACTCGGGAAAAAAAAAAAAAAAAAAAAAAAAAAAACTTTTTTTTTTTGAAAATATTCTACAAAGGATGCAGAACTGTATTCAATCTCTTTGTGCCGTTTTTGGTTGAGTTCTACAGAAAATTCTTCCTCAAAATATATTTTCCCCCTTCACTTCATTTATTTATTTATTCATTTTTTTTTTAAGAAATCGCCTTTTTTTTTTTTTTTTTAAACCTAGTTTTCCTATATGAAATTCCTTCACTGTGAAGAAATTTGGATCAACGTTATACACTTAAGACATGCTTCTGCCGTCTGTCCCCCCTCGGGTGAAAAATGGTAAATTCATAAATCCCCGTCTTACTAAGAATCGGTGGAATAAAACGAACTTTTACATTTATTTCTGTGAAGTGATCATCCATGTAATCTCCAAGACTTTGTTGAGGCCTTATATATATATATATATATATATATATATATATATATATATATAAATGGATACATAATATCACGTTTATCCCGAGTAACGTTCGTGGTCAATTTCTTAAAATTTCTAATTATAAAAAAAAAAAAAAAAAAAAAAAATGCTCTGGACTGGTATGTATTAGTGGTATGTATAAATATATATATGTATATATATATATATATATATATATATATATAGGTTTTTAGGTATTTAGGTATTTACGAAAGCTATATTTTAAAGAAAAAATGCTCGTACATATATATATATATATATATATTAAATATATATATAAAGGATTATATGAAATGGCATTCTGACCCCCTACACCCTAGTGGCCGAATTTCTAAAATTTCAGAAACTGGGTTTGACGTATTTGAAAAAAGTTCGACATATTGTCATTATTAATAATAATAATAATTTTAATTAGATACATATGTATATTAAAATGATTTAAACGACTAATTTTAAGGAATTAAAAAATATATTCAGGAATATCATTATTTATTAAGAAAATACACACGAAAAGAATTACTTTGAATAAATTAAATTAAATAAATTACTGAAGAGATTGGATTTATATTAATTAAAGTATATTTTCTTCTGCGATCTTTTCATCTAATTTTTATGAAACAGTCGGATGCCCTAATCTGCTGTTGTAGTTCACAATCCTTTACGAAATCCTTTACGAATCCTTCACAATCCTTTCCTTTTTCCCTTAATTAGATGTCCAACAAATATATTTTTATTATGTAATAATTTATCTTTGAATCGTAAATAATAAGGGGGGAAAAAAGGAACATTTCACATAAAAATCATAAAAAATAATGAGACAAACAACACCGCAAATTCTTTCTAGTGACTTTTATGATTTTTTTTTTCCGTGATATATATATTACGAATTTTTTAATTAATTGTTAAAAATAGACATAAGTATGCCTTCAAAAAAATGATTACTATGTCTACATTCGTCCTCTAAATTATGAATAACATATATATATATATTTTTTTTCTAAGGAGGGAATAGTTAATAATAATGGATAATGGAATAGTTAAATTAGACACATGTGTCATAGGTATAAAAACTGCGAGATCCTTAAGACTGTAATTACATTAAAAAAAAAAAAAAAAAGAATTGAAATAAATACTGAAATTTGGAAAAAATTCTTTCTTTCGAATGAAGATCTTGTTCGTAAAGAAAAGTATATACATTGTAAAAAAAAAAAAAAAAAAAAAAAAAAAAAAAAATTTCGGAAGTGAAGCCCCATAATTTTAACGAAATTGTGCAAATACGAACGCTCATAAATAATCTAAAATAAACCATCAATAAATGAAAGAGTGGTTTAATATAGAATAAGAAAAACCAGTATGCAACTCAGCATCCATGATTTCAAAAAGTAAACAAGGAAGATAAGTGAAGAAATCATGATTTCCCAACAATTTATTATATCATTCACTTAGTCGAGGAATTTAACTTTAAAGAATTCGTTTTGTAAAAGAGTGATTTGAAAATAGCACGACAGCGTGATTTACCTGAATTCATGACTTGCCATATTATCTGGATATTTTATTCGGTGCGAACTCAAAAATGTACTAGGGTATTCAGTTGGATTCGCTAAAAGTGTCATTTCAATTCAGTGGAATCGAATTAAAAAAAAAAAAAAGCTATGTTATATGTTGATCAATGCTAGATTGTTCATGTGCCATCGTAGAAACTGATAAGAGATATATCCTGTTAAAAGCTCTTCGAGACAGGAAAGATAGCTCTATTCAGCGTTATAGACAATTGTTCTTGGCTACAGGACAAAGAAAGTCAAGCTAAATTTTCCTACATAAACTTCATCCGGGTAGGATCTCTGTATTGAAGTAAATGATGTGTTTAGATCTCGACAACACCATCTGGCCCGAGGAAGTTTGCTGCTGAATTTCGAGTTTGAAAGCAACGTGATTAGAGTTAAATATTGTTTTGTTTACTGACCAGACCTCATCCAGCCTGGAATGGGATAAACGACGTGTGTTAAAACGAAGGGAAAAGGTTATTCAAAATAACTCCATGTTCGTTCATAAAAAATCACATGTTAATATTATAAGCTAGAATTAGCATAGGTGGATGAAATTTCTTTCAAAATAACAATATTTCGGCCTAAAAGTTTATAGCGAAGCACTGAGACAAAATATCGTATTTTATGCCAACATTAGACGCAGTTGTAATTTTTTCATTTTCCATTTATAGCAGTATTTTCGCCCCCCCCTTCGAAATTGCTGGAGTTGCATAATATTTTGTGAATTTGAAAAAGAAAACAAAAAATTCTGAAACATTGCGTGTTTTTTGAAAAATTTCAACGTCCGTTATACTGGTCTATATGTTTGATACAAGCAATACTGGAGATATCACCTTTTCCGGCCTTACTTCCAAAGCATTAACGAAAAATTCGTAGCTAGAGGCAAGAGAATGTAAATCCCGAAATGCGAGAAAAAAAAAATCTCTTCGCCTATGGCGTTTTATTTTTCGGTTATCTCCAAAATTTTAGCTCCGTACATTTCACATATTTTCTTTTTCTAATGATGTATAATTTGCGTAGATTACTAGATATATTCATTCCTTCTTTCATCATGGGCTTCATGCCCAAAGGTTTAATAGAAATTTTACGTGCAGAACCTGGTTATCAATAAAAAATACATATACAATCATCCTGGTCATTTCATATTTTTTCAACAATCATTAATAATTTGTTTAGGGTATGTGTAAACACACAGATAACCTAGATGATTGTTTGTGTTTCAACGTATTTGAAAATAACGAACAATATCATTCGTGTGTTTCAAGTAATTCAAAGAAATAGTTGAGCAAATACTAAATTTGCAAATTATTTTTATCTAATATGGTCTCATAATTTTTAACAGATTTATTATTATTATTATTATTATTATTATTATTATTTTGAATAAATTTTATCAGTGTATTTTGTTACATTTTATTCCAACATTGGTGTGAATTAAAGAAAAGAAAATAATAATTTATCTCATTTGCACTTCAATCTTAACTATAAACATTCATTTTCATTTTCTATTTATCTTAAATATGATGTTATATGAGAGCCAAAATATATCTGAATTTTTTGTCAACATCTAATACAGAAGTTGTAAAAAATCAAAGATATATTTTTTTTTCGTGAAATTACGGTTATATATATATATATATATATATATACAGAGAGAGATTATTATTCAGACAGTCATGATAAAATATTGTCAAGAGATTAAATGGTTTAAATTTAAAATTACTATTACTTTTCTTTAAATATATTTTTTAAACTTGTTTGATTTTTACTCGCGAACGAATAATTAAAGTTAAGCGTGAAAATCAGGAAATGAAATATTTCTTTTGAAATACATTTAAAAGTTTGTTACACTAACTCAAAATAAAAGAAAAAAGAAGAAGAAAAAGAAGAAGAATTGTATTTAAAAAATTCATTCGTTTTTCTAAACGTTAATTTTATTATTTTTTGTATAATGTTTAATCGAAAACATATTTCAAGATGAAGAGATTATTAAATAAAATTTACCAGATATTCATTAAGTATTTAATTGATTTTTAATTTTAATTTTTGATTTATATTTAAAAATATTTCCATGGTGAATTAAAATTAGTTTACAATTCTAAATCTTATTATACCCATTCTAACGTTCTATCACAAAATACTATAACACAAATCATTATTACTGTTATTATTTTTGAAAACAAAATTTAAAAAAAAAATGTTTTTATATATTCTATTGATAATTTATAAATTAATTTATTTTTATTTTTAACAATTGTGATGTTATTAACAAGAAAACAAAATAAGCAGTGAAAATCTCTCAGGAATTTTCGTTTGATTAAACTTTATCTATAAATATAGTGTAACTTTATTACTCATTCTTCAAAATGGAATATAAAATGTTCCTAATATTCAATTTTTCATTTCTTGTTTAAATTGATAATGATAAATTACGAATAAATTTGATTAATTGGCTTTTTAACGTACAAATAAAAATCATAAAAAGGCATATAATTAATCATATTCTTTATATTAAATTTAAATTATATATATATCACAATTCTCTATTTTCACACAATATAACACTATTCAGTAACGTTTCTTACGAAATAAATTTTGCATTTGACAGCTAATTTATTCAACTTCATATATACTTAAAATAACATTCAGGTTACATAAATCATCCTAATTTCATATTTATGACCATGTCTCATCTTTAGGTGATATCTCTATAGGATCAATGCCAAGACGTATAAAAAATTTAGTTTCTTTATTAACTTTTTATACAAAGACATAAAAATGACACACCCTGCTTATTAAAAAAAGAAATAACTTATAAATTTCCTTATCATAAACTTATTACTAAAGCTTATAAAAAAATGAAACCTGACTAATTATGCATAAAGTGTTGTTTTATATGTGTTATAGATTCTACATCGCATTATTTTACAAGAGTAAATATATGTTTTTATGTAAAGAACTAAAATGGAAGTACAAACAAGGTAATTAGCGTAAAAATAAAAGTCATAGAACAATTTAATAAATGTAGGATATAAAAAGTATTACATACATAATTTAGAAACACTACATACATTAATTTACATCAAAATCGTTGTATCAATTTTCGAGTAATTCCAATTTCTGCCACACAACGAACACGAGTTTTCGTCAAGGTCAGGGCAATTCTAATCGTTATTTTACCCTACCCCCTTCCCTCGGAAGCACACAACTACATGCTTTCATAAAAAATTCATACAAAATATGCTACAAAAATTGTTGTATCCATTTCCGTGAAAACCCAATTTATGTCACATGTTGCTAGTAGCCGATAGAGAGTTATCATTAAACGTGAGTATTTCTGAAGATGAGGATAATCACAATCGTCCCCTCCCCCCCCCCCCAAAAAAAAAAAAAAAAACTAATACCATACCCCAAATTTTCTCTGAAATCGTTATGTCCATATCCCAAAGAAAGAAAAAATATATACTATATACAATTTATGCGCAGGAAAAGACTTATTTTTTCTTTATTTTTTTCTTTATTATATATATATATATATATATATATATATATATATATATATATTCTAGACTATTGCTATAATTGACCTGAAAATATTGATCTTATTAATTTAAGTTGTTATTACATGTATGCATGTATAATGCCCGATGTTTACAATATCATTTATAAGATTAAAAAAAAAAAAAATCCCTTACATGAATTATGTAAGGTAACGTGGATTAAAAATTATTTCTTAGAAGTGTGATGAATCACACATTAATTATTTAATTCTCAAGAATTATTGCCCTGTAAAGAAAAAAAAAAGTAAATTCCATTTGTAAAACAGAAATTACCATTGGTTGTGTTTGACAGACAACCAGCAGATTTAAGTTGCATGTACTTTTCAATAAATTTTCTCCAATGAATTTACAAAAAGAGGCATTTTCAATGAGTGAATGAAAATAGTTTCATATATATATATATGTGTGTAGATATTAATCTTTAATTAATTAATTTATTTTTATTAATTTTTTTTTTTTTTTTTGCACTGTGGGCAGTTGAGGAAATTAACCATAAATATAGTCGTAAAGAAATAATCGGTCGTAAATATGTACCTTCATTCTTTAAATCATGGTACACTAGGTTTAAATTTAAGAAGAGTAGACCATATCGCGTTAAGACATCAGTAAAAGAACTTTAAATCCATGTGGTATATTTATTATTTGTAGTAATATGTATATATATATATATATATATATATATATATATATATATTTCTTGGCCGTAGAAAGATGTATTATACTTTTGGCTCTAGAAATTCAAATAAATTTCTGAGATTATGGCGTCAGATAAATCTAATATTTCTTTCTAAAATTAAAATATTTTAACAAGTTACATCATAATCAGGAGATAAGTTTAATCTTTGATTTCAGTACTTAATCTATTTTAGGAAAAACATGAAGAAATGTACTTTTGAGATTTGAAAATGAATGATAGGAAAAAAGTTCTGGATACTCATCATTTGACGGTTCTTTTATATCCCTCATATCCAACTTTAATGTCGTAAAATATTAGATTTACGTGCAAATTTAAGTAGCGACTTTTCAAAATGGAGGCATCAGAACATTAAATGAGGAAATACATTGCTAAAGTTTTCAGAAAAATCATTAAAAGTTTCCTCTCTAGGATACAGAAATAGTTTATGTATTTATTTTTTTCAAAACAAGAATCACGGAAGTGAGTTTCAGGAAACTTGTTTGGAAATGATTTTTGAACAAGTAATAAGAAAAAAAAGGCAATTCATACTTACAAACACTATCGATTTTTTTTTAATAATATTGAATTATGATATAAAAAGCGCGCTTGAAAAATGAAATAAAAATAATTATAAGATTAAAAAAAAAAAAAAAAAAAAAAGAACTTTTTATATACCATGATTTAAATTTTTTGATGAATCATAGAGCTCTTATCAATTTCTCGCTCTTATTGGGATGTTCATAACATTTTTAAATTGATAATGATGTAAATTTTTGTGAGATGCATAATTTAACTTTTTATAATTTTTTAATATTCACGCTTAATTAGATGTATTTATTTTTATGTCGAAAGATTTTTTTTTTTTTTTTTTTTTTTGTCAACAATTAAATTATAGCTAATATTTTAATGGCTATTGGGATGTTAATATTTTCATATTTTAATTAATTATAAGAAAACTAATAAAAATTCGAAAATCTGACTTCGAAGTATTGTGTTGTCACCGTGTTCTGAGCAAACCTGAAAGTTTCAAATTTCTAGCTAGTCGGGAAGTTAGTTAAAAATTGATTGCAAGATTTGTACAAGATATAAGGAGAGTGTTAACTAATCGTAGGAATTGAAAAAAAAATATTTTAAAACTAGATATAATGTAATGTTCTTTTGTGTTCTATAATGCAATTTTGAAAATACTATTGATAAACAAAGTATTATATATTGGACAAATTTTAAATACAGAAACAAAATAAATAATAATCAATTTTTTCTCTTTTTTTAGGGGGGGGATAGGGGGGGGTGAAATTAACGCAAGAATTATCGTAAAGAATAAAATTTAAATTAACGAAAAAAAAAAAAAAAAAAAAAAAAGGTAATATTTATACTTAAAATAATAAACTTTTGATTGGCAAGGTGGTACAATCCCTTGAATAACGATACAAGGAAATTACAGGAACTCTTGAAAGGTAAAAATTAACATACTTTTTCAATTTTATAGTATTTTTTTCTTTTATTTATTTGCTCTTGGATAAATTTAATTAAATATGATACTTTTTGTATATATTTTTTTTAAATATTAAAATATTCTTCATGTTTTGCTTTGTCACGTATAATTATTAATTACAAAAATCTCAAATTTAACATTAAATTGTATGTATATACATATATACCGGGTGTCCCATAACTCTGTAGACATTTCAAAAATTCATAAAAACTGAAGAAATTGGTATAATTGAACGCGGTTTGCGAAAAAGTTATTCTCATGACGGGGGACTTATTTTTGGTAAATAAAAAATAATAGTTATAATTTTTGTTGATGCTGGATGCTGTAAAAGTGAGCAAATCACTTATTTTCATGGAAAACTATGTTTATTTGCATGCAAATGTTTACAAGCATATAAATCCTATTCTAAGTGTCCATTATCACAATAAATTACAATTCACAAATGTGTTAAAACATCGCTAACTATAGTTTCAGTCGGCGGTTCTTACCTGAGGGAAAACATTTTGAAAAATAACGCTTTTTTCCACCAAGTCAACATCGCAATTAAAACTCCATGTATGCGCAAGTGGGAGAGAGATTATGAAAAAAGATGTGTTAATCGTAAAACCGTGTAATTTATAGGAATCTGATTTACATATCTCCCGTTACATATCCATGCAGCGCCCTCTATCTACAAAAATTCTTACTATATATATATTTTCTTTATACAAAAAAAAAAATAAATAAATCTTCCTTCTGGAGATTAACTTTTCAACAGTGAAAAATGTAAATTTTTGAATTTCTTTTCCATATCTGATATCCTGGGCCATATTGTCCAGTATTTCTTTAGAAAATCGAAAAAATGTATATATATATATATATATATGCATATATATATATATATATATATATATATATATATATATATATATATATATATATATAAACTAATAATTTGAACTATGCTGTTTACATATTCTTTTTTATCGTGTCTATTTATGGCAAGACATTCAAATTTTGAAAAAATAGAGTACCTAGTATGTACTAGCAGACCCGGACGCGTTGTTGTGGCTATGTTATAAAACGTTGTAGTCGATGAAAAAACCCACGGGATTGAGATCTGAAAGTCAAAATTCGGAAGCGACTGATAAAACTTTCCGCAGAGTTGATATTAAGCACAAATTAACTTTATTGTAGGGTCCTATAAATTTTAATGGAGAAATGAAAAGTATTATTTCTAATGCTAAGTTGGCAACAACTGTAGTTATAGAAAAGGAAAACAATATGGCTAAGCCAGAAATATAAGTAAATTTGATAAATATTTTAAAACTTTAAAATAGGTTATCTTATGAAATATTGGACACTTAAAGTAAATACAGGTATTATTTTAAATATAAAAAGATCTTGGAAAAGCTTCATATGTTTTAAAGAAGTGATGAGAAGATTTTGAGTATGTTAAAATTTTAATAGTAAATTCAAGTTAATCAAGAGGGGGAAACATTGAGGATTAAGATAACACTAATTATAAGATTTTTTTAAAAAAGTTTTTATATACCACGTTTTTAAATTTTCTGTTGAAATGATGATCTCACTGACCGTCTGTGAAGCGAAGAAAGACTGCCTATGTAAATCGCCAATTTTATTTTTTGTAAAAAAATATTAAAAATCGAGGAAAATTATTTCCAGATTTTAATTCACATATCTGGGTATAGATATATATTAGTTATCGTGTGCATGCGTCAGATCAAATTGTTTTTGCTGTAAAAATGATAAAATTTTAATTTTAAATTTCACAACTCTAGAAAAAAAAAAAAAAAAATGGCAAACTTCTATATTCGATTGAAAACATAAACATTCCCTTTCAAAGGTTGATCTTTACACAATAAATGTCCAACTAATATACTAATTAAAAGGAAAATGATAAGTATTCGATCATAATTTGAAGTCAAAATTGTTTTCAAATGTTTAAATAAAGTATCTGATATAAGATACAAATATTTTGCAGCGGAATAGATTTCATATCTGTCATCCTTGGCAAAAAAAAAAAAAATATCGCCAAACTATCTGACGAACACATTTAATTCCTTTAAAAAATCATGGTTATTTTAACAACTTATATTAAGAGAGTTATGAGTAATATGAAACAATATTTCATACAATGCATATTTCGAAAATATACATTTGGCACGTATATTTTGGTGTTACGTTTTTGATCGCCAAATACAAAAAATTAATAAAAATAAATAAAAAAATAAACAAGGGCGAAAGAGTTTTGAAATTTAAATTAAAATTTTGTGAATTTGACAGCAAAGTAACTCAATTTAACGCATGCATACGGTAACTAATACATACCTATATCCAAATATGGGGATTAAAATCGGGAAATAATTTTCCTCGGTTTTTAATAATTTTCTACAGAATATCCAATGGGCGACTAACATAGGAAATATTTTTCTTGGCTCCACAGACGGTCAGTGACGTCACACGTCGCTTGCATATTGAACAACGTTAGTACTTTATCAGTGTGTATAAAATTTGTAAAGTGATTATGACGTCAGTTTTTGTGAGGTGATTAATTTAACTTTTTATAATTTTTTTAACGTTCATATTTGATTAAATGTATTTATTTTTATGTCGAAAGAAAATGAACTCGTTTTTTTTTTTTTTTTTTTTCTTTTTGCAACTATTAAACTAATGGAACTCGCTATTTAACAAAGGACTATAATTAAGAAATAATTTGCAATAAAAAAATATTGTGACTACAAATTGAGATAAAACTACCCTATCTCTGAAGTTGGAGGAAACTGCACACAGTGTGCTAAGTTTCATTATTATCGGTTCATTAGTTTAGGAGTTCAACGCGGACAAACATCGCGACACGAAATTTATATATATATAAAGATAATACCAAGTTTTTTAACTAAATTCCACCAATATATGTATCTTGCATATTGTTGAATTAGTTCTTGCAAATTAATTATAGCTGAACAGTTTTTATCAAGCGAATCAGATAATCATGAAGAAAAAATCCACTATAAATATATTCTTTCATTTTTATAGCATAGTACTCAAGCTATCTATTTATTCTAAAACGTAAATCATATTTCGTCAAGATGTAATTAATTAATTATAAAAGTACACTCCTGCTCAAAAGTTTAGCAGTATTTGCAAATGATCAGCTTTTTTTTTTCTTTTTTTTTTTTTTTTTCAGTTTAGAAACTTATGTCTCGATGAAATGTTTTCAAACATTGGGTATTTAAAGAACTGGGCCTTCTTCATGCTTTTCAGTGAAAATTGGTTTAAGACAACATTTAGAGAGCCGGTAACAAATTTAGCAAAATCAATTATGTTTGTGATCACCCTATATCGTTAAGTGAACGAAATGAACTGTAACTTTAGGATATATTAAGGACGATTCAGTTACCCGACTAAGACACAGTTCAATCTGTGGGTGAATTTGTGTGACGATATCATATTAAATAACGGAGATATAAGCATTTATTTTAAAACTCCAAAAATATTAACATGTTTTTTATTTATAATATACAGAGTTTTTAACGAAAATTATTCCCACTTTTAGATAAGTTGGGAAAACACTTTTAAAACAATATACTGCAATCGGAATACAAATATCTCAAATATCTCATGGAATATAAACATATCTATAAAAAACATTTTCACTGCGCATGTGCGAAAGATTAAAAAAAAAATAAATAAATAAATACTGCATAGATTGAAAGTTAGATGTTTTGGACAACTTTTGTCAAAAGTGCATTTGAATAGTAAAAATTAAGCAAAGTAACCGAAAAAGAACGAGCTAGATTTTAGATATTTTCGAAGAGTTGAAATTTCTTAAGGGGTTTTTCACATGCCGCGTAAATAATTTAAAGATCCAATTATTTTAACCTCTTAGCAAAACTTCTTTTTTGCGAAAAACCCCTTATCATCTCACAAATCTTACTAAATAAACAAAAATATGTTAGTTACAATCCTACAAGGGGTTTTTCACAAAAAAGGATATTTGGAGCGTGGTTGAAATAATTGGATCTAATATGCTATCGTCACACAAATTCATCCATAAATTGAAATGGGTCTAACTTAACATATCCTACAGTTGCAGTTCATTTCGTTCACTTAGCGATATAAGGTGATCACAAACATTATTGATTTTGCTAAATTTGTTATCGACCCCCTAAATGTTGTTTTAAACCAATCTTCACTGAAAAACCTGAGAAAGACCCAGTTCTTTAAATACCCAATTTTTGAAAACATTTCATCAAGAGATAAGATTTTAAACTGAAAAAAAAAACTGATCGTTTGCGTATATTGCTAAAACTTTTGAGCAGGATTGTACTTTGATAATTAATTAATTATATCATGACGAAGTATAATTTACTTTTTAGTATAAATAGATAGCTTGAGTTTAAAAAACTGATCGATGAAAAAAAACTGATCGATTGCAAATCTTGCTAAACTTTTGAGCGGGTGTGTACCTTTCATATATTCATTTATTTCAAACTGTGTAATTTTTTCATGTAAATGAGAATAAAAATATTTTTAAGTCCCGAAATCTCAAATAAATTCTTAAAACTAGTAATAACGGAATTATTTAATACTTTATTTAAAATAAAAATTATTTAACACATGATATAAATTACGTAGGAAAAATTTTATTTATTTTTATAATACTTAAACAAATTTAGGAAAAGACATAAAGAAAAATACTTTTGAGTTTTTCAAATGAACGCTACGAAAAATAATTCAGACGCTCCTCATTTTAAGGGTTTTTATGTGATTTCTATGTATATTAATGTCGTAATATAACAAATTTCCCAACGAGTGTATGTAGTAACTTTTTCAAAAAAAAAAAAAAAAAAAAAAAAAGAAAAAAGAAGAAGCATCATGATGTTAAATGAGAAAATATATTGCTAAAGTTTTAAGTAAAATCATTAGAATTTTCAAATCCAGGATCTAGAAATAGTATAAGATGTGCTTTTTCTAAAATAAGGTTTCCCGGTAGTTATTTAAATATTTAAAGTAGAATTGTTTGGGAAAATGGTGTTTTTAAATGAATATATATATATATATATATATATATATATATATATATATATATATATATACTAGCAGACCCGGCCACGCGTTGCTGTGACTAAGTTATACCATGAATTATACGGCTGTAAACTATTTAGTACAGTCAAATTATTATTTACGAACAATGACGAAAACGTTGTAGCCGATGTAAAAACCCACAGGGTTGAGATTTGAAACTTAGGTCAAAATTTGGAAGCGATTGATAAAAATTTTCGTAGTGTTGATATTAAGCACAAATTAATTTTATTGTAGGGTCCTATAAATTTTAATGGAGAAGGGATATATATTATTTCTAATGCTACTTTGGATAAAATTGCTAAAATGACTAATATATAAATTAAATTCTATTAAAATTCTATTAAAATAAAAGTATAAAAGAAACAGACGGTTTTAAAATCAATTTTTATGGAGGAGTGAAATATAATATATGCTATAATGGATAATTTTACTATAAAATGACCTCATCATTTTAAATATTTTAAAGAGGGCAACAGCTGTAGTTATAAAAAGGAAAACAATAAGGCTAAACCAGAAAAATAAGTAAATTTGATAAATATTTTAAAACTTTAAAATTGGAAATCTTATGAAATATTGGACATTTAAAGTAAATACATGTATCATTTTAAATAGAAAAAGATTTTGGAAAAGTTTAGTGTATTTTAACGAAGTGATGAGAAGTTTTTGAGTATGTTAAAATTTTATTAGTAAATTTAAGTTAATAAAGATGGGAAACATTGAGGATTAAGATAAGAATAATTATAAGATAAAAAAAAAAAAAAAAAAAAAAAAAAAAACTTTTTATATACCATGCTTTTAAATTTTAATATACAAATAATATACTAATTAAAAGGAAAATGATAAATATTCTATCATAGTTTGAAGTTGAATTTGTTTTCAAATGTCTAAGTAAAATATCTGATGTAAGATACTAATATTTTGCAGTGGAATAGATTTCATTTCTGTCATCCTTGGCGAAAAAAAAAGAATATCGCCAAATTATCTGGCGAAAATATTTAATTCCATTCAAAAATCATGGTTATTTTAACAACTTATATTAAAAGAGTAATGAATAATATGAAACAATATTTCGTACAATACATATTACATGTCATACATACGTACAATGAATAATACATATTACATTTCGTACAATGCATACATCTGGCATGTATATTTTCGTGTTACGCTTTTGATCTCCAAATAAGAATAATAAAAAAAGCCAAGGGCGACAGAGTTTTGAAATTTAAAATTAAAATTTTGTCAATTTGACAGCAAAATAATTCAATCTAACACCCGCGATAACTAATACATATCTATACCCAAATATAAGGATTAAAATCGGGAAATAAATTTCCTCGATTTTTAATAATTTCTTACAAAAAATCCAGTGGGCAATTAGCATAGGAAATCTTTTTCTTGGCTGCACAGACGGTCAGTGAGTCACACTTCGCTTGCGTATAGAACTCATAGATATAGTATAGCATATATAGAATAGAGTGATTATTGGGGAGAAAAAAGTTATTCCTTTTCATTTGGGAAAAGCTGACGTTTTTACCAAAATATGGCCGTCTTTCCCCGAGTGAATACACACGGGAATACATACTAATATTTTAACAAATAAAATTTATGAATAATTTATTTGCTAAAGGGGAATGGAAGACTCCAGATACAGTTTCAAATTCATATTTCTTTCTTTCTTTCTTTCTTTTTTTTTCTTTTTTTTTTTCAATACCACTTAATGGCTATTTCCAAAGCTTTTATTTATTTATTTTTTTTTTTTCGGCATCAAAAATCTTTGTACGATAACATGGGGATGAGAGATCTATATATATTACTATATCTATGATAGAACTACATTAGCACTTTATCAATGTGTATAAAATCTTTAAATTGATTATGACGTCAATTTTCGTGAGATGCATAATTTAACTTTTTTATAATTTTTTAACGTTCACGTTTGATTAAATGTATTTATTTTTATGTCGAAAGAAAATGAACTCGTTTTTTTTTTTTTTTTTTTTTTTGGCAACAATTAAATTAATGGAACTCACAGATATTTTGGAGCAACTTTAATAAAGGTCTATAATTAACAAATAATTGCAATAAAACAATATTGTGACAATAAATTGAGATAAAAACTATCCTATCTCTCAAGTTGGACCAAACTGCACACAGTGTGCAAAATTTCATTAAAATCGGTTCCTTAGTTTAGGAGTTTACCCCGGACAAACATCGTGACACGTAATTTATATATATATACAGATAGATAGATAGATAGATATAGATAGATATAGATATTAAATTATAATGCACTCGTAATAAGAACTTGTCTTGTGTAACGTTGAAAATGCCAAACAAAGTGGAGTTTTCTCTCTATCTCTCTCTTTCTCTCTCTAAGTATTTTAAATACACCACCACCACCAAATAAAGAATAAATAAATAATTAAATTAAATTAAATTAAATTAAGTAAATAAATGCATTTTTTTAATTAAATTAAAAAATGGTTATATATATATATATATATATATAAATTAATTATAGTCTGCATAATGTTCTGCTTTTTTAACTGGGAGAAGAACTCCAACTCCAGTATTTATGGACTGAAGACACTGCTTGAGGCATAGGTATAATTTGCAACTTGTACATTGACAAGGTGCAGCTGTTAATAATACCTAAAGTATATTTTCTTTTAAAGTTTTTTCTTAGTAGTATTATGAAACAACACAGATGGGCTCACACCAAGTTGCCTATCGTGGTGAGACTTGGCCTAATCCAAATGTTCCTTCCTATTTCAAAATGCCTGTTTCGTATGTACAATAGTCCTCATAGTCCAGGCAACGAAGGCCAAAATTTGACGAATAGAGCAAAAAAATCGTGTAGTTTTGAAATTTTACATACTCATAGCCGAGAGGGTCCTGAACAACATACTAAAAGTCCCCGCCCGTGGGGGGTGAGCGGGGGGCAGGGGGATATTTAAGGGGGGCAATTTTCAGTTTTTATTAAATATCTTAAAAACTATCGCATTTAGAGAAAAAATGTCAATTACAAAATTAATCTACGCAAAATTTCCTACAAAAATGTATCACACATTTTGTTTGTACGATCATTAGTTTAGAAGATATAGGGAGATGAAATAACACATTTTCTTGAAAAATTATTTTTTGCAATAGTAAAATCAACTAAAGTGTGCAATTAATAGGGTTCTTGTCAAATATTTTCTAATGTAAAAAACAAATATATACATAGGGAATATGCAAGGATAATACAGCATGTTTTGTAAGTTTTAAATAATTTTAAGGCTAGTAGGCGCAAGTGGCGATATGAGTAAAAATCTGGATAAGTCCAGTCAAAATAGGAAAAATAGAAAAAAAAAATCGTGTAGTTTTGAAGTTTTGCACACTCATAGCCGAGAGGGTCCTGAACAACATACTAAAAGTCCCCGCCCGTGTGGGTGAGCGGGGGGGCATTTAAGGGGGGCAATTTTCAGTTTTTCTTACATATCTTAAAAACGATCGCATTTAGAGACAAAATGTCAATTACAAAATTAATCTACGCAAAATTTCCTACAAAAATGTACAGTACATTTTGTTTGTACGATCATTAGTTTAGAAGATATAGGGAGATGAAATAACACATTTTCTTGAAAAATTCTTTTTTGCAATAGTAAAATCAACTAAAGTGTGCAATTAAAAGGGTTCTTGTCAAATATTTTCTAATATAAAAAACAAATATATACATAGGGAATATGCAAGGATAATACAGCATGTTTTGTAAGTTTTAAGTAATTTTAAGGCTAGCAGGCGCAAGTGGCGGTTTGAGTAAAAATCTAGATAACGAAGAACCAAAACCGATCAACATTAAAAAAAAAAAAATCGTGTAGCTTAGAAATTGAGCACAGTTATAAAGTTAAGTGCCCTGAATAACATACTAAAAGTCCCTAACCATGGGGGGGGGCATTTAAAGGGGGAACATTTCAGTTTTTATTAAGTATCTTGAAAACTATCGCATTTAGAGAAAAAAAAATCTCAAAGCTATATATTTTTTTTTAATGTTGATCGGTTTTGGGTCTTCGTTATCTGGATTTTTACCTAAACACCACTTGCGCCTACTAACCTTAAAATTATTTAAAACGTACAAAACATGCTGTATTATCCTTACATATTCCCTATGCATATATTTGTTTTGTACATTAGAAAATATTTGACCAGAACCCATTTAATTACACACTTTTAGTTGATTTTACTATTGCAAAAAGGAATTTTTCAAGAAAATGTGTTATTTCGTTCCCCTATATCTTCTAAACTATTGATCATACAAACAAAATAGAATATACAATTTTTTTAGGAAATTTCACGTAGAATTATTTTGCAATTGAGATTTTTTCCTCTAAATGCGATAGTTTTCAATATACTTAATAAAAACTGAAATGTGCCCCCTTTAAATGCCCCCCCCCATGGTTAGGGACTTTTAGTATATTATTCAGGGCACTTAACTTTATAACTGTGCTCAATTTCTAAGCTACACGATTTTTACTTCCTTATACAAAGTATAAGGAAGTATAGTAATCCCGATTTGAGAAATGGATTTTGTATTTCACATTGCTCGAAAACGAATGATCGCTGAATGTTGCCAATTTATACGTGTGACAGTCATGATGTCTAGTTGCACACCTGCAAGTTTCGTTTTAACACGAGCTCTCGTTTTAGATATATAAGCGACTTTATACGATTTTTCGTGACGTCTGTATGTATGTGTGTCTGTGTGTGTGTGTGTGTGTGGGTGTATGTCGCATAACTCAAAAACGGTTGGACGTAGACAGTTGCGAATTGGTACATAGGTTTGTTATAACATCTAGTTGTGCACCTCCCGTTTTGGACTTTGTATGATTTTCCGTTTTGGAGATATTTAGGAAAATTAGGTTCATAATGGGCAAAATGTATCAAAAAACGGTAATAGCTCAAACACGGTTTGGACAAATCTTGCAATTTAACTGACTTCTCGACTAGCTAGGCATTTGAAACTTTCAGAAAAGTTCAGAACACATTGACATGAGTCCCCCCCCCAAGGCACAACTATGACATCAGTCCCCCCCCAAGGCACAACTTTGACATGAGTACCCTCCCCAAGGCACGACTTTGACATGAGTCCCCCCAAGGTACAACTTTGACATGAGTCCCCCCAAGGCACAACTTTGACATGAGTCCCCCCCAAGGCAGAACTTTGACATGATTCCCCTCCCCAAGGTACAACTTTGGCATGAGTCCCCTCCCCAAGGCACAACTTTGGCATGAGTCCCCCCCAAGGCACAACTTTGACATGAGTCCCCCCCAAGGTACAACTTTGACATGAGTCCCCCCAAAGCCCAACTTTGACATGAGTCCCCCCCAGGCCCAACTTTGACATGAGTCCCCCCACAAGGTACAACTTTGACATGAGTCCCTCCAAGGCACAACTTTGACATGAGTCCCCCCCAAGGCACAACTTTGACATGAGTCCCCTCAAGGAACAATTGTCTTTTTTTTTTTTTTTTTTTTTTTTTTTTTTTTACGTATGCATACATTTTTTTAAAAAATATTTTTAGCCAACTGTTTTGGGTCCAGTGACAATGTTTTTTAACATTATGTATATTTTTAAAAGTGTATAAGGAAGTCATGTGGTGCCCACATCAGATTTTTTTTTTTTAATGTTGATCGGTTTTGGGTCTTCGTTATCTATATTTTTACTCAAACCGCCACTTGCGCCTGCTAGCCTTAAAATTATTTAAAACTTACAAAACATGCTGTATTATCCTTGCATATTCCCTATGTATATATTTGTTTTTTACATTAGAAAATATTTGACAAGAACCCTTTTAATTGCACACTCTAGTTGATTTTACTATTGCAAAAAGGAATTTTTCAAGAAAATATGTTATTTCATCTCCCTATATCTTCTAAACTAATGATCGTACAAATAAAATGTAATGTACATTTTTGTAGGAAATTTTGAGTAGATTAATTTTGTAATTGACATTTTGTCTCTAAATGTGATTGTTTTTAAAATATGTAAGAAAAACTGAAAATTGCCCCCCTTAAATGCCCCCCCGCTCACCCCTACGGGCGGGGACTTTTAGCATGTTGTTCAGGACCCTCTCGGCTATGAGTGTGCAAAACTTCAAAACTACACGATTTTTTTTTTCTATTTTTCCTATTTTGACTGGACTTATCCAGATTTTTACTCAAACCGCCACTTGCGCCTACTAGCCTTAAAATTATTTAAAACTTACAAAACATGCTGTATTATCCTTGCATATTCCCTATGTATATATTTGTTTTTTATTTTAGAAAATATTTGACAAGAACCCTATTAATTGCACACTTTAGTTGATTTTACTATTGCAAAAAAGAATTTTTCAAGAAAATGTGTTATTTCATCTCCCTATATCTTCTAAACTAATGATCGTACAAACAAAATGTAAGATACATTTTTGTAGGAAATTTTGCGTAGATTAATTTTGTAATTGACATTTTTTCTCTAAATGCGATAGTTTTTAAGATGTTTAATAAAAACTGAAAATTGCCCCCCTTAAATGCCCCCCCTGCCCCCCGCTCATTTTAGCATGTTGTTCAGGACCCTCTCGGCTATGAGTGTGCAAAACTTCAAAACTACACGATTTTTTTTCTATTTTTCCTATTTTGACTGGACTTATCCAGATTTTTACTCAAACCGCCACTTGCGCCTACTAGCCTTAAAATTATTTAAAACTTACAAAACATGCTGTATTATCCTTGCATATTCCCTATGTATATATTTGTTTTTTATATTAGAAAATATTTGACAAGAACCCTATTAATTGCACACTTTAGTTGATTTTACTATTGCAAAAAAGAATTTTTCAAGAAAATGTGTTATTTCATCTCCCTATATCTTCTAAACTAATGATCGTACAAACAAAATGTAAGATACATTTTTGTAGGAAATTTTGCGTAGATTAATTTTGTAATTGACATTTTTTCTCTAAATGCGATAGTTTTTAAGATATTTAATAAAAACTGAAAATTGCTCCCCTTAAATGCCCCCCCTGCCCCCCGCTCACCCCCCACGGGCGGGGACTTTTAGTATGTTGTTCAGGACCCCCTCGGCTATGAGTATGCAAAATTTCAAAACTACACGATTTTTTTCTTCTATTTTTCCTATTTTGACTGGACTATCAGTTCATAGCGGCATGAAGGTCACTGTTATAGGAAGAAAAATGAAAGTAAGAAGGTAGGAGAGTAGAATTACTGGTTCATCTGCCAATAAATAAATATACGTACATACATTAAATTGCAGTACCTTTAGCTTTGAAGATAAGCTCCCCAATATTTAGTAAGGACAAAATATTACATGAAATATAGTATGACTCAATGAATTTAGACTACATCCTAATTGACAAGAAATTCATTTTTATTGTTTATTCTCTGATGAATAGATATAACTTTAGTAGTGAAAACAGGCTGTACGAAGCAAGGGAAATTTCCATGTTGTACGTATTATAAAGACAAAAGCTGATGAAAATTCGATAAAATGAGTGTTGCCACAGTTTCTTAAAGCTAGAAACGAAAATTTTAGCTTTAACTAAAAACCAAATTCCAGCTGCTTGGTAATACTGAAGACGTTAATGAATTCACTGTGAATTTTTGCAATTTTGTTGTAAAAAAAAAAAAAAAAAAAAAAAAAAAGAACGAAAGGAAAAGAAAAGAAAAGAAAAGCTGCTGATTTAGAAGGCTATAAACCTATTAAGAAAATAGAGACAAAACAGCTAAAGGAAAAGAGAAGAAAAATGAAATACAACAAGGAAAATATTCATGTAAATAATATATTTTCAGAATTGTGTAAAACTATGACGAAACAGATTGTAGATTCCACTAGAAATTTAATTTTAATATGGTCCAGCAAGCCATGTAGAAAATAAAACTCTAAAGAGTGCAAAAAGAAATTTGATGATTGGTAAAATAATAATAATTATAATAATAATAATAATAATAATAGTAATAATAATTCTATGTTTTAAGACAGGATGAGGAAACATCACTCGGAATCAAGAGCAAATTCTAAGAGGCAGATTTTTTTTTTTTTTTTTTTTTTTTTTTGACAGTTTAGTTTCACAGTTAATCAGAACAGTTCATTTGTTCACTTACCTCATAAATTATAAGTTACACTGTTCTAGCAGTATTGAAGGAAAAGTCTGTTACGCCAATAAAAGAAATGAAATATGGGAAAGTTTTAAGAAACGACAAAATGTCTATGGACATTTTAAGAACGCAAGCAGCGAATGAAAGCATTGATGTTCTTAATGAACTATTCAACAAATGTATAGCATTATGTGATGTTCCACAGAACTAAAAAATACTGCCATAATCTTAGTTTTTAAGAAAGGAAAAAAAATAGAATCAATAGTAAAATCTGACAGCTCTCAATATCGTATAACATTCAAACAAATAACTTATAGAAACAATTAGATGCGTCACAAATTAAAGAAGAAGCGTTATTTTAAATTTTTTTAGTACCATCGACCCTATTCATGCAATTAAAGAAATTATTGAAAGAAATAATAAATAACAACCCCCTCTATGTATGTCTTTTGAAGATTATGAGAAATCTTTTGACTCAGAATCAACAAAAGCAGTTATGGATGAATTAACGAACACTAATATTATTTCAGGATATATTCACATTGTTGGAATCATTTATAAAGCACAACGCGAGTAAGACATTCAAAATACCATTACATACACCTCAAAACGAGTAATACATTCAAACTTTAGTAAGGGTATAAGACAAAGCGACACAGTATCACTTAAACTATTTAATGCAGTACTTCCAAAAAGTTTTAGTAAACTAAATTTAGATGAAAAAGGCATAAAAATTGAGGGCGAATATAGAAAACATTTCAGTTTTGCGGACAATGTTGTAACGAAAAACTTTTCACCTCTGAATGTCGTGGCCGTGAAGCAATGAACTCAAAGGTCGGGAGTTCGATCCAACTCAAGGGCAAGTGGTTAAAATGTTTTTTTTTTTTTTTTTTTTTTTTTTTTTTTTTTTAATTCTAAATTGGTTATTGATTGTTTATGTTTATTTTAATTATGTTTATGTTAATTATTTAGTTATTGTTATGTAATTTCTAGACTTTTCGAATTCTAGAAGATTCTGTTCTAGAAGATTCATCAACTGTATATAAGCTGATGTAAAATTCAGTTGAGTTGAAGAATAAAGTCTTGAGTTGAGCTTTAAGTGCTTTGTATTATTTCACTCTGGTATTTCTGCACAAATATTTATCTAAGCCAAATCTACGTGACAACAATGTACAACTTACTTCCTCATTTGAGGATTTACTAGAAATGCTTCAATATTAAAAAAAAAAAAAAAAAATGTAAACTCGTTTAGACTGAAAATGAACCTCAGTAACATAAACATTTTATCAATTTTCTTCGTTTCTCCACTGAAAGTCACTGTTGATATGAATAAATTATGCATGATATGCTGTTATATTTATTTAGGAAAAGTCATCACGATGAACGAAAACATCAAGGAAAAATTTAAAAGAAATTGCAGGGAGAGTATTCGACTGAAATATTACTGTATTGAAAAGCGACCTTTTAATTTGTTTGAAAAGAAAACATTTGGTTAGTATGTTTTGCCTGCATTAACATATGCTTCAGAAACTTGGAAATTAACGTATAAAACTATACAAAATCTTTAAACAATCCAAAGAAGAATAGAGAGAGGCATTTTAGGTTTCATCCGAAGAGACAGAAAGTAGAACACAGGGATTAGGGAGCAAACAAAAATTACTGATGACATTTATAGAGTAAAAAATTTAAAACTGAAGTGGGTTAGTCACCTTAACAGAAGAGAAGATGATAGATGAACTCTCAAAGTCCTATTTTTGATACCAAGAAATAAGAAAAGGCCTAAGAATAGACCACACTGTTGTTTTAGAGATCAAATTGTGAAGTTTGGAAGAGCAGAATGGATCAGAATTGCGGGAAGTGGAGCAGATTTGAATCAGTTTGAGGAGGCCTTCATCCATTAGTGGATTGGAAAAGCCTGAAACTGTTGGTAGTGATGATGATTAAATTAATAAATTTTAATTGGAATATATTTTTCGAAAATAATTTCAATAGTGATAGCAATAATGTATAAATTCTTAAATAACCAATTTTTTTTTTTTAATTCGACAAAAAATCCAAAATAAAATTCTTTTAATAGGATATTTTTAATATAATTCCAATAATAATTTTCATGTCATAATTTTCTACACATAACCACAAATATAATTATTCAAAATAATTTTAAATTGACTGTAAATTAATTATTCACATTTTTGCACTTAATATACGACTCATTATAGAAACTTCAAAATGAAAAGTATTATTATTATTATTTATTCTGTGTAATTACCTTAAATATACGGATTACGAATAATCTTTTTTTTAATTTTTTTATTATTATTATTTTTTAATAAGCATACATATTATTATTAAAAGTATGATAAATGTATAACACCCATATATATTACCGAAAACTTTTCATATAACATCGAGTATTAGAGTAATAATTACCTGCTATATTTGATTGCATTGGGGAATTTTCTCTTTAAAGCTCTTTGGAAGTAGTTCAGGATATAATGTGAACAATTTTCCAGGTATAAAAAAAAAAAAAAAAAAAAAAAAAAAAGAAAAACCTTTCGGGATTTAATTTAGTTTCAGTTAAATTCATTGTAGTTATGTTCATTGAATTCGAATCTGAATTCTATAGGTGAATGCAAATATTTTAAAAACAGTGTAACAAATGATGGATAATAAAACATTTCCTCATTTTCTCAAAATAATGATAATAGTAATAGCAATATTTTTAAGAAAATTCTTACATTTTTTAATGATCTTCGGATATTTATCTCTCTCTCTCTCTCTCTCTCTTTTTTTCTCAGCTATCAGCTATTTAAACATTTAATTAAATTAAATATCGTCAAAATAACCAAGGAGTTTTATTACATATGCAAAGTATATATATATATGCTTTCATTCTAATATTTCATTTTACAATAATCATATTGTAATGACGTCAGACTTTAATAATAACTTTCCAGACTGATTTAAAGACGGCGCTACTTGCCCTACCCTGAGAAAGATCTTTCGTTTTAAAAAGGTAACTTGTTTTGGAAAGAGTGTGATGCGTCGGCCTTGATGGTGGACTGCGGGCTTGAGATGTTCGAAAGCTATGTGTTTGTGGGCCAGAAAATAATGTCTATTTAAAAATTATGTTAATTAATTTTTTTACGTTTCCTTTTATGTTTATATGTGTGGGTGGTGTTCGTGTTTGTAAACGAGAATAAAGTATTTTCTCGAAAGAAGATCACTTATTTATTGTCTGCATATACATGACGTCACAATATTAAACTAAAACTTAATAATGTCGTACGTATACACAATATGTTTCTTTTCTTTTCTTTCTTTCTTTTTTTTTTTCTTTTTTTTTTTTTTTTTTTAAGTATTAACGTTGTCTAGCATTATAAGTCAGTTTCATTTAATTTATAAGGAATCTATTATCTTTTCGTTTTTCATATACAAATAAAGGTAAGATTTTTTTTTTTTTTTTTTTTTTCTCTGAAGATAAAATTGTTATAAATCATAAGAAATAAAATATTAATGTAAAAAATAAAGAAACGGCAAAAACTGGTGTGTGCCGTAAAACACAATTTTAAGAAGCTGCGTGCAATGATTCCATTGATATGCTGTTTCATCATTTAAATAGAAATTAAAATTATTAATTTAAAATCTACTTGTTCCTTTGAAGCCTAACTATGTTCTGATTATCATTAGCAATACTTTTACTTTTATCTTTAATTAAATATTTCATAACTTTTCATATTGTTAAATAGCTTTTTAAACGACAATGCTTTGATTAACCAATTGAATTATTTATGAAAAAAAGGAACCTTTTTCAAAAATATATTTATACAGACTAATGTACTCGTAGTAAACATTATGGAAGAAATTAACAACAGAGTTAAACTTGCATAGAGAGCATTTGGAAGAAATAGCGTTATATCCAAAAGCGACCTCCCAATTTGTTTGGAAAAAAAGTTTTTGATAAGTGCATTTTGCCTGTTTTAACTTATGCTACAGAAATGTGGACATTAGCATGTAAGGCTATACAAAAACTTGAAACAACACAGAGAAGCATAGAGAGATGCATGTTAGGATTCACCCGAAAAGACAGAAAACGAAACACTTGGATTAGGAAAAAAACCAAAGTTATTGATGTTATTTCTAGAGTAAAGAAGTTAAAATGGGGCTGGGCTGGGCACCTTGCGAGAAGAAATGATGATAGATGAACAATCAAAGATTTATTTTGGATACCAAGATATAAGAAAAGACCAAGGACTGTGTCGTTGGAGAAATGAAATTGTGAAGTTTGGAAGAGCAAAATGGAAAAAAATTGCAGAAAATAGGGCAGTTTGGAGTCACTTAGAAGAAGCTACATCCTGCAGTGGATTAATAAAGGCTGAAATTGGTGATGATGATATGATGATTATGGCTATTACGAAACTTTCTTCTATATTTCCTCATGTGGCCAATTTTCAGCTCAACGAAATATGCACTTAATATACAAAGAAATCAGATTTGTCCCGGCATTCAAAATTCTTTTTCCCGCTAATATATATACATATATATATATATATTTATATCGATAATGTTGTGTTAAATTTTAAAAATATTGATGAGTTTTTTTAAAGATACCGATACTGAAAATCTTCATTTCCGGAGGGGGACTTCCCTAGAGCGTGGAGGAAAGATGTCCCTACATACACACAATTATTTTCATTGTTTACCATTACTATTATTCATAATTCTTATTATTTCTACACATATTCGCTTAAAATTTTCTCATTATGTACATTTATGCTATATTTTACCTTATACTGCAGTATTGAAAAAAAAAAAAAAAAAACAGCGATGATAGCGCTATTTATTGAGGGATAGTTCCTAAATGTAATCAACACCAAAATAAGTGAAGAGCCACCTAAATATCAACTTTGATAATTATCTTTACATTAGTTCGCAAATACAGCTTTCGCAAAAAAAAAGTGTATACACTCACATACACACACACAAACAAACATATTGACAGACAAATCTTTTTTTTAAATGGTTACATCGTGTTCAGAACATCTCAAACGTGAAAAGTGATCAAAAACCAGTGGGCAAAAAAATTACCTGAATTTAATATTTTCTTTTTGTAAATATAAAAGTTACTAATAAATAAGAATCTTATTATAGTGATACATTTATGTATATATTATATATTTCATTTTTATGATTGGTAGTTTATATAAAAAACATTTTATCATACTAATACATTAATATTACTTGTGAAAGTCGCTTTTTGATATAACTTAATTTTTGATATTTCAATAAATATTTAAAAAAAAAAAAAAAAAAAAAAAAAAAAAAAAGTTTTTACCGCAATGCAAATGACATAATAATGGCATTTTAATGACTCGTGAAAGTTTAAATTTATTCTTATGAATCACGCTAGGTGAAAAGTTTAAAGCAATAAAATCGATCGTAATAACTCTTTTACTTTATTCAGAGAATCAGATCTGAAATTTATAGAGCGGAATGTTTCCTCACGAGAGATTAATAATTTCAGTGCCAGTTACACCTTTACCTATGCTGAATTAATGAGCGATCGCAAATAATTATAAAAGATGTTACTGACACGTAAACCAAAGAATAAACGGTTGTTTAAATATCTTTCTAAGAGAAATATTCACGTTTTGCTTTCCATATATCATTATAATATGCAGCACACTGAGAAAAAATTCTGTAACTGACATCTATAATCTAAATAATGGCTCTAGTAAAAATAGTTCCATGTCATCCTTATAAATTCTAGTGCCCTTTGAAAGCTAGTTCAAGAAACCCCTATTAGAATTCAAGAATGTTTGTCTACATTATCGAGGTAAAATTTATTTAAGAATCTCTGCAAATAAATGCGAATACAAGAGGAGAGTTTTAACGACTATAATCTTAGTTTATGACCCAATTCTAGAAAATCAATCGAGAATATTTCTCGCAATACAACGGATTCAAAACATTCAGAATATTGTGTCACCATCTAGAAATGCATAGACTAGAAATTCTGGATCATTTCATCTATTTAGCTTATTGACGTGTCTTATACGCATAGTTTGGAAATTTAAAATTTCTAGTTTAGTAATTTAGAAAATGACCACTTATTCATTCTAGATAAAGGCGGCGTATATTTTTTCTCAGTGCATGCTTCTAATAAATAATTTATTTTTTCTTAGGTAAAAATGCTCGTAATTTTTACAAATACTGAAAATACGGCGTCTAAATTTCTGGCAATTACGTGTAAATATCTAAATTTCTGGTGAGTTTTGTATCATAATATCCAACGTATATACGCTAGATAGAAACACTCACTTTGCACCAGAAATTTTATTTAAAAATGTAATACTTTGAATTTGGAACAAACATAACTGTTACTGTTATTTGAAAATTCCGATGTCGAAGTACTTTAACTGTACCATGGCTTATACACGGGAAAATGTAGTATCACATATTTATTTTCATTTAAAAATAAATCGTCAAAATGCATTTACTAGTAACGGATTTGTACAACAATAAAACGGAAATTAAACGAGATGTTTTTAACTATATATACGAATCAAATTAATAGCCATTTAACTCAAAAAATTATGAAATATTAGAAATATTTTATCTAATGAACACTGTTGTTTTCTCGAGAACAATATGATGTTTATGAAATTTACTTGGTTAAAATACTATTAGATATTTCTTTCATGGCACTTTCTTTGAACTTGGATAGTTACTATCCTTCAAAAACTAAAATGAAAACAAAATCACATGAAAATAGAATAAATTACGTGAAAAAATATTTTCGAATACATAAAATATTTTTTAAATGTTTATTTGCCATTTTACATCATCGAACATCAAAACTAATACCGATGGTAAACAACAATATTTATTTATTAACATCTGTAAATTAATATTTTTTATTTACTTGAAAAAATATAAATTATTTCATTTTATGCAACATGTTCTAAAATGTTTCAATCAATTAAAATTAGATTAATTATGATACATATAATATATTAAAGGCAATATAAATGACCGGCAGTCAAACGGGACGACCCCCACCCCACCGCCAATCAAACAGAATTTTATGTCAAATAAAACTGTTCCTAAATCTTTTTTCGATTATTTTTACTTCACTTACCCGGCTATTGTAGGTAATGGAAGTATTGTATTTGGTACGAAAATGCGATGTCGAGTTTTTACCTAATTTACACGTTTTAAGGTATCCTCAGTGCAAAAAAGGAGTTTTTTTGGAAATTGGTCAGTGTGTGTGTATGTATGTGGGGAATTTTCTCACTATCACATCTCTGAAACTAATAAAGATAGAACTACGAAATTACAGATTCGAGACAGGACTGGAGTATAGATGAATGTTCCAAATTTTCGTGAAAATTGGAAGATCAGAAGTGGGACATTGGAAACTGGAAGTGAGACCGTAAGACCTAATCTAAAAAACAGCTTTTACGATTTTCTTCAAATTTGCTAGATAAATACTCTATTAGATGTCTTTTCGAATGATATAGTTAATTACTTCAGGAAAATTGATAGGAATATAAATAGCTCAATTTCTGGTCTCGCAAGTGCATTTATTTAAAAACGGCTGTACGGATTTTTTTTTCAAACTCGACATATTAACTCCCTTTTAAATATCTTTTTGTATGTAATTATTTTTTCAGGTCAATAATTGTGTACGCCAAGTTTTTGTAAAAGTTAGCATCTCAAAAACGGCTCTAACGGTTTTCTTGAAAATTGTTACATAAATAGATTTTAGATATCCTTTCTTCTTTATTACGGGGTAACTACAGAAAAATTAATATCCTGATTAGGTAGGTCAGTTGTAGATCTCGGAAACTGGTAAGTCAAAAAAAAAAAAAAAAAAAAAAAAAAAAAAAAGAAGGAACGAAAGAAAAGGAGAAGAAAAAAAAAAAATGAAATGAGTTAACTCGGTATGTAAACTATGTTTTATATATATATATATATATATATATCAGCTTTCTCTCGTAGGAAATTTTTCTGTGTGCACTTTGTTAGATCAATTTTATGTCTTCTGATTACATTATTTCTAAAAATTGCATATAATACGTGTACTAATTAGACTACCACTCGGCTCCGGTCCTCTTCACTTTCATGCAACTTTTTCGCCTTTTGTCGCGTGAGAGCTCTACTCTGGCGAGCATTGTATTTTTTTTTTTCCTTTTTTTTTTTTTTTTTTTTTTTTTTTTTGTTTGCTTATGCAATGAACAAATGAGGCTTAACCTTTGTAGACGGGCTCTTTTGAATCTCCACAGTGGCTTTGGAGCACCTTTCTAAAGGTTAAAAACGCTCAAAACCGCTGCATAGTGGTGAGCGGCCTCCTTCCGTCCTAGAATCTTAGAATACGTGTACTAGTGGGTAATGGAAATAGTGTGGTTCTTTCACGCTAGATTTTTTAAAGTAGATTGAGCTGTTTCATCTTGCCTTATTGATCTTTCGCTTTAATCAACAAACTGTCTTTATGGTATTGATATGCAAGGTAGGAGAAAATAGTGTGAATGGAACACTAGATTATTTTTAATTTCAGCATATCAAAAAATAAATCATAATACTGATCATATGTAAAAATCCCCAAATAGAAATTATTTTTTCAATCGTACACTCGTCTGTAAAAAATAATGCTGTATGTAATTTGAGTATTCCACATAAAGAAAACTGATTATATATCGAAAAATACAAATCGAAGAGCTAATGATGAATATTTTTTAATTTTTAAACAATTGAATAAAAAAATGTAACCGATTTCATTTTCTTGAATTTCTTTTTTTTAATAATTTATGTTAGTGAAATTATTAATTTTTTTACTGGTAACGTATTTGGTCAGATAAGAAGAATTATTATCATGTAGTTTATTTTAAGATATTTCATACTTAAGAAAACAATTTAATAACTGCTGCGCAGAAATATGATTCTTTGTAGTTTGTAAATGCTTTTGACCTTATTATTACTGTTATTTAAAACTCTCAACATGATTTTTTGTACATGCTGTGACATATTTCCTGTTTCGATGATTTTTATATCTTGTAGTTCTATTTTTTTCTATGATGAATTTAGTATAATTGTAAATCAGTATATATTTTGTACCTAAGAGAAAGTGCTTTAATCGAGATTAATTTAAGATCATTTAAAACATTTCATTCTACATCAAATCCAAGTCCAAAAAATAATTTTTGTTTCATTTCTTAGTTAACGGATTTATATATATATATTTTAAAGAAAAATCATTATTTTATAATTTTTCTGAATATTTTTGTGTAAATAACACCAATTGTAAAAAATATTTAGATCAAAATATTTTTAAGTGACAGTACGTAAAACAATTTAAATAGGAAATTCTATTGTGAAGTTGTGATTTGTATTAACATTTTTTTTACATTCAATCGTCAAATTAATCAGAAAAAGTAATCGTATCTTCAAAGTATTTTTTTTTCTATTATTAAGAAACTAGTAAATAAACAAGTTTGTATTCATCAAAACTCGATGACTTTATATTATTTATATATTTAATTGAAATGTTCTTGTTGCCCACCAACGGAGATGATTTGTTCATAACTATTAGATGAGTCTTTGGGGAATAAAGGAGGGTGGGAGTCGTAAATTGACATAAATTTACCCTATGTGAAAACTAAAAATTGAATATTAATTTGTAATTTTTACTCTGTATAAATAAAATATTATTGTATATAATAAGGAGGTAAACAATAGGAAATGAAGACTCTTCTATACGTGGAAGTATGGGAGTAAATGAATCCATGATTATGTAGGGTGACTTTGTATCCACGACTCCGAACCGAGCACAATGCTGTATGATCATCATTTGACATCGGGAATTTGCTGAAATAACATGAAAGCCCACACAACCACTTATATTCGTTAGACATCTAAATCGCATCAAAAGTACACAATATCTTAATAATGTCCATTAAAAGCCCTGGATATCATGAACTAATTATAAGCATCTATTAGATGTTTATATTTAGACGAAATTTAGAGATACCTTTCTCAAATTATAATTGATGTAACGTGTTAAAACAAAACACGATTTAGATATTTTCAATATCTATTACATTTAAAAAGTCCAATTGTTGGACATTTGTTGATTTATCGGATATTTAACAGACATCTAATGGATGTAAAAAAGAGTGATATTTGTCGAGCTAATAGATATGTATAGGATGTGTATAGAAGTTTAATGGATCATTCTTTAACTTTCGGGGATGTCTTATGAATGTAAGTGGTTGTGTGGGAGATTATATGTTTAATAAATTAGCATATATGCATTTAATTCTTGGTGCAATCTTAAAGCTGACAGATGTACATTGAGCACTAGTCCCTGTGGAGCGTCATTTTAATGTTTCACAATATTAATTTTTATTACGTGTTTATAAACAGCTATGCAATGCAGATCGTATGATTAACCTTAAGTTTATCTAAGGAGACGCCTATCGACAAGTAAGACATTTGATGTTGTAGCCAGCGCCGATTAAGATAGCTTTTATTTGTTTAGCTTTAAGAAAGCTATTCACTGCGACATCCTAGTTTGGAGACATATCTGAAAACTCATTATACGTACACCGTTTCATATTACTTATGTGAAGCTACTATGTCGAATTACAACTTGCAGCATACATAAGACAACTTTGCACTCAGTAAGAGTTTTGGACACAAAGCTCCCTCTACACTGTCACGCATTTGTTTTTGCTCATGTTTTCTTATGAGAAACAATATTCTTTTTTTATTATCTTCTAACGCATTAAATATTCATGATAGATACAGATATACTTTGTATAATGCACACTTGCCATTGCAATCGGAAGTAATTAACAGAAAATTATTAGTAAAACCAATAGAAGTTATGCAAAATTCATAGTAATTCAACAATCTCAAATCATCTCTCACATTTTGAAATGATACTTGCAAAATGCCAGTAGATTATTTATTTACTTATTTACTTATTATATTTTGTTTCTCATCCACAACAACATAAATAATGTCTAACCTATTTTTAAGTTACATATATTAGGTATATAAATGGAATAATAAATAATATAATTCCTCCGTTTTTAACATTTTCAACAAGGTTGAAAAGTGTTAATGACTTCGGTTTGCCCGTCTGTCTGTCCGCGCTTTCACTCCCGTAAATATTTATGGAATTTCTTTAAACTGATATATGTTATTCAGATTTACTACCGAATGCTCCCAATTGAAAATGAAGTTAGTACCTCTCATGGTTTGTGTACAGGAACACCCGAAACTTTTACAAACCATTACGTTCTATGAGAGTTATTTCTATAAACCATATTTTCATTCCTTTATTTTACGGAAGTCTTAATGGAATTTAAATATGTTAATCAAGTTTACCACTGAATGTTTTCTATAGAAAATGAAGTAGATACCACTACTCGTTTGTATACAGGGGCACATGAAAGTATTGCAAAGTATTGCATTCTGTGAGAGGTATTTCTAAAAACCAAATTTTAATAACTTTACTTTGCCCAAATCTTAATGAAATTAAAATATAGTATTTACATGCACAAATAATGCTTTATAAAAATATAGTACGAATAGTGATTATATTTACCGGGCACGCAAAAATATTCAGTTACATTAAGGAATATTGTTGGAAGTTTGCGGACATTGCATTTTCATTAATATTAAACATTTTTAACATTTTCTAACAATTTTTAAGTGTGAATGGTATTTGAATTTGTGTATCTGTCTGTCCAACTGTCCATCTGTCTATCTGCTCGTCTGCCCGCCTCTAGCGTCTGTAAAAATGTTAAGGAAAAAAAAATTATTTACGTTATTCAGGTTCACTATGGTATGATTCCTATTTAAAGTAGCATTAATAGGTCCTGTAAAACTGGTTTGTGTACAGGGACACTCAAAAATGCCAGTATCTTGCGTTTTAGGACAGGTATTTAAATAACTTCCTACTACAAAAATAATGAAGAAATGATATTTGTTGTTAATTTACTAAAATAATGTTTTGTATAGATTAAGATAAGCTAAATCTTCAAATTTACAGAGTTAAACTAAAACATTCAGATACATTAAGAACTGCAATTAGTATCTAAGGCTTACATGCGTTAAAGATTTTTAATACTTTCCAACGATATATAAGAGTGATTATAAATTCAATTAGTCTATCTTACGTACTATCTTTAGTACGTCTTTCAATCCTTCTGTCTGCCCGTTGGGGGTAAAACGTGGGCAAAGAACACTGAAAGTTATACGATGCAAGTTTGTACAGTTGGAAAGTATTAATAATGAATGCGCACCGCATGATTTTTCGCTAATGTTTTATTGTTTATATTACTCTTCATCTATTTTCAATATACGTAAAAAATTAAAGTAACCAGATTATTATTGCCAAAATTATTAGTAAATCACTTTCGAGCAATTGACTTTTGATGTCTTGACACTAGTGGAAGAAAAAGAAAAATACTTGCCCTCAGATGTGAATTTAGAAATTAGAAATATTTTTATATAGGCATTTAACTTATATATGGGGGTGATTCAGAAAATCATAAACAGAAATAATGATTTAATATCAAAAATATGTATACCGAAGAAATATAAAATCAATCACAAAAATATTAACGACAGAAATTTCATAATTATTGTTAATAAACCTGATTATTGTCAGAAATACAAAATTTTATACATTTATCGATTGAAATCTTTCATTTATTGGCAAAAAATGGAAAATGTATTTATAAATCACCATTTACAGAATATGTACAAATTTATAGGTACCTGAATTTTGTTATATACGTTTTATTATTATTATTATTATTATTATTATTATGACGTCAATTTCCACTACTTACATAAAGATATTAAATAAAATGACACCAACTTCATATTAACTATATATATATATATATTTATTATTATTAAAGCTGACAAGTATAAACTTATGTCACGGTAACTAATTTTAGCAAGTTTACAGACAGAATACTTTCTTTCATAATAAAAAGAAAATAAATTAATTCAGGAATTTCTCCTCAAAAGCTGTCGAAAATTTCTCCTATATTAATAGCCTCTTAAAGTCATTTTCTTCATATTTGATTAAAAAAAAATACTTAAATAGAGTAAAGCGTCATTATCTTCATTAGATCAATTTTTAATTAAAATAAACAGCTAATTCAAGATAATTGTGGTCACAAAAACAAAATATAAAGTGCATATGATACATTCTAAAATACCTAAAGTATATGGTTTTGATATCCAACCCCATAAAAAACACTTAATATAGTTAAAAAAGAAAAAAAGTATGCAAACTTATGGATATCAAACTTGTCATAAAATAATTATGAATTCGAAAGTTCAACAAAACTTTAAATCATGTTATCTTTAAAAAGAAGAAATAAAAACACTCATCATTTATATAATCAGTTAATAATTGTCAAGAAAAGGAGACGCCACACCCTTTATAAGATTTTTTGAGGCGAATAATAAGTTCACAATATCAGATATTTCTTTCTTTCTTTCTTTTTTTTTTTTTACTATGTATAAAAAAATTCTCTTATTTTTATAAATCTTACATAAATCAATGTTTTTATAATAAAATAGCTAAAGTACATTATATTTGTTTAACATAACCAATCCATTTTAATCAAAGTAATCTATGCACCTCTCTCTCTCTCTCTCTCTCTCTCTCTCCCTCTCCTTGCCCCTCCCCCTCTCTGTATATATATATATATATATATATATATTAAACACAGTTTTTTCATAATATTTTAAGGTAGCTTGGTACCTTTAACTTAACACTAGTAAAAGATTAATTTAAAAGCTAATATTTTTACATAAAATTAAAAATAAACTATATTAGGTTTGTTTAATAAATTACACATTCAAAGAAAAAGTCTTATTACTTCCATTTACTTACATTACACGACACCGTAGGTAATGGAAGTATTGTATTCGATCCAAAAATTCGATATCGAGATTTCACCTGATTTCCATGTTTTAAGGTCTCTTGAGTCCAAAAATGTAGTTATTGCAAATTGTTCACTGTGTGTGTGTGTATGTGTGTACGTGTGTGGGGAATCTTCTGACTATCATATCTCCCAAACTAATAAAGATACAGCTACGAAACTTCAGATTTAAGACAGAACTGGAGTACAAATGAATGTTCCAAATTTTGGTGAACATTTAAAAACCGGACGTGGAACATCCGAATCCGGAAGTGGGGCTGTAAGTTCATATCTCATAAACGTCTCGAACGATTTTCTTCAAAGTTGCTGTATAAACACTCTATATATGTCCTTTCGAATAATATAGTTGGTTAGTTCATGAAAATTGATAGGAGTTCTGTATGAATAGCTGAATTTCAGGTACTGCGAGTGGATTCCTTTCAAAATGTCTGGATGGAACTTTTTCAAAGTTGCAATATTAATCTTGTTTTAAATATTCTATTGTATGTAATTGTTGTTTTCCAGTCAACATCTGAATATGCCAAGTTTTCGTAAAAATCGGTGTCTCAAAAACGGCTGTAATGGTTTACTTGAAAACTGTTACATTAACCCAATTTAGATATCCTTTCTCATGCTTTACGTGGTAATTACAGGAAAATTAATAGTCATTCTGATCAGATAGATCAGTTTTAGAACACGGAAATTGGTGTATAAAGAAAAAAAGAACTATATATATATTTTTTCCTTGCTATGTAAACTCTATTTTATGTCTTTACGTTTGCATGCCTTTACCGCAAACGTGTATCAACTTTATCTTACTGAAACATTTTTAATTGTCTATTTCATTAGCTCAATTCTATGTCTTCTGATCACTACTTTATCTCCAGAAAGTGCATATGATACGTGTAATAGTGGGTAATGGATGTCGTGTGGTTGTTTCACACCAGATTTTTGTTTTTTTTATAGATTATTTACGGATTTGAAATCATAAATTATGTTTTCTCAGATTTAATTTTTTTCATTAATACGTGATCTTCAAAATGCTCAAACATGTATTTAAGAAAAGATTTAATTTGTTTTAATGTTTAATGGAACCTGCTTAAAATAATTAGGAATGTATTTTTAAATTTATTAATTAGTGTTTATTGAGAGAATAAAAAAGTGCATGTCTATTTAAAATTGATAATAATAATAAATAAATAAATAAATAAATAAATAAATAAAAATAACCATGATTTTAAAGTACTATTTTTTCTTTAATATTTTTCCTTTTAGAGATTTTTGTAAAATCCATCGTTAATTCGTCAGAGTAGGAATATATATATATATATATATAATCAGACTTTCGTAAAAGTGTAAAGTACATATCTGTATTGATAAGTATAAAGGATTTAAGTCCAAAAATGTCGATTTTGAGTTAAGTACATAGTCAGACTCAGAAGAAATTTCTCAATCGATTGGTGTAAAGGATTTAAGTCTATGTCATTTAGTCTTTGAGAAAATCCATTGGAAAAAAAAGGTTCAAGTTATAAATGTACCATTCATTTATGGTATAAAATATTTAATTCAATTTTTTACCGTTATTAAATGAAGATTGACAATCACTAAATGGAATAAAGGAATAAGTCAACGAAATCCCCTTTTCCTAATCGATTCTTCTGATTTGTTTTTAGTTAGTTTAACTTTATTTTTCGTCTCCTGAAAAATCAAGAATATGAACTTAAATCCTTTGTACTTATCAGTACAGATATATTATAGATTTTATTAAATTTTCTTAGCAGTTTTAGTATTTTAAAGATAATGAATTCATAAAAAAAAAAAAAAAAAAAAAAAACAGTCTGAGAAAACGCAACTTAAAGTTACTGAATCTGCAAAAAGTATATCAAAATTCATCAGAATTGTTGCCTGAATAAATATTTTATTGAATAAATCTAAAAGAGTTCTATAACTATTAAATGGAAATGTAAGCTATTTTATGAAACCATCAGCTGTGCCAAGTTAAAGACGTGCCAAGTCCCCTTAATAGGGAAAATATGTATATTTTTTTCTGAATTTCTACAACCGTAGCATGGTGAAGTTATGTTGTTTCATACGCATAATATTATGAGATTTTCTTAATTTACATTTTAAATGGTATCAAAGTCTAGGGAAAAATGTTTATCTTTTTATTAATTCATCTGAAATTAAAATAGATTGCTATGAATGATTTGTTTTATTACATATTTTTATTTAATAATTTAAACAGAAAGAATAGTACTTAATAATAAATACAATTAAATGGAATTAAAATAATTTTTTTTTAATATATTGTAGTCTGTTGTAGCGTACTGGAAAAGATTGTTTCAAAATTTAAAAACGCCAATCAAGAAGAAAGGTGTTAAATTTACGAAAGCATTCATGAATATGTTTATATTATATATTGTCTTAATTTGAGATATAAGAAATGTGTTGAAAAAATATGCATATTTAGTTATTAAAATTTTACATTTTCTTCGCACATTATGTATATATTATTACTACCAGTAGAAATAATATTTTCAAAATAAACAAGAAAGAGCTATCCTGACAAATCGCAAACGTGTTATATTTGTGAAATTTGAAAACAACCCTACTGTTCTGTCTAATTTCCTCGAAACATTTTTTTTTAAATTCTTTATAAAAAACGACAGTGTTAAAATATTTGGTAGTCATTTTGAGACTTTGTTAGTGAAAGTCGTATGTTATTTTCTTTAAAAGATTTTTCTTTCATTTATATATTTTTCTTTTTCTTTCTTTATTTATTAAGGTAAAATGCTAACGTGCTGTTCGGGTAAATATCCCCAATTCGGTTTTAAACTTTTAAGTCTACACATTCAATTAATAATTCTAGAAGTACACAATAAGAAAAATTTTTATATAGACATTAAACTTATTTACCGGAGTTTGTTAATTTCATTCATGTTCAGGTTCAGCGATATATAACGAAAAAACTCGTGTGGAGTGTTTCGCTTTTTGTAAGTAGTTCGAGACTTTGTTATAACATTCCGTTTTATAGTGTAATGCATTTGACAGAAATTTTCAAAGCTATTCTAGCAGTATATGCCAAAAAGAAAGTCTAGCTGTGGAATTAAAATTTATTATTGATATGCCTGTAAAACTTCATTAGTTCTACATGCACAAATATTTGATGAATATAAAACTAAGATCAAATACATAAAAAGAGTTATAAGTTTATTAGTGTGATAAGTTATTAGAGATATAAGTTATCTTGCGTGTAAACATACAGAATAAAATATAAGATATGATTTTTTGTTTTTTACATTTTACAACCTGGTGAAACTACTTCGAAAACAAAAATTAATATGCTTGACACCATGTGAATGAAATGAGCTAGAAATTTTTTGTTAAACTTCAAGCGAAATCATTTATTTTAGAGATGATTCAAATGTTACTAACTGTATTCCTAAAAGGAAAAATAATAGTGTCTTATGGGAACAGTTCGCCTTAATAAATCAATTTTAAATAAAAAGGAGAAAAAATAAAGAAAAACGTGCTATTGCAATAAGTTAGAGTTAAAATAAATATTAATTAGTTAAAAAAAAAAATAAATATGTGCGCTTAAAAAAAAAAAAAAAAAAAAAAAAATCGTTTGCATGTATATTTATTTGCCTTTAAAAGGTGGTAGACATTTACATTTGAATTCCATTTTTATGCATACTAACATGCATAATTCGTATGAATATTTGCATGTACGTTTCTTTCTTCGAATAAAATAGAAAGAAACAAAAACATGAAAATAGAAAATTGTGTTCTTCATATGGACATAGTTCTTACGCAAGAAATTGTAGGATAAGAAAAGATACAACATAAATTAACCGAAAAATGAAAGATAAAAGAAAGAAAATCGCAGAAAGCACAAACTAACACCTCCCCCCTTCCCTTTGCCCTTTCTATAAAGAGAAAGGGACGCATAGATATGTCCTAAAGACAGTAAAATAAGAAAAGGTACGAAAAAATAACAAAATTAAATAACAAAATGTAAGTTATCACCGTACATAAATGTATACCTCAGAATATCAAGATAACGAAACCTGTGAAGTACTTTTAACAAATAATAGGACGCATAAAATAACTGAAAAATAAAACTTGGGAAAATAATATATATATATATATATATATATAAATTTCTGAAGAGCCAGGATAACAAATATACATTAAAAAATACCTTAATAAACACTCACAAATATAAATAATAACTATCACTAAACCTCTTGTCAGATACAATCATTTAACACATAGAATCGTACACTTTAAATTTTGCACTTTCAATCAAATTGTCAATTGGCTCACTTATTTTAGTAACTTAATACCTTTTAACTTTCTGAGAAAGACTGGCCTATATTATGACTTGTTCAGCTGATCTGTTGCACAATTTTTGCAGAGAAAGATCTTTGCGTAATACTTACTGGTCATCTTCGTTTTTGTAAATATCATTTTAATTTTTTTTTTTTTTTTTAATTAAAATTTTACTTTCGTATTTCACATACTTTATTTGTCATGTATAATAAATAAACATATGTGATTAACTTTTTGCTTTAACTTGACAATAAACTTTTAACCAAATATTAAAGCTGAAAGTTCATTTTCATAAGAATATTTACCCGAAGTATATGTAGAAATGTCATATAATAATAAATAACTAAAATGCATATAAATTCAGCCTATTTTTTTTTTTTTTTTTTTTAACTTAAAGAAAATAGCGTTTCATAGTAAACAATTAAATATTCTTTTAGTATATGTTTCAGTTACTTTATTTAATTAACAAGCTTTAAATAATTATATTTTTCACTCACGACAAATTTTAAAATTTTATTTCAAACACACACTGTATATATATATATATATATATATATATATATATATAAGATATCAAACAATGTTTATAATCATATAATATATTAAAACTATGAAACAAAAAAAACTTTTAATAATCTTTCCTGAAAATTAGAAATTGTAGAATAAAACTAAAGTTAAACTTAATTCAAAAACATAGGAAAAAATGTATTAAACCGAAAAATGCACCGTATGGCTTGAGACATACGTGCGGGGTTACAGCATGCTTTTATATGATCAATATTCTCGTCCTAAGTAGACAATTTAGCAAAAAAAAAAATATATATATATAACTAAGGCTAATATAAAAATGAATTAAATAAAATGGAACAAACAAGAATTGATCTATATTTACTCAAACTGCAGCATGAAACTTATTAAATCTTTAGCCAAATAACTAAATAGAACCAATAGCTACTATAGGCGAAGTCTAACCATTTTATAATACAAATAAATCCGGGTAGTTTCTACAGCCATTTCAAACAATCTTTACCATTCAACCACATCAACCACATTAACAATTCTATACAAATATGTTTACGTAGAATATACATTTAAAACTAAAATATACCTAAATATACTGTCAGAAATTATTACAATTATAAATTATTTTATTTCCTGTATTTCCGGAAAATTCTCACGCAGACATTTAGTGACATTATATTAATAACACACGTCGATAACAGCCGTGCTTTTGCACAGACATCAATATTTCAACGAATGAGGAAAATTTTTGATACTTATTTTAAGAGTATTTATTAAGTACTTTTAAGTTATCTAAAGTAGCTGATAATAAATATTTAAATGCACACATATGCTTAATATTCCTTATTTATTAAAATAGGTTAGCATAAATTTAAATTAAATCTACATAACGAAATTATTTATGTGACTTGCGATAATTTCCCACTTTGACACATTGGATGAGAAAAATCTATCTTAGCCCAACAAATCATATTATTAAAGACGTCTCACGGGGATATTTAATTTTTGCAAAATGTGAATTTTTAATATTGATTTGTTATGAAACGTTATAAAATTTATAAATTACATATAATACATAAACAAAGTATGAAGTTTAGTGTAGTTTTAATTAACCCACATTAAAGTTGCTTATTTTAATCCTGATATAATGCTTAATTGAAAAAGAAAATAATTATGTAGGGAATGTATTTATACATTGATAAAATGTCTGATTACGCTTAATTAAAAAGTGCTGTATACACAAAGTGGTTTTAAATAAATGCCTGGAATGAATGATCTCCTATAACGAAAAGTTCACTTGGATCTCCAATAAAATTTGTAAGTACACATTTCTGGAGACGCTATGAAAAAATAAATAAATAAATAAAACTTTAAATGATGCTTTGTATCAAAAATAATTACCATAATTATAAAATTTGTTTATATACGAAAAAAATAAATAAACAAACAAATAAACACCATATTACTAATTTTCTACAGTGCAGCCACATATCCTAAAACTAGCAGTGAGGACGCGTCCAAAATGTTGGAAGGCTACCAGCTTACTCAATTTGGAAAACATCCAGGAATTCCGCGCTCTGTTATTTTTCATTTTCTCTGAGTCAGATGACTGTCATCCCTATTTTAGCATTGGACTCGTTGAGTTAGCACTTGCGCAGATGCTTCCATGGTTTCATGAAATGTGGTCGGAGAATATGTATTAAACTACTTAAATTTAAATGGGATTATTCTGGTTGTGTGTTTTAATGCTGATCGACTACACGAGGGCCCTAGACCAATAAACTAAACGTACTACTTGGGGGCTTTGTAAGATGGCTTGTTCCGTATTTACAAGAATTGCAGCAGCTAGATCGATAAGTGTGACTTGGAATCGAACCATACACTTCTTTTCTGATAGCTTTGAGTGAAGAACCACACGGCTAATGAAATAGTCTAAATTAAAATGGATATTTTAAAATCGCATTGCTTAATTATTCTACTTAATTTTTAATACAATATTAAAAATTTAATAAAATTTCGAATTCATAAACTTTATTATTAGATATTTAATTAAAAATATATATTTATTTTCTGTACTTCAAATTTTCAAACTGTGACTTCGAATTTAAAATATCCGATGTTTTCCACGTACGCTTCATCTAATGCATTATTTATTCTATCAGGGAAACGTAGTTTCAAAAGAAAAAAAAAACTTCTAAATTACACTTGAATATTTCAGTCGCTGCTTTAAGTAATAAAACTGAGAAAGTTACTGCAAAATGCATTTATTTGAAATTTAATATTCCGATCTAACATAAGTTTAAACTTTTATTAGAAAACCAAAACTAGTTTCAGATGAAAGAGTTTGCAAACAATCTTTATTTTACATGCAAATAGCTGATTAAAAAATGCAAGGCATTTTAGAAACATGTTACTAACAAAATACATTATTCGGTTCCATATCGTTGTACTGATTATATTTCGCAGTGTATATTTTGCCTCAAATATAATTATACAATTTATTCTGAAAATTTGTAAATTTCACAAGAATGTATTATTCGCATTATCAACTTAAACAGTATGTTTTAGTTAATTAAATTTTCCTTATTTTATAAAATATGGAGAATGTTAAGAAACACGAAATGATCGCGGGTGCATTTATTATATATGTATATAGTGTGGCTATACTTGAACAGACAATAAAATGAATTCCACAATTTTCCGCTAGGGGGATATATAACGCTGCTTTTCTAAGTAAAGTTTTTCTCGAGCACAAAGTTAGCGCGGCGTGACCAACTTCAAAATAATCCGTAAATGAGACAAATGCAGTGCTTAAAAAAGTGCGCAATCATCACTTTTAAACTATAAATTGGAACAAAAGATTTATTTAGATAAACAGCGCCGCATACTAACCTATCGATAAATTTTGAAACTTATAAAAATACATTTTTTTACCCAAATCCTTCGTCGCCCATTTAGATTTTTCTTTTTAAGTATTTCATTCAAAATTTCCAATCTTACGATTAGATCAAACTATAGAAAATTGTAAGCACTGTCAATTTGATTATGGTCATCATGTATTACAGTATAAAATGTTATATAATTTTACCCAAAGGAATATGAATAATTTGCTTTTGTACTACAATAAATATAATTAATAATTCAAAATACATAATATATATAATTTATTGTCTACGTATTATTGTTTTATAAAAAGATTAAATACAAAAATATTTTTAAAGAACCTTAAAAGGAAAAAAAAATCATAGAAGAATACAAATTAAAATTACATAAAAACTTAAGCGTTTCGTGTTATGGTTCTAGAACTTAAAGATTATGCATAAAATCTCACAAGCCACAACTTACAACTCAAATAAAAATTACGTGTGCAGATGGTATTGCGCATGCCTCAGTAATTGGATCAGATTGAAATTTCGCAAGTCATTTATCCAAGAAAATATGAGAATGGTAGCATAGCCCCTTAAACTAGATGCCTGTCGCGTGGCTCGGAAACTTGGCAACAGTTCAAGCGGTAGACAGCGCCACCTTGTACAGATTATTATTCAACTGTCATTTTACAAACTGTTTTATTATACTTTTTATTCAACTGTCACCGATAATTTTAAGAAGTGATGTATGATATATATAATCGACGTTTCTTCGATTCTATACTCCTTTTATGTATATCATATCCCACTTTTAAAAATTTTGTTTAATGTTGAATAAAAAAATTGCGCAATCTGTACTAGGTGGCGCTGTCTACCACTTCAACTGTTGCTAAGATTCCGAGCCACGCGACAGGCATCATAGTTTAAGAGGCCATGATGGTAGTTATTACCGCCTGATATTAGAGTTTTAATATTTTTTAAATCAGCCTTATGATTTGTTTCAGCTATATGGCTAATTAAATTTCTTTGAAAATCATCATTTTTATAGGCATGTCTTTTTTTCTTTATTGCGGATATCAGCAGAACATATAGTATAATAAGAAAATAAATAAAATTATTATTTAGCTTATTAGATGAAATTGACTGAATTACTGATCGTTTGCTTGCTAATAAATTCATAAACATTTGAATGAAAAGATGTGATAAGAAATAGTGGTGTAAAATAATCTGTCGGTTTGGCAGTTCTGCTTTAAGAAATTACGATACGTTAAAATGAATCATGTGATGAAGCATCAGAAAATTATTTTTAGTTAGGAAGTTATTAAGGTGATCTTTGAAATGTTATAAATTTAACATTATTAATCATATTAAAAAATAAATAAAATCGTAGAATACAGATTAACCCAAATTAAAAGAGCACTACATGGACGCTCTGAAAGTATCAGCATAAACACATTGCCTCTAAATGTCGATGTTAGGCACAAGAAAATATTAAGACTATCGAAAAGTACCCATTTCAAATTTTCAATAAATCAAATTTTCAAAAATAAAGATTATATATATATTCATGTACATGTGAGATATTATTACTATATGTAAATTTTATTGGTTTAATAAAAAATTTCAAATTTTACAAATGAAAAATGCTGGCGCAGCAATATCTGTTCGAAAAGGAAGTCTCCCATATTAGCTAAAAGCGTTTTCTTAATAATACAAGCTAATTTACGATTTTTTTTTTTTTTAAATTATTTAGAGTGTTATTATTTCTGTTGTTATAATTAGTAGGTTAAAAATGTAAAAAAAACTGTAAAGCTATTTAAAAGTGTAAGGTGCAGTAATCATTCAAATATTTTCACTGGTACTTCGTACATGGTATTTTTTAAAAGATATTTTCATATTTAATTTTTAAATATAGTACAGAAAAAAAAAAAAAAAACAGGATTTATTAACGCCTTTTCTGCTATGTTATAAATGTAAATTTTTGCTAAAAAATTTCCGGGATGAGTTTTTGCATTTAAGAATTAAAATTAGGTATTCCATCAGCGGAAACAGTGCGACTGAAAGGGTTAAGACATTTGCTATGTCTTATTTCATGATGCAAAAATATGTTTCAAAAAATAAGACTTTTTTTTTTTTTTTTGCTTAATTTAGATGTTTACGTTTACAGTGTGGAATCGGCGATACTGTATTAAACGAGAAACTTCCAAAATCAACACAAAACAATTAATTACAGAAACACACACACAGACGCACACACACACACACGCACACACACACACACACACACACACACACACACACACACACACATATATATACACATATATATAACATAATTAATATTTTTCTATATAATATTTCTCTAACGGGGTCCAGTAACGATTAATTTGTGTCGAAACAATATGATAGTGATGTAATTAATAAAATACGCGAGGATAAGAAATAATAATTATAAATTAATGATATTTACGCACGTGGACTCAGCTCAATTATCTAATAAGAGAAAATGACGACATTTGTCTAATTTTATGGAAAAATGTTTTTTTTTTTTTTTTTTTTTTTAAGTTGAATCTTAAGAATCTTTGCAAGCGTCATTTTAAACCTAGCAGTACTTTAAAGATCTATAAAGAAGATGAATTATTGTCATAAATTGGCTAAAAACAGAACATAAAAATTATAATCAAAATATAATTTATATACATATATATATATATATTGTTACGAAATTGTAAATAATTGTGTTTATTTGTGTATAACTTCTTTCAAAGAGGCTTAGTAAGTTTATAAAGTGCTAATTTTGTGCATTTCTAGTCGTTTTAGCGTTGAAATAGCCTTATTTTCCCTTAAAAACGCATTAAAAAGCCCCAGTAATGCAGGTAATGGATTTGGCGCCAAATTTGGCGACTTTTTCCCACCTTGGCGATTTTTTTGGCGACCTTGGCGAGAAAATCCTTATATGGGATATACCAAATATGGAAGCTGTAAGTTGATTGGTTGACCACTTTCTAGAGTTTTCTCGAAAAATCTGGGTTCCATGGAACAGTATATAAGGAAGCGCTTTCTCGCCAAGGCAGTCAGTTCAGTTCAGATCTCAGCCAGCTTCGCTAGTGCTTGCATTGCTCTTGAGCCTCTTTGAGAGAGACTTGCTTCAAGTGTTATTGCTATACAGTTTGTACTGTGGATTTGCTATTGACAGCTGTTGTTTAAGCTGTGGTTACTGCTTGAATTGAAGCTGATAATTGGTTTATTGACCTGTATTTTTCTGGAACTTTCTGTGAATAAATTACTGAATTTTTGTAAGATTGGCCTTTCATTCCCGGACAACTCACGAACCCTCAAGTACGCAACATTTCTGGTGTCAGAAGTGGGATTGTCTGTGAATGGTGATAACGAGAGCTATGGAACAAGAAATGAAGAAATTTCTAGAAGGTCTCACTGCTCAGATGAATGAGTTAAGATCTGGATTGATAGAGAAAATGGAAACAGGACAGGAAAAGATGGAAGCATCGCAAAGAGAGATGAAAGATAGCCTGAGTCAAGAGATGAAAGAAATGAAGGCAGCACAAGAGAAAATGGAAACATCGCAAAGAGAAATGAAAGACGGCTTGACTGAAGAAATGAAGGAAATTAAAGATACTATGGGTGAAGTTCAGGAACAAATTAAATCTAATCAAGATGAGATGAAGAGAGAGCTTTCAACGGTGAAAGAATCAATCGAGGGTAAATTAACGGTGATGGAAAATAGAATGGATGGAATTGAAGAGAAAGTTATAAAGATAGAAGAAAATTTTGAAGAGAAAATTTTGAAAATAGAAGAAAGTTTCGAAGAGAAAGCTATGAAGATAGAAGAAAATGTTATGAAGGTTGAAGAGAGTGTTACGAGGATAGAACGGAGTTTCGGGGAGAAAGTTAAAGAAAATTTTGATCAGGAACTGAAAGGCAGGTTTTCAGAGATAGAAGGTAAATTGAAGAGAATAGAAGAAGATCTGGAGAGAAAAGTGGAAGAAAAGTTAGAATCCATGCCCCAGGAAACTGAAAAGAAAGAGAGAAGAAGCCAGAATCACGAATTTATTAAGCTATCCACCTACGACGGCAGTTCCTCCTGGCATGTATATAAGACGCAGTTTTCCATCGTAGCTGAAGCTAACGGCTGGGACTCTGGTGCAAAGACGGCTCATCTGGTAGGGTCGTTGCGGGGCGACGCCGCAGATATTCTGGTGACCCTTTCGATGGAACAGCGATATGACTTCGAAGCTTTAACCAGAGCACTGGAGCTACGTTTTGGAGCGAATTGGTCCAAAGAATATAGTCGACTCCAGCTAAGGTCCCGTCGTCAGAGACCAGGGGAAAGCTTACAAGAACTGGCATCAAACATCCAGAGGCTTTCACATTTGGCTTTCTCAGACTGTCATCCTGAAACACGCAATGATCTTGCTCTAGAATACTTCATTGATGCTGTCGCAGATCCAGATATCCAAAAAGCCCTCAGACTCACCGGCGTGAAGGATGTGGAGTCGGCCTTGGTGTATGCCCTAAAGCTCGAGACTGCCCAACAAGCCTCCTGTAAACATCGCCAGAACAGCACTGCACACAAAGTGAACGGCACTCAAGATGATCTTAAAGAGATTCAGGAAATGATTGGAGAAATTAATAGAAGACTACGCATTCTTGAGAGTAAGAAAGAAGGGAAGACTCCAACAACTAAATGCTGGGGATGTGGAAAAGACGGGCATATCAAACGAAGCTGCCCAGTAAGAACACCTAGAGAAGCAACCAAGAATGTCTCTGAAATATGCTACCCAGAAGGAGTTCTTTGGGAAAATCCAGATGCCTTCTTTCGGAAGCCTCCATCTGAAGATCATAAATACAGCTCTAAAGCCAAAGATAGACCCCGAAGAGTACAGCCAGTTGCTTGCCAAGTTACTGTCTCAACACCATCGGAACAAGATCCCGATCCATGGAGTAACGAAGAACTTAGACAAGTCCAATTGGAAGATCCTGACATAAAGCCAATATTACAGCTGAAGGGGACGACCAGCAACAGACCTATCTGGCAGGACATTTCCAGATTTAGTCCCATTACGAAAAGTTATTGGGCACTTTGGGACTCTCTTCATATCAGAAACGGCGTATTATACACAAAGTGAGAATCTGATGATGGGAAAAGCTTCAGATGGCAGGTTGTATTACCAAGATCAAAAATTCCAGCTGTTTTAGAACAACTGCATAGTAGCTCTACTGAAGGCCATTTTGGGATAATGAAGACTCTGCAGAAAGTTCGGGAACGCTTCTACTGGTGCAAGGCAAAGGAGGATGTGGAGAAATGGTGTAAATCCTGTGATGCTTGTGCGGCACGTAAAGGCCCGCAGAAACGATGCCGAGGAAGACAGCAACGGTATAACGTGGACTATTTCACCAAGTGGCCTGAGGCATATCCCATTCCCAATCAAGAGGCATGCACAGTCGCCGAGGTCCTAGTGCAGCAATGGGTGTCAAGGTACGGCACGCCCCTACAACTTCATACCGACCAAGGTAGGAACTTTACCTCTGATGTTTTCAAAGGACTGTGTCAACTACTCGGCATAGACAAAACCCGGACAACACCCTTACATCCCCAGTCGGACGGCATGGTCGAGAGGTTCAATCGTACACTCCTGAATAACCTCTCTCTTCTAGTATCAAGGAACCAGCAAGATTGGGACTTGAAGTTGCCATTGTTCCTGCTGGCTTACCGAAGTGCTGTCCATGAAACCACCGGCTATACTCCAGCCCAGATGCTCTTTGGACGTGAACTTCGTCTCCCATGTGATCTCCTGTTTGGTTGTCCACCCGATGCGCCTTCATCGCCCGAGGAGTACATCCAAGATCTCCGGGCACGATTTGAGGACGTACACAACTTTGCTCGGGAGCGAATTCACATTGCAACGGAGAAAATGAAGACAAGGTACGATCTAAAGGCTACACAACATGAGTTCCAGGAAGGAGAGAAGGTCTGGTTGTGGAATCCTGTTCGACGCAAAAAACACTCTCCCAAGTTACAGTGCAACTGGGATGGACTATACACAGTCTTAAAAAGGCTGAATGATGTAGTGGTGCGTATCACTAAAACACCTTCGTCAAAACCGAAGGTGGTGCACTATAATAGGCTAGCCAAGTACCACAAGTAACGGTAAAATTTAAATTTAAAATGTAAATACTGCTAAAATTTGCGCATGCGCACTGTAAATATTTGTATATAAATATTTGTACATATTTGTGAATTTTGTAAATATTTCCCACTTAATTTATATTTCTATGTTATCTTTATATGCAACTTAGTTTTTGTATTTTAGATTGTGTAAATTTGGTTAGTTTCTCCTCTTGACCCAGGGTTCCACTGCCCGGGACGTGCAGTCCTTGGGAGGGAGGCAGTGTTACGAAATTGTAAATAATTGTGTTTATTTTTGTATAACTTCTTTCAAAGAGGCTTAGTAAGTTGATAAAGTGGTAATTTTGTGCATTTCTAGTCGTTTTAGCGTTGAAATAGCCTTATTTTCTCTTAAAAACGCATTAAAAAGCCCCAGTAATGCAGGTAATGGATTTGGCACCAAATTTGGCGACTTTTTCCCACCTTGGCGATTTTTTTGGCGACCTTGGCGAGAAAATCCTTATATGGGATATACCAAATATGGAAGCTGTAATTTGATTGGTTGACCACTTTCTAGAGTTTTCTCGAAAAATCTGGGTTCCATGGAACAGTATATAAGGAAGCGCTTTCTCATTAAGGCAGTCAGTTCAGTTCAGATCTCAGCCAGCTTCGCTAGTGCTTGCATTGCTCTTGAGCCTCTTTGAGAGAGACTTGCTTCAAGTGTTATTGCTATACAGTTTGTACTGTGGATTTGCTATTGACAGCTGTTGTTTAAGCTGTGGTTACTGCTTGAATTGAAGCTGATAATTGGTTTATTGACCTGTATTTTTCTGGAACTTTCTGTGAATAAATTACTGAATTTTTGTAAGTTTGGCCTTTCATTCCCGGACAACTCACGAACCCTCAAGTACGCAACAATATATATATATATATATAATAATTATGCCAAAGTAAATAAATAAAAAGTCATCACCAACATTGCGATAAAAATTTAAAATTCGTTCATGGGAGTCCTATACTAAAACAGTACTGCCTTGCAGAAGTATAAAAATTGGGTCGTCAGTTATAAATTTTATTTCGAAACCTTTCTTTGTATTATTTTACTTTCACTATTGCACAATATTAATTTGGTTCTAATAATAATTTGGCGACTGGTGAATTGAAATTTTAATTATGTGGTGAAAGTCATAAAATATTTATGAGTTTCAAATTTTAAAAGGTGGACAACAAAGAAATAAAATGCAAAAATTTCGCATGTGTTTGCTAGTATGTATATATTACGTTGCATTTTAACTTAGCACTTTATCTGACTTGCAGTTTTCATAGCTCTGCAATGCATGTATCTTTGGCACTACAACTGTAGAATTACAAAAAGATGCAAATGCACCGTCTTAATATTTATTACTCTAGATTTTATTTTTTATTGTATAATTATCTAGAAATGTTGATTTAAACTAGTAATATAAACAAAGTGTTTGGGACCATTAATCTAAATTACAATTCATACTGAAAACATTTAAATTGATGTTCTGAATTAAACTTATTTATATGTTATTACGTGAGCTCAATATATGTGATATCATATTGTTTAACAAAATTCTACAAATTTTTGCATCATAAAAAATTATTGTTTAAAAATATAATTTGCACTATACATTTTTTGTTAATTAAACGTGAGCAGACAAAAAAATTAAAATAATATTTCTCTAATATGGACCAGTTTCAATTATTTTTTGTCGAAACTATACGACACGTGAGGATAAAAAAATAATATTTATACATTGACAATATTTAAGCACGCGGACTTAGCTCAATGGACTGATAAGAAAAAATGTCAACATTTATCTGATGAGATTATTTTACGAAAAAAAAAATATTTTTAACAGCTGTTTCTGCAGAACCTTTGCAAGCGTTATTTTAAAATTAGCAATATTTTAAAGATATATAGAGAATATGAACTTTTGTGTCATAAATTGACTAAAAAAACACAATCATAAAAAATATAATCGAAGTAAGAATTACTTTATTTTATTTTATTTATTTATTTATTTTTAAACAAACAAACGAACAAACAAACAAAAAATATTTTGGTTTTAATAATAATTTGGCCTCTGGTAAATTAGAATTTTAGTTAGTTGGTGAAATTGGTATAACATTTAAGAGTTTCAAATTTTAAAGGTAAATAAGAAAAGAAATAAAGTGCGAATATTTCGCACGAGTTTGCTAGTTAAATATAAAAACTTTAAATGCATTACATTCAGATTTCCCCTCTTTGGATCACTGAATCGGGGAAGCCAGCCCATCTGCGGAGGATCAAAATTGGTGGTACAGTCGGTAACAAAAGTCTCAGAACACTAGCAAAAATCCCTATATAAAAAAAAGTACACTTAATACAGTTTTGTTAAATAAATCCTTGTCGAATCCTGTTTTTAGACTGACTAAGAACAGGATTCGACAAGGGTTTATTTAGCAAAACCGTATGAAGTGTACTTTTATTACATAGGAATTTTTGCTAGTGTTCGGAGACTTTTGTTACCGACTGTATGTTTTAGAACAATTCTTAAGAGCGTGTTTCAGATCGTTGCCCATTGCCCACAGCATAGTACTAGTGCGACGTAAGATGCAGTTACTCACTCATTGGAATTAAGAAGATAAGATATGATTATTAGATTGAGTGTTAATTTCTTTCTTTTTTTTCAAATTAAAAGGACAATTTGACTTAGATACAATGTAAAGAGTGCAAATTTGAATTGCTAGAATAAAGAATGATTACATCAACAGTCCAGTGTAAAAACCTTTGTTAAATACGTAACACTTAAATTTAAAATTTATTAAAGCTTTGGGTAATATATCTTAAAATAAAGCATCATATAAATTTGTTATTGCCTATTTATATATATATAAACTATGCTATAAAAATAATTATTGAAATATAAATTAATTGATTTTTAATTAAGTTAATAAATCCGAGGATTTTTAATTTGCGAAAGTCAGTAAAGTGTAGAAGAGCAAAATTACGCTCGTGCAATCAATTTTTTTTAAAAAAAAGTTAAATATCAATTTAATTTTTTTATTCTTTATATCTATTGCTTTAGGTAATTTTTTATCTTTGTTTAGCAATAAAAAAATGAACAAATATTGCTTTTGCTTAAAATGATGTTGATATATATTTTATTAAAAATTAGTTGGCATAAATTTCTAGTACAAGAAATATTATATCCATGTTAAAAGAAATCAATTTGACTGATTGCTATTAATACGGCGACAGAAGTAAATTCCGCATCTAATAAGCTACCCACCGTTAAGTTCGAAATATTTACCTTCTTCTAATTTGTTAATCTATTTTATTGCGGTCAGTTAATTATATAATATTTCCAATGCAAAGATCTTCATCTTCAAATTTATATGAAATATTGCTCTTTTCTAGAATGTACAAAAATATCTGTAATTTTCGAAAATTAGAAAATCCATGGTTGATCATCCATGTTCATACTAAATTCCGATATGAAATTTTTAAAGTGAACTGAGATTATTACGTTGAAAATACTCTCAAAATGAACGTTTATACGATATTTGATCCATTTCAGCGAAAATCGTAATTTTCAAATATCTTATGAAATTTTTTAATTAGAAAATTCATTGGCAACGATGTTTACGCAGAGATCTTAAATATTAATTTAAAAGTGATTTGACCGTTTTACAGAAAAAAAAATATATATCCCTCAAAATGTACGTCCATGCCACAAATTGCCCTATTCTGCCATGTTAATGAGTTCGCAAATTTGAAATAACTGACGAAGTTTTTAAACATGAATTTTCATAGATAATTGTGTTTTTTTCAGCATCATAATTCATATTTAAAGCTAATATGACATCTTTACAGAAAAAAAAGAAATCATTTTAATGCACATTTTAGTGCAAATTTGCACTTTTTTTTTCCAATGTTAAGAAAATTATTAATTTCAAATGACCTACAAAGTTTTTAATTCAAATCAATAGGTTCCTTGCCAGTGTCATAAAGTGATATTTTAAAACTGGTCTGACCTCTCGGCGTTTATTTGTTCTTATTATATTGTGTACACAAACAAACAAACAGACAAATCTACCAACAATCTAATTAATATTCCGTAGTAATGTTTTTACATGCCCTATTTTTCCACCACTTTATTTTTAGAGTAATTTTTTCCGAGTATAATTTCAATTAAATTAGAAGAAAAGTACTCTGCTCTGATGCGAAAAATAGGCAGTTGCAAACAATACCATAGAATGTTAATTAGAATATTGATAGATATATGCTAAAATACTAACAATTTAACGAATGTTAATTAGAATATTGATAGATATGTGCTAAAATACTAACAATTTAACGAGCTAACAAACAAAAACCTAACAAACACACTATAATAAATTATTAAAAAACACTTAAAAAACACGTTAAAAAATACATTTATTAAAATATCCAAAGCTTTTCGCCTGTATACAAGAAGGTATCATCAGGGAATTTGGTTTGACACATACTTCAGAGCAGTTATATGTATTTTTCAATCACATGGTTAACAGTTAAGTTCTTACATAAAATGTATTCAACTGGAAGTCAGAGGCTGGATCTATTTCAGAAAGAGGAAGTGCTACACTTGGATGCTGGAGCTATTTCCGGATGCCGGAGCTTGGATGCTGGAAATAGCTCCAATATCCAAGTGTAGCACTTCCTCTTTCTGAAATAGATCCAGCCTCTGACTTCCAGTTGAATACATTTTATGTAAGAACTTAACTGTTAACCATGTGATTAAAAAATACATATAACTGCTCTGAAGTATGTGTCAAACCAAATTCCCTGATGATGCCTTCTTGTATATAGGCGAAAAGCTTTGGATATTTTAATAAATGTATTTTTTAAAGCGTTTTTAAAGTGTTTTTATTTAATTTATTACAATATGACACGTGTTTGTAATGCAACTCTGAACTGGAGTTTATTTAAAGACACTATAGACATACAACTTTTTTTTTAATTCCTCACACCTCAAAACGTGTAAAAAAGATACAAAATTGAGGTCAAAAATGTTCACGAAGTTCTCCATAACTATAGTATGATGGGGAACTAATGATATATTGAATCAGAAACTCGGGATAAATTAAAGATCTATCTATAAAATGCTCTTTCGTTTTAGTTAATGAATCTCTTGAAATAATCGAAAACTAATTAAATATTCTTTCTGAAAATGAGTGTCATTTTGGATTGTTGATATCAAGAGATACGTTTGTAAAGATTTAATTTTGAACTTTATATTTTATTGAAATTTCAATTAATTATATTCTTTTATCAGAAAGATGGATCAGGAAAATTATCTGTTTAATAATTGAAAGAATGAATTTTTGATAATTTCGAATAAAATATCTAAAGGAATGAAAATTTCAGTTGTTTGAACTTGTTTTAATTAAATTTTACAAATTTTGCAAATATTGACTTCTAATTCAAATGAGAATTTTCAATTAAAATTTGTCCTAATAAACTGGTTATAATTAAGTAAATATGTTTTATTAAATGTTTTATTTAATGATTCCTTTTTTTTTTTTTTTTTTAATTTACGAGTGAAACATATAAAGTTGTCTGCAAAATACTATATCACGGACTGTTTATACTTTTAAAAATCATTTTTATTTTTAAAAATTTTTTAAATCTCATTTTTAGAGATAGTTTTTTAAATACCTTGCAAGTATTTATAATAACAACACATTAGAAATATGTTAATTAAAATAAATATATTTAATTAAAATCATTTAAAACAATATTTGTATAATAAAAACACTTTAGAAACACGTCATTTAAAATAAAAATATTTAATTAAAACAATTTTAAAAGGTTATGTGATTCTAGGAACTTCATGCTGTAGAAACCAATAGTGGAAGTAAATATAGTATAAATTATCCCTAAAAGAGATAATGTTAAACAATTTTAACATTATTTCTTTTAGAGATAATTTATATTTTGCACGTAAGTACGAAACATTCTATTAATTCATAATGTACATTGAAATACACAAATCTTATCCTTTCGGATAATTTCAGTCAGGTTTACTATTTAAAATGTAATATTATTACAAATCCTATATGCAATCAGTGTTGTTTAGATGTTTTAAGTATTTTTGCCTTCATTTTAATTGGTATGTTACAGGAAATAAAAATAAATAATCAGCGCCGTAAAAGTTTTGAGAAATCCATTGAAAACAATAAAGTAATGTTGCAAAAATTATTAAAAATTCCTGATACACCAGTAACAAAATCTTTTTTTTTTCTTTTTTCAGTATTTTGTGTAAAATTTTAGCTTTCTGTTAATTAAAAATATAACGCATCATTTTACTTTAATGGGCTCTTCCCACCTGACGTCAGAGGTCACATGATATTTGAAAAACAAACAGCAGACGAAGTCGTCTATATCCGTAGCGATTTCTGAAATAACATATTTTCTTTTCTTATTTTTCGTCAATCGTATTTAATCTGTGTTATTTTTTATACAGCATCATTTTTAATACATTTTATATCATTGTTCATCACCTTTTGTTTGCTGTATACATTTACAATCATCATTTAATTTATATTTGTTATTGATGTTCATGAAGAACGTGTTAAATACTCCGATTTTAGGTACTTAAATCGTTGACAGTGCAACGTTGCACGGTGTAAAGCCATTTAGACCAGTAACTAAGTTAATTAACTTGTTTTAACACCTTTATGCAATTAAATTTAATTGAAATCATTTTAAAATTTCAAATTATAATCAATAAATATTCCACAAGAACAAGCTATTATTTATTGCTATATCAGTTAATGTTACAGTTACACTACAACATACAAAAATCATTTCTTACAGGTAAAAATAAATAAGCACAAAAAGTTTTTTTTTTTTTTTTTTTTTTTTAGTTATTAAATTTACAAATACAATTTTTCTACTGTTTACAAATGCACAATAATATTTTTATTTTTATTTATTTATTTATTTTAATATTAAATATTGACCCCTTTTGTCCTTAAGAACAATATTTAATTGAATTCGTGTCTCGGAATTCGATTTTACATTATTCACACATCACGTGATTGAGCAGTAAACCAAAATTTCAGTTTTGTTTTGAAAACTTTTTTAATGTTCTATGCTTCTCTAATTTTAAAATTTTCATTATATTAGTTTATTATCTATATATGTAAAAGAGTAAACTCACTGATTCATTGATTCACTGATTCACTGACTCAACACGGCTGTGGCGATCCTATAGGAGATAGAGTCACAATTTTTGGTGAGCAGGTTGATTTTAGGACCCTGACGCTCAGTGATACGGGATTTTGCAAAATACCCCACCCGAGGGGAACACCTTTATAAGCATAACTCGGCTCCAAATTACTTCACGGTGAAAAATTGCAGATGAAGACACTAGACTTGAATACAAAAAAAAATCATTTTCTGCGATTTTCGAATTTTGAATTTTTAACAGGGGTAGGCGCATAAGGCAGAAACACATTTATAAGTATAACTCGGCTCCAAATTACTTCACAGTGAAGAAATTGCAGATGGGGAGACTAGACTTGAATACGAAAAAATCAATTTCTGCGAATTTGGAATTTTGGATTTTTAAGGGGGAAAGGGGGTAAAAATGATTTTTGGAGATGCAGAAGGCAAAAACACATTTATAAGCATAACTCGTCTCCAAATTACTTTACGGTGAAGAAATTGCAGATGGGAAGTCTAGACTTGAATGCAAAAAAATCATTTTCTGCGATTTTGGAATTTTGGATTTTTAAGAGGGGAAGGGGTAAAAATGATTTTCGGAGGTGCAGAATGCAAAAACACATTTATAAGCATAACTCGGCTCCAAATTACTTCACGTTGAAAATATTGCAGATGGAGAGACTAGGCATAAGTAGAAAAAAATCATTTTTCTGCGATTTTGGAATTTTGGAATTTTAAGGGGGAGAGGGGGAAAAAAGGATTTTCAGGGGGAAATTTAGCAATGTATGGATTTTCGAGATTTTGTGGGGGAGTTACGAGGGGGCAAATGCGACCCCTACCCCCTTTTAAAGCTAAATTCGTTCGTGGAAATATATCGGAGCTGAGGTCACAAATTTTAGTGTGTAGCTTATTAACGTTTGTCAAACACCCATTGTAACAGAATTTTGCGAAAGCCCCTCTTTACCCCTTTGGGTGTGGGGTGGGGAATAGAAGAGTTAAATCACTGATTCACTGACTCAATACAGCCGTGGCAATTTTATGGGAGATAGACTCGCAAATTTTTGAGAGCCCGTTGGTTTTAGGAACCTAACGCCCATTAAGGTGGGATTTTGCGAAATATTCTCCGCTCCGGGGGGAGCAGAAGGCAAAAACCACCTTAAAAGCATAATTCGGCTCCAAATAGCTCCACGGTGAAGAAATTGCAGAGAGAGAGACTAGACTTGAGTGCAAAAAAAAAGAATTTTCTGCGATTTAAATTTTGGATTTTAAAGGGGGGAGGGTGTAAAAACTATTTTCGGAGGGAAATTTAGCAAAATACGGGTTTTCGAATAAAACTCTACCAATAATAGCCCAAATGTATTGAAAATCGCCAAGAGTCTTCTTGAGGATATTTCCAAAAACTTACTTTTGATTTTTTCCGATTTTCGATATTGGGAGGGGGGGGGGGGGGGGATTACGAGTTGGCAAATTTGACCCCTCTTTTAGCGCTAAATTCTTGCGTGGAAATCTATAGGAGCTAAGGTCACAAATTTTAGTGTGAGACTTATTTACGTGTGCCCGACACCCATTGTAGCGGGATTTTGCGAAAGCCTCCCTCTTTTCCCCCATGGGGGTAGGGGGGGAATAAACACGTTTCCAAGCATAACTTTGCTTCAAATTATCTGGGTAAGATTAAATTTTATGTGTGGGTTGTTTATGCATTTCCAACACGAGCTATAAAGGGATTTTACAAAATTTCTTCCTCTCCCCCTTTAAGGGCGGGGAGCGGGAGCAAAAACACGTTACTGTGCTCCAAATTATCTCAGGATAGGGGTTTTTTGATCTGTAGATTCGTTATGCGTACTCAAGACACACACTGCAAAGTGATTTTGTAAAATTCCACCATATCCTCCTTGGGGATGGGGTGCGGTAAATCCTTTTTCCATGCGCAACTCTGCTCTGAACTATCTTAAGCGATTTTTTATGCGTGGGCTGGTTATGCTTTCCAACACGCATTATAAAGGAATTTCCTGAAATTTACTCTTTCCTCCGTTTAAAGGCGATGGGGTGGGGGCAAAAACATGTTTTAAAAAGTAACTCTTCTCCAAATTATTTCAGGAAAGCGATTTTTTGATATGTCGATTGGTTATGCGTACACAACACACACAAACTACAAAAGGATTATTTGAAATTCCGCATTATCACCCTCTCCCCTCCTTTGAGGATTGGTGGGTAAAAAAACATGTTTCCACACGTAACTTTGTTCAAATTTATCATAGAATGGCAATTTTTGATGTGTGGACTGCTTATACGTATTTAACACACACTACAATGTGGTTTTGTGAAATTACACCATTCCGCCATTTAGGGGGCGATGGGGCAAAAACATGTATTCATGCGTAACTCTGCAGTAAATTATCTTAGGAAAGACCTTTTTGATGTGTGGGTCAGTTACATGTGCCTAACTGATAATATAAAGTGATTTTGCAAAATTTCCTCCCCCTTCTTTCCTTTAAGAATGAGGATAAAAAAAACACAGGGGGTGGGGCTATAAAACATGTTTTAAAACATAACTCTGCCTCAAATAATCTCAGGATCTCAATCTTTTAATGTGCCGGTTATGTACGTGTATGCAACATGAACTATAAAGGGATTTTGTGAAATTACTCCTACCCCCCTCTTAGGGGGCAAAGCGCTACCGAAGGCAATGTTTCTCCAAACTCGAAGTGTGGCGTGTGGGAAAACCGCTACCGAAGGTAGAGAGAACTTTAACTTAGATTTTGACTGATTTCAATGATTTTATTATTATCATTATTATTATTATTATTATTATTATTTTGATATGGTATTTTGAGAAATCCTTTCAATATAATGGCCAGCGAAGCGGGCAAATCCTGCTAGTTATATTCTAAACCTATATGCGCATTAATTTGTAGATTGATTCATAAGTTTTTATTATTATTATTATTATTATTATGCATGAATGTTTATATTTCAAATATGTATAATTCAAATGAAATTTTAAGATTTAAGATGTGAAATAAATTTACATGTTCCAGATGTGAAGGCAACAAATACACCTTCATAAGAAATATTGACTATCGATTAAAAGTAAATTGACAGAGTGAAAGCAGATGGTATAATCTAATAAATGACGCTCATGTGATACGCGATGAAAAATGAAAAAAAAAAAAAAAAATACTAAACACGAAGAAATAAATGTCTGCCTTTTAGTTTTTCAATTTAATATATATATTAATAAAAATAAACTCTTGTTCAATACATTTTATAAATGTAGAAAATGAAACACACGCACACACAAAAAAACCTTTCTTAATAAAGGCGTTACATGTATTTAGACGCTAACACAATACTTCCATTTAATTTTTTAATGCCAATGAGTTTAAAAATATTTGTTACTAAAGATTATTGTAATAAAATTTGAAAGAAATTTGAATTTGGAAATCTTAGTTTATATATGTGCTGTATATTTAATTAGAGTCGATTAAATTGTCCATAATGTCTGTGTGAGTTTTTCAGTAAATATGGTATTACTGACATTACTTTAGGGAAATTTCACTCTATGACACTTTTCTGAATTTTACGACTTTAAGAAAAATAATAGAAAATATCTAGACAGATAACTATTAATCTGTATAAATAAAAAATACTTCCGCTTATTCATATATACTCGCTCACGCATAAGCGCACAGGAAAATGTAGTGTGAGCATGGACTGAAAGCTGGCTTGGATCGTATGAACGTTTAGAGTACGCTCCTACTAAATTGCAATTTTTAGAAATTTGGCCCTGTTCCTTCTTACACTGTAAAAAATTACTGTAAATTTAAAGCACTTTTTTAATATAAATACAGCATAGTTTTCTGTATATTTTTACAGCTAGTTTTGAAAAAATAATTGAAGACAGGTTACTGTAAATTGTCATGTAAATCGGTATCACAATTTTTTCAAGAAGTCTTTTGGTACGTATGACATGATTTATCAACCAATAAGTGATGATGCTGGCCTTATGTGTTTTTGTAAAGAAAAGTCCTTGTGATCCCAACGCAGCGATTGGCAAAGTGCTGGCCTCTAGAGCAGGAGATTGTGAGTTCGAATACCGGGCTTTCGAAGACTGTTTGCTCCGCATGAAAAAATAAATAAAGTAAATTGTATGTGTCAAAAATAAATAAGATGCTTAGTGTTGTGGATTGCTCCCTGAACGCATGTGCAATAACTGCAGGAAATATTTTTAAAGCGTACTGTGAAAATTACAGCATACGTGAGTAAATATCGCAGCAAATTTATTTTTCTGTACTTTGTAAAAATACAGCTAAGTGAGTTGGCAATACTTTTACAAGCACACTGTGCTGTAATCTACTACAGAAATATTTTACAGTGTACTATAAAGGTAGAAAGAAGAGAGTAACGCATTCTATACATTTATTCCCAACTGCCACAATTAACATATACCAATAATATAAGCCACATTTTCGTATACAAATGTATACGAAAAATCATTGGATAATTTTGTAAGCTACGTCATGGATCTTTCTATAAGCAACCAATGAGCAAGTAATAAATTCAATACACAAAAAGTTCTTTAAACCACTTAAAAAATCTTGTTGATTTAAAGAAAAAATTTTTTAACCAACAAACTGTTTGGTTAAATAAACAAAAATGTTTTAATCAAAAATGAAAAATTTTGTTATTCTAATAAAACGGATTTCTCTCTCTCTCTGTGTATATACATATATACAGGTGGAGAAATGCTTGATTTACTCGCAAATGGCGAGTAATTTTTTAGACGTGGAGAGTATATTTTAACTCATTCAGTTTCGTTCCCGATATGTAATGTAGTAAAACAGTTCAGTTAAAAATCTCTTTTCAGGGGCATGCGGAGTGTCTGAAGGTGCAGCTACAATAGATTTTATTACCTTTTAAGTTTTTATTGTTCTATTATACTGAACACTGTATTATCAGAAATAAATTTTTATAAACCTGAAGGAATTCTATTAAATAGTCAACTCACCTTACAAATCGGACACAATCTGTTGTAAAGATTGTTGACTATATATTGTAAATTGCTAGCTGTTAAAAAGGAATCCTTGACTGGTAAGAATTTTTAAAAATATCCTACTGCTATATATATATATATACATATATATATATATATATATATATATATATATATATATATATATATATAATATAAATAATAATATTTCAAAAACAAGAAAACAATTCATATAAAATTGTTAAAAATTTAATATACAACACCATTTCAACTAAAGATTACGTATTAAAGGAAAAATAATTTACCCAATAGATAATGTAGAAAAGAAGAACAATATGAAATAATAACTGTAAAATAATCCCTGAAAAACAGCCATAAAGTAATAAAGGATACTTACGAGTGTGTGCTGGCGAAAAATTACTAGATTATCTGAAACTAACTGCTTACTTAAAATTATTATAAATGAGAATAATCAAGTGTAATTAAATTTGACTTGAGATTTGATTCACTTAATCTAAATACTGCATTTACTGTTATACAGCTAATGGAATTTTTCGATTAGAAAATTACGATCTACAAAAAATCTAGAAATTGTATGATTAAAAACATAATTAAAATCTCGAAAGAATGGGAAAATTCTACAATGCAAATATTTAAAAAAGCAATTTTTTTTATTAATTTGCCTGGATTGATTTTGAACTCAAGCTGTTATTCGCAGCTCAACGATTTATCTCGGCAACATAATTTCGCGATTTTCACAGACAGAAGTGACAAGTTTCTTTGTGTAATACATTCATGAATGCACAAAAACTTACACACAGAGAAGATGTTGATATAGGGATGAAAACAGACAGGTCTTTGCTTGATGTCGTCCGTGAGGTTGAATCTAAAATGTGTCCTGGCACATATTTTAGAGAGTTTTTTAATGTAGAGAACAAAATATTTTAGCTAGCGAACGCTATCTGTATAATCTGCACTTAACAAAAACACTCGGCTACAGACGGAGAATTAAAAAAAAAGATGAGACTATTAAATTTGTTAATACCGTCACGAGTCTCAAACGGTTACAAGAAACCACAAATTTTTCAGCACTGAGATGGAACAATAATTAAAAATAAGAATTTTAAAGAGCTTTTTACCTGTTTGAGAATAAAATAAATAAAATGAAGATTTCGTTTATGAATATTAAAATTCGGGAAACATTACAGATTATAATGATGATAAGAATAATAATAACAGGTTGTATTACAAACTTAATTTCAATGGAATTGGAAAAAAAAAATATATATATATATATAATAATTTGTAGATAATTTTACTTACTTATATTTTTTAAGCAAGTGTTGTAGAAAAAAAGCAAGCACACTGAGAAAAAAAATATATATATATCTATACCGTCTTCCTCTAGAATGAATAAGTGGCCATTTTCTTAATCCCTTAACTAGAAATATAGATTTCCGAACTATGCGAATAAGGCACTCCAATAAACTGAATAGACGAAATTGTCAAGAATTTCTTATTTACACATTTCTAGATGGTGAAACAATATTCTGAATATTCCGAATCTTTTGTATTGCGAGAAATTCTCGCTTGATTTTCTAGATTTGGGTCATACACCAAGATTATAGTTGCTGAAACCCGCCTCTTGTAGTCTCATTTATTTGCAGAGATTTTTAAATAACTTTGCCCTCGAGGATATAGGCAAACGCTCTAGAATTCTAATAGGGGCTTTCTTTAATTATAGAAGTCACTTTTCAAGGGGACTAGAATTTATAAGGATGGCATGGAACTATTTTTTCTAGAGCCACAATTTAGATTCTAGATTCAGTTACATAATTTTTTCTCGCTGCACAACTATTTAAAATGTTAATTAGTTTTCAATATAGATCACTAGAATTACATATTATCTTCTAATAAAACATTATTTAAAATGAGCTTTTCAATGTTTAAACACCTTTTGAGTTAAATATGTCAAGAACCTTAAAATTTTAATTAGGGTATTCTTCCTTAAATGGTACTTAATTAGTGAAAATTTAAATCATTTCCACAACTTCAAACAACTTAATTGCAAATGTTAAATGAGTTACAATTCTTGAATATCTTAAATTTTATAACTGTTAGAGACTCAATTCCTTTAGGTTAATTGATTGACATAACTCTCTTTAATTAAAACCCTGGCTTAAATAATTGGACTGATTTTCTCTTTCTTTATTTTTGATAAGGAAATACCGAAAAAGGTATTTTAACCGTAAAAAAAAAAAAAAAAAAAAAAGATGAAAAATTTTTGTGACAGTTAATGAATTTATTTTAATACGCACAGAAAATTATTATTTTCTAACTCTAATTTTGAATATTAATTGTTGTTAAAAAATAAGAGTATGATTTTGAAATGAAAGTAATTCTTCGAATAATGATAGAATAGTTTTTGAAAAAAAGTGGGACCATCTAAGCTCTGTTTTTTTTTTTTGTATTCTGGATTGTCATCATAACTACTTCTTTTATTTACTGAATATAAATAATTGACAATAAGTTTGGTTGCATTATGTCTTTATGAATAAATATTATTTCAAATTACTACATAATTGTAATACTAATGACAAATTAGAAATATTTTTAAATAAAAATTTTCAAATAAAAATGTATAAAATTAATAAACTACATGTAAGTGAGCAAAAATATGAAAAATATTTTTTTGAAAGAACCTTTAATTAAAAGTAATATTATATGTTTCGTCAAATTAATTAATATTGTTACTTTATATGAATATAAAGAAAGAAAGAAAAAATTAAAATACACTAAAATACAATACAAAAGATTTATCTTTTCACAAATTGAATGTTTTTATTATATTTTTAAATGTACAACTATAATAGCCAAACGTTTAGAAAAATGCTTCTCGTCCGCATTTTTTCCCCACAGGAAGAAAAAAACTGTATTAAGTTTAGAGTATTTCTAATCAGCTGGTTATAAGCTACTTATATTACGGACTGCACAGTTCAAATCTTGTTATAAAGCATAACAACGTTGCTAAACACTTTCAGATTTGCTGTGGTCCGATTCTTTTCCATATATCTACCATTATATTTAGACAGCAATTTTCTCCTTAATTAATCTTGAAAACATCCTATTGATAACACTCTTAGTAAATTGTCTTTTCATTTCTTCTGAGCTCATAAACATTTATTGTTTTATTCTTTTCCACTTTTTATTTGCTAATGTTTAACTTGATTGCTTTTGTTATTTATCTTCAACAGAAAAGACTGAACTCATCAGCCCGTTATATACCCATGTTCAAGCACAGAGGAAGATACGTAGCGCTGTCCATTGCTAATGACAAGATCCAATGTATTCAAAATCTATTGATGATTATTTTATAAATATAATTGTGGAAGAGTTTGAGGTTGGTGTGTTGGTTGGGTTTTACGTCGCACTAATGCTGCGCAGATGAGCAATTGGTGACGGTCTGGGACACACCCCTAGAGGTGGTCCGGAAACATGCCATCACAATTTTGATCCTTGACGGAAGAGATGGCTCTGCCGCTTCGGTGAACCCCAGAGGTATAATTTTCGATGAGAACATGGTGGATATTGCGGCCACGATAGATTTTACGTGCACCAGACACCATTAGTGTACACGATGGTCTTTGGCCGACTCGAGTACCGAACCCGCAATCTTCAAATTACGAGGCTGGAGCTCTACTGACTAGGCTACCTCGGCCCGGAAGAGTTTGAGGAAAAGGCAGACTGTAACAACACTGAAAATGTCATTGAGGTATTCTCCTGTTCTGAACAGTAAGACCTGACTTTTGAAAAAAGGGCGTCATACGTATTTACTTATTTCATATCCAGATAATAATGAATTGGAACGACAAACAGCGATAAAACTATTTCTGAAATCGCTGAGAAGAACAGATTTGATTTTAATTGCTTAATTATACCTATATTTCGCAAAGAAATGTCTTAAGTTTTTAAAAATCTTTCATATCACATCTATAAAATTGTTGGCGCAAATTTGTTTTATGACTGACACTAAGAAAAAATACTTTTATACGCTGCTGTAAATCAAATGACATGAAGAATGAATGAATGATGAATTTATGACATTATTTAATATCTTCTTTAAAGGTTATAACTTAAGATTTTGAATTTGTTTCAATCTTCAATCTTGTTCAAGTGAAAATGCCCTTCTAATAATAATAATAATGAAAAAAAAAATCATTAATATTACCTGACGCATATACTCTAGAAGTGTGAGAGTCAAAATTGTTTTGGAAGCAATGTGATGATGCGCTTTTTGTTTAACCTCCTGCATATATAGCTTGACACTGTAAATGTAGGAGACAGAAATAGCGATATAACAACGATATAGCGATAAGACAACGATATAAATTTTAAAGCATTTTGTTTAGTATTTACTAATGAGGGGTGCTTGTTTTAGAAAAGAGGGCTGCCATCGGTTAAATATTTTTCCAGAAATATTCTTTATTATGGGTGTTTAAGCATTTTAATAAAAAAAACACATAAAGCATTCACTTTGTTATTTCTAACAACAAAGTTTTATTAAAATTTACATTTAAATTCAAATTCATGTCTTTTACCGATATTTAATATTTAATTTGCACTCATTATTATACAAATTAAAATAAATTTATTTCTACGTCAATAAATGAACATCGATGACTGAATTGTGTTTATTCTCAACAAATACGCATAACATCGTATTATCCTTTCACAGTTGAGGCTATATTGTTTGTTGTTGTTTTCTACAAATTCCAGTAAATATGGTCAATTTAGCTGTTTCTCTTTTTATAATGTACTTTATGTTTCCAGCATGTAAATCAATATTTCAGTAATCAAGATTTTATATATATATATATATATATATATATTCACTTTCTCTTAGATTTGGATATTTACTTCCTTTTATAAATGGTAGATAAAGTATTGTTTTAGGTAAAATTTTCGAAAATGTATTTCTGTTATATTTAAACATTTTGCAGTCCCCTGAATCCAAATATCGTGTTTTAGCAGTTGGTCTGTTTTTGTGCCTGCCTGTGTGTCTCAAATTTTCCTTGAGATCAAGCAAATTGTTCGTGTAGAGGGACACCTAAGATAATTCAAATACATTACGTTTTGGGGGAAATTGCAGGTAAGTAGAGTTTAACGCCTATAGACTGCACTAAACCAAATGAAACGAATATATATAATTTGTAATAGAGATAGTCAACTGAGAAAAAAAAATTTGTGTATGTAGAAGCCTCACCTCACAGCCCCCCTGTGGGGGAAGTCCCCCCCCCCTCGAGGGGAGTAAATTTTCATGATGGGTATCTTTCAAAAGAACTCGCCAATACCTTTAAAACGAATGGTTGAACCATCGATCTGCGATAATTTAAAACAAAGTTATCGATTTTTTTCATTTTTAATGAAAAAAAAAAAAAACTTAGATTTTTTTTTTTTTGAGAATAAAATGGACTTTTTTTAGATATTTAGTGTTATACTACTTCTCTAATATGGAAATTGTCTGCATTATCATAAAAATTAATTTTTTTAAATAATAATTTTAATAAATTATTTTTTAATAACCGAATTAAATTTTATATAAATCTATGTGCATTAATGAAACGGGGGGTTGAGGGGGCGTTAGCCCCCCTCACACAGAATTAATTATCATATAAACTCTTCCGAAATTTCCGAGTATTAAATTTCAGAGTTTGGACACCTAACGTCACTAAACCAAACGAAACGAATATGTAATTTTTATATATGTAAAAACATATTTTGTGTAGAATATAGTACGGAATTCATTTACTGTTTGTCTACAGGACTTCACAAAGTACAAGCTTATAGTGCGACAATACATGAAAATTGATGGAAGTGTCTTTCTGTTTGTGATGTGTGTTATTATTATAGAAATATATAAATTAGCACCATGTGGTGTGCACATAACTTTCAGAAGGTATACAGCTGCCAATATTTAAGTAATAATATCCATATTTTTTTTATTGTTAAAGTACTTTACTATAGAATTTTATCACGTCCAGGAAAGCTGTTGAGAAGTTGAAATCATTTACTCATAGCCATATAGTAAATAATGTATTTTTTAAAGCTAAATGTCCGTCGCTTAGAATTTTCTATATTTACACGTTTTAAGGTCTCCTGAACACTGAAGTGAAGTTTTTAAAGTTTGATCTTTGTCTGTGTCTCTTAGAGTAAATTAAAAACAAATAATTTCAGACGACTCAAATGTTGTATTTTCAAGTTAATAAGTTTATTACTAGAAAAGTTTGATCAAGATTTATAAGTTTCAGTAAATGTTGCGTGTGAAAGTTTTCTGAATAACTTTAAATAAACTTTAGAATTTAATATCCGATTTGAATTCTATATAAATGTAGGTACAATTTTCCTGGAGTAACCAACTATATCATTCGCAAGAACATCTAAGTGATTGTTTATATAGCAATTTTATAGAAAATCGTTAGACTTGTTTACGAGATATGGACTTACGGTCCCATTTCTGGTTTTCGATGTCCCACTTCTGGTTTTTCTGTTTCCCCCAAAATTCGGAAATTTATCTGCACTCCAGAGTCTGTCTCAAATCTGAAATTTCGTTGTTCTATCGTTATTAGTTTCGGATATATGGTCAGAAAATCCCCCTCATACATACATACACACATACATACATGCACACACACTAGCCAATTTCTAAAAACTACTTTTTTGAACTGAGGAGACCTTAAAATGTGTAAGTTAGGTGAAAACTCGATATCGAATTTTTGAACCGTATGCAGTACTTCTATTACCTACGGTAGTCAGGTAATGGAAGTAAAAATAGGAGAATAAAGCTCATTATAATAACAAAAATATATACATAAAGGGACAAATAAAATGCTTTTACATTTGTTACAAAAGTAAGTGCATCAATTAATATATGTGATAGTTTCATTTATTTACATTTCGTAATAGCAATTCAATTTAAAAATTTATTTCGAAATCTTATATATGATGGTTGCACAGACTTCATTATAAGAGTGCGGACGTTTTTATGTGTCGTTATTCTCAATATAATGGCACCCTCATGACCACTAAAGCATTATGAATGTCATTAGCTGACAACATAAACTTTCCTACGGGAGTTTAAGTTTTGAGTATTTTATTTCATTTCACAATTTATAAGTGAACTAGAATGGAAAATTTGTTTACTGAACTAAATATATTTTAAGTGAAAATATTTTCCTTAAACATTAAAACTGTTTAGTATAAAAGTTTTACTATAAATTAATAAACTTTATCCTGATGCATGTTTACAAGAAATAAGTTAATTAGAATTCTTTTAATTGTTATCTTTTCAGCGTAAATACGTCCATTAAGTATTATTACCAACGATACACGTTCATATAATTTTAGGAAAAAGTACATATAATATATTTTTATAAAATTGTCCATTGTAAATTACATTTCATTCTGTTATATGGTAATATGTAATTTCATACTACTTCTACTAATAAAAGTATATTTTTGCGCATAGATTTAATATGTATGTTTACATAATTTATATACAACAAGGCTAAAAATTACTGTAAAATTTTTGTTCAATGTTTAACCGTGGTCATTGGATTATATATATATATATATATATATTCATGATTTTGTATGTATTCAATCACTTTTTCTTTTTATATATAAATTATTCGTTACCGCAGTAAATCTTTATCATTTGATGAATTAACGTTGAATATCAAATGAACGCTTCTATTTATTTTATAAATAAATGGCAGGGAATTTGTTGATAGTTCTGTATATATACATTAAAAAAAAAAAAAAAAAAAAAAAGAATAAGTGAAATGTTTTGGAAAGGGTTAATAACTGTTAATAATAATAATAACTGTTAATAACCTGTTAATAACTTATGCAGAACCTAAAAGTGCATCAATACATTGCTAAATATTTCCTTTAACTGAATAATTTTCTAAACCTTATGATGTGAATTTAATTGAAGAAGATGAAATTTTGTTCTCTAAACATATAAACAAAACTGCCACGCCGGAGTTTTTTTAAATTATGAATTTGGTACCACTGTTTCATAAAAAAAATATGGTGTGCATAAAATTTATTATAAAATTATGCAGGCAAAGTGCAGATTTACCTGCAAAAATATATTATCAATTTTATTTTTTGTAAATAGTGGAATGAAAATAATATAAAAATAGCCGCCTGTGGAAGTCCTGTATAAACAACTTAAACTAGATTATTGTACTGAGTATGATATCTCGTGGCCGAGTTTTGGTTGCAAAGTTAACTACATTCCACAAAAATAGTACCTCATGGGAATTATCAAAGAAATGGGTATATTCTCTCCATGTAGGATTAAAATTGTTATATCATATTTCTGGACCGCCTCAAAGGATGAAACCCAAACTATCGCCATCTGCCCATCATTCCATTAGTCCATTCATAGTTCTATAGTGGCATTAAGCCCACTCACTCTCGTTTAATCCGGTGTCTGGCCGCAACATTAAATGAATCCATGATTTGATTAATTAAATTAAGGATAATCACGGAATGTATACGTGTAAACTGTTCCTTAGTGCACCCATTGGAACTATGAGTGTGTAAACGGGCTTCTTCTACTCTAGGATCATGTTTGACGCGACCGCCATACAGGATGATTCTTGAGGTTTGAAGAGGTATGAAATTGATTGACAGGTTGTGGAGATCCAGTCATTCTCTAATCTTTTATTTTCTCTCGGCTACAAGAGTTTATCACCTATATTTTAACACTGCATTCATTAAGTGCGCACATGAGCATATGACTATATATATAATCATAAAAACAACTTTGTGAAATTTATTTTTTCTATTGATGAATAAAATTTGGCCAACATTTTTACCCGCCACAACGTTGTTTGTAAACTAATAGACGTTTATATTATTTTAAAACCTTTTAAATTTATTACGTTGAACTCAATATGTTATTTTCTAAGACTGATAAAACAATTCCTTAAACATATATTTAACATTCTGTGCTCAATATTCATTCTTGGGAAACCCATTCTAATTCTTTTTTTAAGATTGTCTTAACACGCTTTCTCTTTCACCTTTCTCTCTACTTTCATATTATGAATCTTTCATTAATTTATCTTATCGTCTTATCACGCTTTCGCTTTCATCTTTCTACTGCCTCTCTCTAGTCTTTCATATTATAAATTTTTATAAATTTTTACATTCAATCTTACAAAGTGTGTTAAAAAAAAAAAAAAAAATCAAAGAAAACATTGAATATATTTTTTGTAATGAAAAAATAGGATAACAGATTTCATGTTCTCGTGCTTCATAAGGCTAAAATCACAAGTATTGAAAAAAAAAAATATATATGGAAAATCTTTTCCTGTTTAAGTGATAAAAATCTACAAAAAAAGTAAAAAATAAATAAATAAAAATCATATGCAAATATTTAGTTGCTTAACTGTGTAGTCTATAGTCGGTTTAATCGTTTAACGTCTGTTAAACTATTTCTTTAAAAAAACTGCTAAAATAAATTCAAAAATGCTGTTAAACACGTAGCTGATCATAGATAAGTAAAAAAAAATATATATAATTTTAATTTTTGAGAATTTTTGAGTTTGAAACAACTTTATAGTAATATGATTAAAAAAAAATAAAAATTAATATAATGAATAAATAAATAACTTTGTAACTAAACATTATAAATCCTAAAACTCCGCAACAATTATTTTGGATAAAACATATACAGACATTTTCATCAGGTGAAAAAATATGGCATCAGTGCATCATTAAAGCGGCAAGTTGTATTCACACCTATTATAAGATTTAAAACAACTTCTCCTTGTGGATTCCTCTGAAGTACCTTCTGTTAAATGTTACCATCTGTTAGAGTAGTTACGCTATCTACCGAAGAAAGAATAGACAAAAGTATCAAACATTATTAAAGCTTGAAAAAAATATTGAAGAATGTTGCACAAAAAAATGTAAATGTTTGGTTTCAGTGCTAAACAAACGCAGTATAGGGTTTATATATATATATATATATATATATAATCCGTTTCACTGTCATCTATCATGTCGAATAGTGTCTAGAACTATACAAATAGAATCATTTTTATTATAATTATTTTTTTATTATTATTGTGTAATTAAACGTGCAATAAATACTTCAGTAACATTTAGAATAATTATTTTAGGCAAATACGCGACAAAACATACGGAAATAGGAATAATCGTAAGTAAATTAACATAATAATCTCCTAACACCTTTTCTGGGAGCTACACAGATTACGGCCTCACAAGCCCTGACGCACACAGCGATCTCACTCTCTCCCACATCTCGCAATCGTATTCGGTGTGAAATGGGAATCGCATGCGTAGATAAACAAAAGCACTTACTTTTAAAATCAATAATTAAAATTTCCCAACACATTCATCCAGCGAGCGATGCATTTTTATCTGCACATAAAGTTAAACTTAAAACATGTATAACATACATAACATAATACAAATTAAACGTAAAAAAAATACATAAAATTAAGAAAATAATGAAAAATTTTCATAATAAAATGTAATTTTTCTGCAATAACAACTATTGTAAAAAATTAAAAATAAAAAGTTCTGTTTGAATATAATTCAGTTCAATTACATTGTCTTTTAATAAGACCGTAACAAAATGAAATCTTAAATTCAGGTGCCAAGATTTATTAGAGGATCTGGCACAGATTTATTAGATGATCTAAAGGAGCCGCATGTGCGTGAATAAACAGGAGCACTTGTATTTAAAGTGAATTAGTCGCTTCCCAACGATTATTGCAATGCCATATATTTAATTAAAAATTTTTACAACCTGGACATTCTTGTTATTTTATCCCAGAAGTAAAAACTTTGAGATATAAACAGCATAAATATAGTAGTGCATTAAAATTCAGATACATATATACTACCAAATATCCATTTAAACTCTCAAAAACAAAAACACGATAAAATGCAATACAAAGATTTATCTAAAAAAATTGGAATCAATTAATTTCCTCTGATAACAAGTATGTTCCATTTTTCTTTCAACGTAAGAAAATGTAAGCAACGTGAAATAAGGAAAAAACATATTAAAAATATGAATTAAACAAACTAATTCTATACCTAGTAAAATATATCAATTCTGAAAAATAAAATGACTCAGAAAAATATTTAAGTTTTCCTTGCATTCATAAATAAAATTATAGTTAAAATATGAAATGTTTTTTTTTTTTTTTTTTTTTTTTTTTTATAAATTATTCTATGAAGCATAAAACTTTAATAAGAATAATTCACGGATTAAAACTATTTAAAACATGAAGTAGTAATATTTTTAAAATATATATTTGTTTAAAATATAACAAACAGATTTAATTAATTTTACATTTTTAAATATGTTTTCAACTAGAAAAATATCGTATAATAATTTATTGTAAATTTCTATAGAACTAAACTTCAGTAATCATAAAATACATTTATTATGCTATACATTCTGCATTTCTAAGTAAAAGTTTGTTTAGGTGGTAGGCGTCAACTTGTATATTTTTTTTTCTTGCTTAACTATATCTTTAAGAAAAAACTCATTAAATTAGAAATTTCGCTCACGCATTTTGTAATACTGATATATTTTATTTAACAATTTATATCTTTTGCTGTGACATTTTTATTAATGCCAAAGAATTTTCTAATATGGGAATATAAACATACTGCGGTTTAAATTTGGTACATTTTGTTTTCTCTGTGAAATGTTAGCTTATAATATCATTAAGCTATAATGTTAAAAATGTTTAAATGCCTATGATTAATGATAGTTATTATACTTATTTCTTTAAAAGGTGTGTTTTTATTAAAATAAAATAAAATAAATAAAAATAAATAAAAACGTTTAAATCGTTAAAAATCTACTGAAAAAAGTGAAATGATATTTAAAATCCTTATTCACCAAATTTTAAATTTTAAATTGTTTGAAATTTTTTATATCTTCATCATAGTCGCTATCGGTTATGTCTTTTGAGCAGATTTTTATTTTTCTTTTTTTGTTTAAGTACACTTATAATTTAAATCTTATTATGTTTGATAAAACGAAATGAAGATATTCTAACTGAACATTAATTCAACTAATAATTGTCCACAAAAGTCCAATCTTACTTCTTCTCAAAAATCCGCCCTCTCCAAATTAAATTCCGCTCCCAATTTGATTGTCACCAAGGCTGACAAGGGGAGGATAAACAGTTCTGTTCAGCAAATCGATTTATATTCTTAATGTTGAGTCTATGCATAATTCAGGGCCCTATTCGAAACTTAAAAAAAGATCTTTCTAATGATCATCTTGATCAAGTTAAATACCTCGTTAACATTTTGGTTATTCTTAATGATCATACCAAACGCGTGGTGATCATTTCCACTGCTTACTGTGCTCGTTTCCATGCTCTTCTGAAAGTCCATAAACCCACTCTCTGCTTCCGGCCTGTTGTGTCGAATATTGGAACGTCTTCTTATATTCTTGCTCGCTTTTCTCAAGATCTCTTTTTCATTTAACTAGTACTAATCTTCATATAGTAAAAAATTCGTATGACTTTGCGGACAAACTTAAATGCAATATATTAAAATCACACAATCAACTGATTGGGAAGAAAATCACTTATTGAAATTTATTTTTCCGACTGAGTGAAAATAATGCCTGGACCGGGAGTCGAACCCCAGATCCCTGACTTACAAGGTCAAGGCTCTACCAATTGAGCTATAAGTGATTTCAATAAGTGATTTTCTTCCCAATAAGTTGATTGTGTGATTTTAATATATTGTATTTCTTTCCCATTGTTTAATGGTGTTTTCCTTTTCCTGCGGCTTATTTCTGTCTAGCTATCTGCATGATAGACCGGATGTTTCTGCCTAAAGGTTGTCTGAGTGAGTGATGTCCACCGGTTGTCGGCCTGGATAGCTCAATTGGTAGAGCCTTGTCCTTGTAAGTCAGGGATCTGGGGTTCGACTTCCGGTCCAGGCATTATTTTCACTCAGTCGAAAAACTAAATTTCAATAATTTAAACTTAAATGCATCTCTCCCTGTAAGTATACTATGATTTATTTGGATGTTAAATCCCTTTCTACAAAAACCTCATATTCAAGGTGCTCTGGCTTCTTTAGGGAGGAGATTACATGAATCCCATTATTCTTCTATTGAAATTGAGGAGCTTGTGAATTTAGTTCATTTATGTATCAGGTAAACTGCTTTCATTTTTAATGGTACTTATTATTTTCAAAATGAGGTTATGGGAATGGGCAGTCCTCTCTCTTTTTTGCTGTGCGACATTTATATGCACTATTTTTAAGAAAAGCTTTTCAGTGTATATAAATTTCCTCACTTGTTCAAGGATGACACTTTCGTTCTTGTTCCCTTTAATGTTGATTTTTCCAGTATACTATTGGTCAGTTCGATTGACCCCTGTATTCAATTCACTTTCGAGATTGAAAAGGATTGTTCTTTTCCATTCCTTATTTTTTTCTGGCTAAAGACAGTGATCAGTTCTCAACCACTGTCTTTAAAAAACATTATATTTCTCTCTTCCGTCACATGCTCTCTCTAACCACACCGCTCAACAAAAAATGTCTCCTTCTATACTTATATTTTTCGTGCCTTACAAAATCCTAAAAGATCTGCTCCCAATTTGAACGATCACAGTCTCATCCTAGTTGATATACCTTTTTATTCATCACTTTCTTTTAAAATTTCTAAAATTATTTCACCGTTTGGTTTTAAAGTCATTTACAAACCCGTTAACAAAATTAAAATAGCTTCTCTTAAAGATCTCAGTCCTACTGAAAACCGTTCTGGCATTTATTTTATCCTTAGTTCGTCGTACAATATAGGTTACACTGATCAAACGAGGCGGCATATGAAATGTAGAATAAACGAGTACCATCGTAATGTACGTAATGAAGAGATCACGAAATCTTCTATTGCTTCCCACTGCTGGGCTCATTGTCATCGTTTTGATTTTATTTTAACTAACATAATTCCCTCTCCTGTCTCCTCTTCCCATTTGGATATCCATGGAGCTTTTTACATATTTAAAAATTCGAAAAACCATGTTAATGATATTTCTTCCACTTCGTTCTTGTCTGATGCTTGGGAATTACTCACATAAGTTCGATTTTCCTTTAATTGATATATTATTTATATTTATAAATTTTGTTACACGTTTTAATGTTATTTATTTACTTATTTTCTTCTTTTATTTCATAATTCTGCTCACACCAGCATTTTTATTTCCTTTCGTCTTTATATATTTTTGCTCTTCCTTCAAAAAAGTGTTGTGCGCTGCCGCTTTGACTGCGGCACTCGTGCCTATTTTTTCGCCTTACGAGAGTCTTGTGTTCTTTAGACACGAAACAACTGTTGCAAATTTATTGCATTTTGTGGTGTTTTTTCAAAGTTTTGTAATTATTACTTTAGATCTCCAGTTCTGCAGTATTTTCTTATTATAAAAGTTTTGCATGTTTTTTTTTAAATGTATTACCTATTTATTTATTTACCTATTACTTACTTATTCATTTATTTACTTTTGGCATCTTTTTTGTTTTCTGGTAATAATTTAAAAGTTAAAGTGAAGTTTTTATTCAGTATATTTTTGACTAATTATCAGTTTGAACTAAACAATACGGCGGGAGCTAGATTTCGTCTTGATTAATAAATATACTAATTTTTGTAGCAATCGGTTGAGGGGTGTCGCTATGCATAGCGAACTGAAAATTCTAACAAATAGACAAACTTTCACACATATATATATACATAAATATATATATATATATATATATATATATATATATATATATATATGTGTGTGTGTGTGTGTGTGTGTATATATATATATATATATATATATATATATATATATATATATTATCCAGGTAACGATACTTCAATCAGTTTAGTATTAAGTATAAGTTTTAGCTAGTGCATATTTTTAATTCTTAATGAATATATTTGAAAACTTAGGAAATTATTATTATGAAATACATTTGTTATTTACTGAGGAAGCATGTAGTAAATATTTACCAGTATATTAATTTTTAATACAAATTATTCAAATTATAAATTCAATCTTATGCAAACTTATTAACAAATGTCACGATTATGTTTTCGACAAAATCACATACTACATTTCGTTTGCATATACAATGGTCGCAATTATGCTTATATAACGTTTCAACTTTATTAAAAATTATACATTTAGTTTAATTTTGGAGTGGGTACCGAATAATAATTTAACCTAAACATAATTTAATATCAGTAAATATTCCTTACGACTAGGCAAAATTAAGTAAATATGAAAATGTTGATATTGATTTATGTTCTCTAAATTGTTAAAAATAAAAAAAATACGTAAACTATAAAATTGACCCTTTCAGTTCATTCCAGCAACTAAGAAATTTCAGAAAACAATATTTCATTTTTTTTTTTTTTTTTTTTTTTTTTAATTTAAAAGAAAAATCCCTAAACACTTTTTGTATCTCTTACAGTTTTATAAATCAATAGGAAATCAGCGATAATGTTAAGTAATAAATTAGGCTATTTTTTTTTATATATTACCAATATGTTTCCATATTTTTAAAATATTACGTAAATTTTGTGTCACAAATACACGATTCACAATTTTCTTGTTATTTAAATACAAAAATGGGATACATCAATACTTGTTGTTTGAAAAAATTTTGAAATAGAATGCATACAGAATTGATTTATTTTTAATCTATATTTAATTTTTTAGTGTTAATTATAGTATTTTTCTAAAACTCGGTTAGTCAACATGTTTTCCAAATGAGTTCTATCACGCAAAATACACATCAAGGATTTTTAATTAAAAATACAAATAAAAAGGAAACTTTTATTTCTTTTAATAAAACATTAAAGTCTTTTGACTTGAATGATGTTAATTTTTAAAAGTTAAGGTACTCATTCAAAATTCTATTTAATTTTATGTGTTGTAACAGTAATGATTTTTATTTATTTATTTATTACAAAACTTAAGTATAACTTTTATTATTGTCTTTAAAAGGCAAACATAAATATTTTAAATGTGTTCTTCGTTCTTCGAAGTCATACATTAAAAACAAGAAAAAAAACTCCACATACTTATAATTTCAATTTAACGACTAAAGAAATGTTTTGCAAAGTGTGATTTTATTTTATTACTGAATCAGAAAATTAGGAATAATAACAATTCTGATTTATATATATTCACAATAAGGTTTTATTAATCGAAAACAAAAAAAATTTCTGGAAAGTTCTTAAGCATTTAATTTTTTATAATTTTTTAATAATTTGAAAAACATATTATGAAAATTCTCGATGATTTTTTTCGACTAAAATGTGATTCTAGACTTGCTTAAATATGTATTTATTTAAGATTTTTAATTTTAAAGAATTTTACTCTGTTTGAATAAAGATTTACTAAATAGATTAACTTAAATTGATTTCAACAAGAGTAAATCTAAAAGAAAAGAAAAAAAATTCACTGTTTATTTTTCACTTTTTGAACACTATATGTAAGGAAAGTATTGTAGTCATGATTTACAAAATGGATTTTGTATCATGCATAGCTCAAAAAAGAATAGTCGTAGAATATTGCAAATTTATACTTGGGAATATTATCCTGTCCAGTAGTATACCTCCAACTTTAGTTTTCATGTGAGCTCCCTTATTTGAAATAGCTACGATTTTACACGAATTTTCGTGATGTATGTGTGTGTGTGTGTGTGTGTATGTATGTGAGTGAAGACGATAGCGTCTTAATGCTTTATCCGAATGAGCTGAAAGTTGATTCGCATATTATAGATCCCCATAGCACAAACCCTATTGAATTTGATGAATCTAGCACTTGCAGTTTCTTTTATAAGGACACCAAGAAAAATTCTTTATCAATATGGCCTGTGGGGCCAAATATTTAAAAATGTGATATCGTCTAAACGCCTTATTACACTGAGTAAAAATTTATACACATATTATAAGTCACATTTGCATGAACTGTATAAATTTTGGTGAATTTAACACTTACAGTTTCTTTTACAGGGACACAAAGAGAAAACATTTATCATTATGGCCTATGGGACCAAAATTTAAAAGTGCGATAGCGTCTGAACGCCTTAATCAATTGAACTGAAAATTGATATGAATATTATAAATCACTGTTGCACTAACTATAAGCAATTTGGTTAATCTAACATTTATAGTTTTTTACGGGTATACAACAAATTCTTTATCATTATAATCTATGGGCCCAAAGTTCAGTAGCGTTAAGTTAAACATCGTGTACTATATGGAGAAAGTTACTCAAACACCCAATTACAATTTTCTCTCTTATGTTTATTTAGCAACTCTTTTTACTTTATTTTATCTACAAAACTGTTAACTACTTAATGTTCAGAAAGTCGAGTGAAGTCACTCCAGATTTTTATTTAATGTAAGCCTTCATTGAATATATAACGATTTTTACATACACTCCTTCTCATATTTATAAGGACACTTTATATTTTGATATAACTAATGTAAAAATAATTGTAAACAAGAATATATTAAGTGCACTTAATATATCTAGTATTCTAAAAACCAAAACTGTTATAATTTTTTTAATATAAAACAAAATTGATAAAAAATAATGCAAAATGTGATTTTCTCCACGTTTTTAGGTGTTCATAATTATAAGGGCAATCCAGATTTTTTCGTTTTATTTAACTTACTAGCGGATAAGTTACAGTTGACATGTGAATTTGTAAACTACTGGGCTAGATTAATTCATATAAAAAGCCTTCAATTTTTCTTGGACGGACATTACTGATAATTCTTCGAAAAAAAGAACGCTCAAGTAGTGAAGTACGATAAATGTATTTTTTAAGTGGAAGGATAATTTCAATCCGCCGAATTTCTAATGAAATTCGAACGTCTAAAATTGCTGAAGGAAATGTGATCAAGCGTTGAACTGCTGGTTCAATAGGATAAAGATCTGATGCAAAATGAGAGTTGTTTTACAGAGATCGAAGACTCATAATTCCTCTTACTATTCTACTCATAATGACTGCTGCTGAATTTGCTCGTAATTTTTCACGAAAGTTTAGGGTCCACATTTATGCATGTTTAAAATAATTAATAATATGTTAAAATGAATAAAAAACCTGTAATAATCAATCAGCATTTAATAGGGGGAATACGTCTGTGTTAAAGGTGAATAAAGACAATATTAAATGGAAAAATGTTGCATTTTTGGATGAAAAATATTTTATTCTTGATTAACCAAATGGTTTTAACAGTTACTGGCATGATCTGAAGCTAGCGAAAAACAGAGCAGATTTTTTAAAGGCAGATATGAATCGGGCACTTGAAAGGTTGATCTATGGTGCTCTGGGGAGCTGCTTCTACTGAAGGCAGAATTAATTTAGTAATTTTTTCTATTATTATGAACATCAAGAGAATATCCGCAAATTTTAATCGTGGAATTGTCAGATTTTTGTTAGATTTGGGGGGTAATAATATTTTTTTCAACAAGACTTACATTTTTGCTCTACTTTTAGAGCAATAGGAAATAGTTTGAAGAAAGAAACTTCTGTATTATTTCATTTCCCGTGGCCTAAAAGTTGAAAAAACCTTAACTTATGATATTAGAAAAGTGCATGCAAGTGGAAAGCAATTTTAAATAGCTTAAATGTATTAAGAATGTCATATATGCTATATGAAATGGTATTGAAACTTAATATAAAAAAAAAAAATTGTATATATATATACATATACCTGAGAGAATGTCTGACTGGTTAACCCTAAAAAGAGACCCCATAAAATATTAATTTAAAGAATAACTGAAAAAAAATTACTAAAATTTGAGCTGTCCTTATAATTGTGAACACCTGAAAAATCATTTTTTTACCATATTTAAAGTTTTTTAAGAAAGAAAAACGATAAAACTTTTTAAATATAGTCTGTTAATGAAATTCAAATTAATTAAAAATATATTTGTTTAAATAATAGTGTTCAGTGATTAGTTAATATAGAAAAACGGGTGTCCTTATAATTATGAGAAGGATTGTAATGTCCTGTTACATAATAACATAATAGACAAGCTAATAAAAGCAATTATTGAGATCAACTTATTAATGTATATAATTCATTAATTATAGAGAAATAATTTAAATTATTTTTAACCGACTTCAAAAAAGGTGGAGGTTCTCAATTCAGACCATAGGATTTTTTTTTTTTTTTTTTTTTTTTTTTTTTGTATGTTTGTTACCTCATAACTCCTGAACGGATGCTCCGATTTTGATAATTTTTTGTTGTTGTAAAGCTCTTGGTCTGAAGCAGGTCCCATTGTAATATCTTTACGATCAAAAGAAAATACAGGGTGCCCAAAAAAGTTAGTTCCGACTCTTTTAACTGCAGAACAGCTGCAGCTATAGTAATAAAAGGTGTATGTAGATATAGTAAAGTGTTCATGTGCAATGTGATCCAACCGCCTTCAGAGCCATCTCGTTGAAAACAGCGGAATTAGCGTTTCTATCTCGAAAACGGTTCGAGATAGAGAAAAACAGTGAATTATAAAATTGCAGAGCATCGTCTATTTAGTACGAAAAGACAGTTTGTAGACATTAATGCTAAAAATAGAACGAGTAAAACGATCATTTGTTTGTCCACAAATTCCTATTTTCTTCACAATTCAACGACATTGTATACGTTGTAGAGTAGCGGATGACATTTATGCTATGTAAAATTCAATGTATGGTTATTGTAAGCGGTCACATTAATTAACGTATAGACGTTTTAAACCGACTTCATAAAGGAGGAGGTTCTCAATTAAAACCATATTTTTTGTTGTTGTAGTTGAGGTTTGTCAGCTTATAACTATGTAAAAAATACTTTAACTTTAATATTTTTATTTGTTGTCGCTAAGATCTTGACCTGAAATAGGATTCATTATGATTTTATTAATAAACAAATTACAGGGTATTCACAAGAGTCCGTTTTCACTCTAACTGCTGAACGGCTGTCTCTACACTCGTAAAAGTAATATGTAAGTATTGTAAAGTAGCCATGCGCTACAAGATGTAACCGCTTACAGCGCCACCTGGTGGGAAGATAGCAAAGTTAACGTTTCTATCTCAAAACAGTATGAGGTGTGAGAGAAAAGCTAAATCACAAAGTTGCACTGCATCTTTGATTTAGTCACAAAGAGACACCTTGTAGACATAAATGTTTAAAACAAGATGTTTAAATGTTCATCTATTTGTTCGCAGTTTTCTACACTGTAACCAAATCAAAAAGCCTTTATGTCCATGTTAAAACTTCTGTCCGTTAGCTTCAATGCATATTTTGATCTTTGTTTGAGCTTTACGCTGAACGCTTTCCATCGTAGCGGGTGACACACATTCACTGTAAAGTTCAATACATGCCTATCCGAATTTTTAGTTACGAATGCAGCGCATCCATTCTTTGCATTTCTAAAGCCTTATTTTAATTTAATGCTTGGTCATTCAATAGATAGTTGTTTCTCATATCCGAAAAATTCAAGAAAACTGACACAGCTTAAAAACGCTGTATTTGAGAAAAATTAGCTTAAAGATAAGTCATTGACTAGAATAAAACTGACACAACTGTCTCTCGAGTGGATAATTTTTTTAAGATGCAGATGTAATGTTTTTTGTTCATGTTGGGGGCATTTCATATATTTTTCTGTGACACAAACTCGAAATTACCATTTTTTGTGTTGTGTCTTTTTTCTTGTGGATTGTGATTTGTCAAACCGCCGTTGAGCGTCTTCTGATGTTCTGCTACTAGAATAAATTTTCACTGAAAAGAAAAAATACAATATATTTGTAAAAAAAAATTAACAGACTCCAAAAAGCAACTACAATTCAAACAATTAAAAATGAAAGAAAATTGGTAAAAATGGAATTGTAAATTTCGCCTAAAAGTATAAAATAATTTCCTTCTCCAAACAACCTAAATACTAAAATTAAACATAACTTTTGAAGTCGGTGCAAAATTAAATAAAAATTGATACCTTTATTCGATACAAAAATAAAATTCTGTTTAAATTATACAACTCACTTCAGCATCTGCAAAACACAGCCGAAAGCTACTTTAATTCAAATAAACAAATAAGATTTCGTAAACTGCAAAAGTTGGTGGAGCTGCTGGTATCTGGCGTCTTTGGTGAAAAAAAAATCGCCAAGTTATATCGGTAAACATATTTAATTTCTTTGAGAAATCATGGTTATTTTAATAAGGTATATCATGATAACAATCAAGAAACAATAATTCGAACAATATATATTATAAAAATATACATCACGCGTGTATATTTTTGCATTACCTTTTGATCGACAAATACAAACACCTCCAAGGATGATAGGTATCAAAGTTATACCGAGTCTACAAAGAAAATTTTAGTAACTTCGTATAAACATAAATACCGAATTTCAAAAATGTTCACTGTTCTATGTAGATGTTACTTATGGACCAATTGTACACAGTGATAAAATAATAAAGAAAACATAAAAATGGACCATTCGAGATAACAGCATTTGTAGCTTTAGGTTTAAAAACAAATCTTTAAAAACGAATTAAAGTCTATTTAATTTTGAGCCGACTTCAAAGATTATGTTTAATTGTAGTATTTAGGTTTTTTGGCGAAGGAAATTATTTTATACTTTTAGGCGCAATTTACCTTTCCATTTTTACCAATTTTCTTTCATTTTTAGTTGTTTGAATAGTAGTGTCTTTTTGGAGTCGGTTATATTTTTTTTTACAAAAATATTTTATTTCTAATAAATATTAAATTATCATATCCCATATTAATATTTTTAAATAAAATGACAACAAAAACATTGTAGGTTAATAACCATTTATGTTTTCTAATTAGTGGTTTTCTTATCTAATGTAAAGCATAAATAAAAAGCTTTTATAAATCAATAAAATAACTAATCAACTCAATAAATAAAAGATTTAATTTAATTGCCAGTTTAAAAAATATATATATTTCTCTTATTATTATTATTATTTTTTAATTTTAATATTCGAACACCAAAAATGTATTTTCCTTTCATGTCGCATGCTGAAGGTTTTAAAGAAAATGTAATAACTAATTTATAGTTCATTGACGGAAATCCTCATTTTTCTTTATTTACTCGTATTTATTCAATTATTTATTTTTAAATTTATACATAAAAAAATTGGTTTGCTTAAATTATTAAGATAAGATTCTTTCAATGGAAGTTAGAAATTAATATTTTATATTGAAAGCATATTAAACTGTCGATTACCTTTTAATGGAGAAAATATCAGCAAATGTATCTAGATTAGAGTTATGTATTTTTATTAAATTTTATTGATTTTTAAAAATCTCTGATGTAAATATTTTGTTACTGCTGTTAATGTTTAATGATATTTTAAAAGCTCAAACGTACTTTACACTATACTTAAATTAAATGCGCGAACATCTTCATACTGAAAAGAAAAACTTCTAAATATTCAAAATTTTAATGAATTATTAAAAGAAAAAAACATTCATTAAAAATATTATTATTTTTAATGAATATTTAACTCTTATTAAATTTCAGAATATTATTTTTTTATTACATTTATTCTCTCTAAGAGTTGGAATATTAAATTTATATTAAGATTATATTAAATATTAGGTTAAAAATCTAACTGTTATCGTTTATGTCTATGTATGTACTTAATTTTTTGAATGCTTACTTTGCATTTGTATTTCGAATTCAAAAACTACATTCATTGTTTTACGTTGCACTATAATGTAATATTAAGATCTATTTCCTATATTAAAATGTTCTAACTCTGTTTCACGCTTCCTAGAAAAATCAAGTAATGGTAACAAAATTAAATAATCAGAAAGTCGAAAAAATACATAAATTCTCTTCGTTTAATTAGTGAGTAATGTAATATTAGTAACTAATTTAATATAAATTTATCGTTAAATTTTCAATATCCAAATTAATTTAAAACAAAGTAGAGTTAATACTGTTTTGTTAAATAAATCCTCGTCGAATCATGTTCTTATTCAGTCTAAAAACATGATTCGACAAGGATTTATTTAACAAAACAGTATGAACTCTACTTTTTTTACATAGGAATTTTTACTAGTGTTCGGATACTTTTGTTACCGACTGTACATGCATTGAAAAGTAGTTATAATAATATAACTGATTTCCCCTTACTTGTATTGAAATAATTTTCTATTTAAAAGATATGTTTAGAAAGTATCTATATATAAAACATACGCATCATATTTCAAATGCATATGAAATAATCTGGTGTGTCACTCACACGACTTTCTCTTACCCTGAAATTTAATACTATAAATACAGTTTGCAGATTAAGAGGTAAGATAACGAGAACTGTCATGTAAACCTATGCTAAACAATTCAAATTAGGCTTCAGAAGAGATTTATACGATAATTAATTCTGTGTGAGGGGGGCTACCGCCCCCCTCAACCCCCCGTTTCATTAATGCACCTACATTTATATAGAATTTAATTCGGTTATTAAAAAATAATTCTGTTTTTAAAAAATAATTTATTAAAATTATTATTTAAAAAAATTATTTTTTATGATAATACAGACGATTTCCATATTAGAGAGGTAGTGTAATACTAAATATCCAAAAAAAATCCATTTTACTCTCAATATTTAAAAAAAAAAAAAAAAAATACGATTTTTTTTTTCTGTTTTTTTTTCGTTAAAATTAAAAAAAATCTATAACTTTGTTTTAAATTATCACAGATTTATAGTTCAACCATTCGTTTTAAAGGTATTCGCAAGCTCTTTTGAATGATACCCATCATGAAAATTTACTACCCTCGAGGGGGGACTTCCCCCCCAGGGGGGGGAGGGGAGGCTCCTACATGCACAAAAATTTTTTCCCAGTTAACTATCTCTATTACAAAAAATATATGTTCGTTTCATTTGGTTTAGTGCAGTCTATATATGTTAAATTCTACTTACCTGCAATTTCCCCCATAGGCGTAATGTATTTGAATACTTTTGAATGTCCCTGTACACGAACCATTTGCTTGATCTTAACGAAAAGCTTACTGTAGCATCCCTATATGATACACATTTAGAATACCAAGTTTGAACTTTCTGCCATAATTTGTTTTTGAGATATGCTGATAACAGACAGACACACACACAGACACACAGACACACAGACCATTTGCTAAAAACATGATTTTCGTATTCAGGGGACCTCAAAACGTGTATATATAACAAAATCTCGCGTTCGAAAATTTGACCCAAAAACAATACTTTCTCTACCTTATGGGTAAGAGAAAGTAATAATTGTCATTTAAAATAATGTTTTACAAAATTCACGAATAAATATCTCTTTTTCAGTATTAAATACATTATCTATAATTTAAGTTTACCTTGCTTTATTTCAGTCTTTATATTATCTTGTTGTTTGTATGTGTGCGAGTATTATTACATGAAATTCTGTTTTAAATTTTATTAAGTTATTTTTTTTCTAGTATTGCATATAAATTAGAATAGCAATATACTTTTAGATAAAGGAATATGCACACACACACATATATATATATATAAGTGTGTGTGTATGTATCTTTACAAATGTGTTTTAACTTGAGTAAAACTTGTGATCAAAAGAATATTTTAAAGATCAAAATTTGATTATATTGATTCCCGAGTTGAGTAGAGTTGAGGGAATTTTTACGTCACGCTAGTGCTGCACCGTAGACAATATACTTATTTTTTAAGCTAAAAAGAAATTTAACAAAAAAGAAAAACTTAATAATAAAAAAAAGGATAATTTGTATTCAAATAAGTATTGATTTTAAAATTACTGTTTGGTTTACCATTTTAAGCTCAATAATTTCAAAACAAATAACTGGAAAACAAAATTCCATTTCCTCAAAAGTAGATGAATTATTAAATATTTTATGAAAAATCATTAAAATATTTTCGCTTCGAACATCACCACCTGTATTTTGATTTAAAATGGTGGGGGAGATATGAATTATTCATCAACAAAACTCATTAAGTACAGCCTCATCCTACTTTATGAATTTTTAATGAATTTATATGTACAAGAGGTGGTGGGTAATGAGCAGGGAGATGGCGTGAGGTATGAATCATCCTTTAAAGAACTAATCGCTTGGCAATTCAAACTGCTTTTGAAAGCAATTGTATTTCCGAATCTAATTGCTTTCATTGTATATTAATCATCATACAGGATACATCATCCAAATGTGATTTAATATTTCAGAATATGCAATTTTAGTTTATTATACATAAATTTAATTTTCCGTAATTTTAATTTATGTAAAATACATTACGAAAATTCAGGGACATTTAATTGTGTAAAATTTTAACGAAATTTAAGTAAACTGAAGGTATCCTATCATTGAGGACTTTTTTATATGTGGGTTCATTTCGATAGACGCTTTACAATAAATTTTATGATAATAACAGAAAATATATAGTTTAAAAAAAATTGCGTATATTTATTACAACAACACATGTGAGTAGAGAAACAATAAAACGTCTATTTTGTATTGAGTACAATTTTATTGGTAATAAATGATATTTTTATTTGAAGGAATTAAATATTATAAGATAATTTATTTACCTAACTACTTACCGAAAAAAAAAAAAAAAAAAAGAACATAATTAGAACAAAAACAAGCAAACAACAACAACAAAAAAAAAAAAAAAAAAAAAAAAAAAAAAGAACAAGAAATAGTGTATCAAGAAATAAAATATCTAAAATTTCGCAGAAGTTTAATTAAATCTAAAGCAAACTATTTAAAAAGGACTTTTTGATAATTCAGTTTAAATGAATACTTATTAAAATGAAATCTGGAATACTAGAAAATCAATTGGAATTTTTAAGGGTTATTATTATTTATCAAAATTAAAAAAAAAAAAAAAATGTTTTCCTTTAAATCGAACTAGATACACTTTGATTGAAAACCACGAAAATTCACATATTTTTATTAACACGTTGAGCGCCACGGAAATTCTTAAGGAAATTCCCGTCAGGCCACGCGTGCTGCTTAGAATAGCTTGTATTGCACCGTTTTTATGTTTACTGTGTTTCAATAAAATCCATTAAATTGCCTTAATGATATAATCATGTAATAAATAAAAATTAAGTAAATTTTAAATAAATTTACTTTAATTTCTTAAAATATAATATTTTTATTTTATTTTATATCATATTTTATACTGTCAGCCACCAGTGGTTGACGTGGCCTAAACAGAAATTTCAGTGTCAACCACCAGTGGCTGACGTGGCACTCAACGTGTTAATAAAACTTACATTGTTAAAACTTATATTTCTTCATGAATCAGTAATCAATTTGAAATGGTAAAGAATATTTATAATTAGTGCTAAAGTATCTTAAATCACAATTCTTATGAAAATATTTTTTCAAGAAATATATACAGATATACAGATAGATAGGTAGATAGATAATAGTAGAAAACGTAATACATAAATTTTATAATACTTCATTTGAATTTATTTATAAAATAAATTGCAACAAACACAGCAGTTTATAAAAGAAAATTTCCGTCTGCGCATACACAAATATTTTCTGAAATTTATATTTTAAGGCGGGACACTGCAAATTAAAGAATGAGTTTTAAATTTCAACCAGTGGTCGACTATTTGTAATGATGAAGGGTTATTGGGTTGTGGGGAGTAAGATTAATTGACTACACTAGTGTCCTAAGCCTGAGGAGAAGTGCCCTCCGTGGGGGTCTTTCTGAGGGGTCTTAGCCCGTATTTACGCAAGTTTCGGAGAAAAACATGGAAAACGCATAACCGCCCGACCGGCGAGCGTGACCTGGAATCGAACCTGGTGCCTCACGTCTAAAAGATTTGTGCGCAGAGCCGCTCGGACCTAGGCAATGACGTATGTGGTGTAGCTTAAAATTAAACTTCGGATAATAACATTTTTAAATCATCTTTGCTCATTTTTTGTTTTTTTCGATTTAGCAGAAGCAATATAAATGTTGTTTGCCTCAAATAACTCTTTTTATTATAACATGTCCAAATTTTCACTTTTCTCGGAGCAAACCATAAATAATGGCTGTAGCACTTTTACTATTTTACCAATTATAGCCATAGACTTATATGAAAAAGTCATTGAAATAATAAATTTAGCAACACTTTTAGTAAGTTTTCTACCAATGTAATCCAAAGTTCTTTCCAAACGCACATGTTTTGAAGCTAGATCGGTTAGCTTTAAATACCTGATCATCCAAAAGTTTCTAATCTCTTATAAAAATTATTGCATCATTTTTAAAACCTGGGCACACTGTTCAGCAATATTTTCTCTGTTTTCTTAACGCGATATAGTTTTCGTTATTTTTCTTTTGGAAATACGAAAACTATTTTTGAATTCGGTTAACCACTTTTTCAATGCCAGAATCTGTATTTTTAGTTCAGAAATTCCAAATACTCTAAGCCCCGAGCACTCTAGGTCGTAGTTGTTTAGTACTCCTTCCGATTGGAATTTTTTATTAATCATTCGTCGCGATAATATGCGTTATCAGGGATGTTTTCAAACTTTTCATGACTTTCATATTTATATTTATTTGATATTTCCAAAACGTAATTTCTATTTCTTTTTTTTCTTTTTTTTTTTTTTTTTTTTTTTAATTCTTCTTTTGCATTATTGGAAATTCCTTTATTTGTGCATGTATATTTTATGCAGAATTAAGCCTGTGTTATAAGTGTAGAATACCAAATACATAGTCAGTCTTAAATACAAAATTAAAATAAGTTAATTTTTCAAATTATAAATCATGTCTTAAACGTCAACTAAAAGTAAAAAAAAATATTGCAACTTACAAGAAAAAAAATAATTATCAATTATATAACTAAAGTTACATGTAACATAAACTGTTATATTACTGTAATTTAAATATTTCATCTTGCAAGAACTTAAAAAATCTGGTGTGAAACAACCACACAACTTCCATTACTCATGCATTTTTTAGAGATGTGATCAGAAAAGATAATGTGATCAGAAGACATAAAATTGACTTAAAGAAGTAGAAATCTAAAATATTTACGGTAACAGAAACTTAATAAACGTGTAAAGACATATAAAACAAAGTTTATATAGCGAGTTAAAAAATAAGAAAAAGAAAATGATAGAGTTACTTTTTGAAACATCAATTTCTGAGATCTAAAACTAATCTACCTAAACAGGATAACTGCTAATTTTCCTGTAATAACCACGTAATACATGAGAAATTTTATCTAAAATGATTTTTAGTAACAATCTTTAAGAAAATCATTAGAGCCGTTTTTGAAATAACAACTCTTACTAAAACTTTGTATACTCAGTTATTGACTGGAAAACAATAATTACATAAAAAGGGATATTTAAAAGGGAGTTAATATGTTGAGTTTGAAAAAAATCTGTTCATCCGATTTTAAAGAAACACACTAGCAAAACCTGAAATTAAGCTGTTTATACAGAACGCCTTTCAATTTTTCTGAACTAACCAACTATATAATTCGAAAGGACAAATAACAGAGTGTTTATATAGCATTTTTGAAGAAAATTTATAGAGCCGATTTTGAGATACGGACTTCTGAGTTCCTATGTCTCACTTCCGGATTCCCAATTTTTACCGAATTTTGGAAATGTCATCTGTTAACCATACTTGTCTCAATTCTATCTTTATTATTTTCGTAGATACGATAGTCAGATGATTCCCCACATGCATATATACATACACACACAATGACCAATTGCCAAAATTTACATTTTAGGACTCAAGAAGCTTTACAACGTGTAAATCAAGTAAAAACTCGATATCGAATTTTTGGACCCAATACAATACTTAACATTACCTAGGGTAGTCGAATAATGGAAGTAATTATACATATTTTTCGAAGCTAAAATTTTATACCTTGAACAAAGAATCAATTGTTTATACTATTCTAACTTACATGAAAAAGAATTTACTATTTCATTGGTGAACTTTAAGTTTATTTTGTGTAACGCTATTTAGAAAAGATTTGTTTTGCAAGGAATTCTTAAACGCATGAAAATTACTTGTGTTAGGCGGGAAAGGATGTTGCCCTCCAAAACACTTGCATTGTTTGAATTATCATGCCAAATACTTAATGTATCAATATCTATATATGTATGCATATTTTCTAAGGGGATTCTACCTTTAAATTTCACTGATCTTATAATACCCGCGTAATTTGTATCCCAGATTTTTCTTTTCGCAATATTCTTAATTGATAAAACATTTATTTTATAAATTATAATTAAACGTTTAATTACAAAATGATCATCTTAAATTAAAAACTAATTAAACATAAAAAAAAAGATAATATTCGGTGAGTAATTTTTATAATTATTTTTTTACACCTTTATTTATTTTTCTGAAATTTTTAAATTAAGTACAAATTTACAGTTACTCTACATTATATTCTCCAATTAAAATATTTATTCTTTAAGTATATCTTTAACAAAAATGGCGGAAAAATACTTTATTTAAACATATATTTTGCAAAATAAGATTTTTTTTAATTTTTTTATGCGTAGATTTTAGGTCGATTTTTAAATGCGTAAAATATTTTTACAATACATAAATTTACGTATTTATTATCTGCAAAATTCGTTTTATCCTACATAAAAAAGTCTAAATTGCATAATTGTTATTAAACATTTTATCATTATCGGCACTCACAGTCTTAAAACTCACATCAATAATTTATTATACGTTTTATTCATCGACATTTAGAACTGAAATGATGCTCAAGTCTGCCTCTAAATCTTTGATGAAAAAAAAAAATATTATTACATTAATTGTTAAATGTTAATTCAAGAAAATGCTCATAAATACATTAAGTAGTTCAAATCATTTTACTTACACATTATAGCATCTCCTTATATTATTCAAATCTGTGGTGTGTCTCTGTGAGAAATGCATTATGGCAGCTAAAGCTCCGGCGTTAATGGTCGCAGCAGCTCGAAACGGTACTAGAAGGCGTGGAATTTCTTCAACTGGACATCGCAATAATTCGCTAACCGATGCGACCCTAATTAGCCGAGATATTAATTAAAACATCCAACTATGTCTAAACAAGAAACGATTCAAAAAGCCGGGCGACCGTAATTTTCCGTCTGAACCGCGTTCCTCAAAAGAAAAAGCAGAGAGAGAAAATTTCACGGGTTTTTGTAAAGCGATCCTGGGTGAACTGATCAATATATTGAAAATACAACTGTACCACTAGAAAGAGCATTTATTACCGAATCTACCAGTACATTTTCTTTTGAAAAATACGGATTTTTTATATTTAAAAAAAAAAAAGCTTTAAAAAGGGTCCAAAATTTCTCTTTTTCCCGATCGTTTTATTTTTAAACGCCCTGTACGAAAGAAAAATAGACCCATTTCTTAACAACTGGTATATTTAGAAAGGTCATTTAATCTTCTTTCAAACCAAATAAACATTTTAGGAAATACGGATTAGCGATCCATATTTTTAAAATTTACGAAACGTCGATTTTTTCACAAAACATTTAATAACTCAAAATCATTTAGAAATAAATCTTTTTTTTTTTTTTCTTTTTATTCATTTTCTTTTATATATATATATATATATATATATATATATATATATTGTATATAGACCTCGGTTAGACAATTCCCTTCTCAAAAGATTGAAAGATTTTTTTCAAAAACTGAATGAGTTATATACAGTAAGACCCCGCTTAACGCCGGGGATACGTTCCATTAAAGTAGAGCGTAATGCGAAACAGCGCGCGCACAATTTCGGGGAATCCCCGTACTGCTGCGAGCAATTTCGGGGAATCCCCGGGTTGAAATAAAAGAGCGCTAAACCGAAACAGCGCTAAATGAAACAGCGTTAAGCGGGGTCTTATTGTATATATATATTTAATTTTAGACATAAAACCATTGAATATCGCGGTCTTGATCCATTCGACTTCATGTGGTGGGTTACCATGGCAACTGTCACTAACAGAGAAAACGACATCTGGCCGAAAGAACGAAATCTTTTACCAATTGAATTCATGTGTTTTTTGTACTGGGAATAAAAATTGCAAATTTCAAAATGCTTCAATTTTCTTCAAAATTCTTTGAAACTTACTGTGCACCGTTAACATTACAAGGGATAGTGGCAGTTCAAATATCATCGATTTTGAAAAAAAAAAAAAAAAAAAATTACATTTTAATTGCAAATTAAATTTCAAAATCTATTTATGATTAAATTATTTTTAATACATCATTCGAAAGATATTAAAGATATTTTATATTATCGGATGTGGAATTCGAGATTTCACCCGATTTGCATGTTTTGAGGTGTTCTGATTAGGTGTTTTTTTTTTTTGTATCTCAGCTACTAATTAAAATAATTTCATAAGTAATGCATCATTTGAAATTTTTGTTGATTTGGAATGGAACAGTAGATTACAGAAATTTCTACCATCAGATAGCGCTGTAATATTTTAAAATTTCAATATTTCAAATTCGAATTATGATTAAATTACTTTTAATACATCATTCGAAAGATATTTTAAAGTTGTTTTAAATTATCGAAAGATTTCACCTGATTTACACGTTTTGAGGTCTCTTGAATAGGTTTTCTTTTGCATCTCAGCTAATTGAGTTAGACCGTTCAAAATTGGTATATATAGGTTAATTAGGAGGGTCTGGAAGGGTGGGAAAGAAGTAAGCGCGCACGGCACTCCGCTGCCGAAGGCAGTGAGGACCGAGTCCGCCTTTTTACTCGATGAGAAATGATTTTTTTAATTTTCTTTTGTTAAGAATAAAAACTTTTTTTGAGAAGGAATATGTGCGCGCAGAGCACGTAGGTCTTCACACGTGCGCGCGCATGGGTTTGCGCTACTGAAATCAGTGGGGACCCGGTGTGAGTTTTTACCCGATCAGAAATGATTTTTTTAGGGGGCACGAAGGGTCAAGGAAGGAATATGCTCGCGCAAAGCGCACGGAACTGCGCTGCCGAAAGCAGTGGGGATGCGGTGCGACTTTTTTCCCGATCAGGATTTTTTTTTCTTTTCTTAGGAATAAAAGTTACTGTTATTGATTCATTATTTACACTGATTCGTTCCTGTGCGCTCACGGCGCGTACGCCACTACGCTGCCAAAGGCAGTGGGAACCCGGTCAGATTTTTACCCGATAAGAAATGATTTATTTTATTTTATTTTCTTAAGAATAAAAATTTGATTTGAGATGGAATATGTGCGTGCAGCCGACGTATACTTTCACACGTGCGCGCGCATGGGTAGTGTGGAAGGCAGTGTTTACCCGGTGTGAGTTTTTACCCGATCAGAAATGATTTTTTTTATAGGGGGCACAGGGCACACGGGACTGCGCTGCCGAAGGCAGTGAGGACATGGTGCGACTTTTTAACCGATCAGAAATGATTTATATATTTTTTAATTAATTTATTTTTTCTTTTCTTAAGAATAAAATTTACTGTTAGTGAGTCATGAATTATAGTGATTCATTAAAAAATACTGACCCGCTAGCGGGCGAAGCTCGCTACTTATATGTACATATAAGTAGTACTATATATGTACATATATAGAATACTCAATGTTTTTTCTCAATGTATATCTATATATATATATACATTTCTCAATGTATATACATGTATATACACATTGAGAAAAAATATGTGACAGACATCTAGAATCTGAATTGCGGCTCTAGTAAAAATAGTTCCATGACTTGTTCATAAAATCTATATTCCTTCACTAGCGAGTTCTAAAAAGTTCTATTGGAATTATAGAACCGTTTTCCTATATTATGGGAGTCAGTCTCATTTAAAAATATCTGTGGAAGGAAGTATTGAATTAAAAGAGTAACTGCTATCATTAAACAGAGATGGCAGCACCAAATAATAAATTAAACTTTCTTAGGAATACCAGCCTGCGCAGGACTAAACTCTTTTGGACTGCTCTGAGCAGGCTGTTTTGTAGTCGTTCACGAAAATCTCAAGAGGTGCGTTGCGCCTTGGACATTCAAACAAGAACTTATTCGACATAATAAAATCTTATTCGTAATTATTTAATCTTATCATACTTACATAACGTAAGTTAAAATCATGTAACAATAAAAATGATTCGAACAATCTATATTCGACTTCCAGGATTTTTTATGAGTTATTGTGTGTAGGTCTCAATTGTGGTACTCGTCTCGGATGCTGGTACAGGGTTGAGTAGTTTAAATTTATTCCCATTGAATCTAATGCATGTGTTATTAATCTTATTTGAAATTCTTGATGACAGATATTCTAAATTTAATGTAAATTCAATGTCGAGATTTTATAAGATGAAACAAAGTCGAAAATCTTCTTTGGCTTCAAAGCCAGGAGTGGTCCGTCGAAAACGGAGCTTCAATTATCTATTAATTAGATAATTAATTGTAATTCGTTAAATAAAAAAAAAAAGAAGGATTTAATTGAAAATTGAAAAAATTAATTGTTTACGTCGTATAAAATTCTCTGAATAAGAACTTTAAGTGAAGTTAAAACGTAATTCAAAGTACTTTTGGTGTATACTTAGTAGTTTCGTTTTGAAATAAAACGTAATTCAAGGTACTTTGGGTTTAAAATTTTGATTTGAACTTACTTTCGTTTTAAAACGTAATAGTTTCTGTTTGGAATTTAAGAAACAAAAATTCATATTAAATAATTGAAGAATAAATTTAAGTATGAGAATGCAAAAATTGCATTTAACATTTTATTAGATTATTTATTTCAGTAATAATAATAAAAATAAAATTAAAAAAAAATCTATTTTATATGTGTTGTTCCTTTTTCATTTGTTCTTATTTTTTCATATTTTACTTCCTGATCTGCAGAATAATAATTTAATTCAATCGATTATTTCATATTTAAATTTAATTATTTGTAATTAGTTTGCTCAAAAAATGGGTAGGAAAGGTCGTACAAAAACAAATGATGTAGAAAAGAGCGCGTTGTTCCCAAAATCTAATGAAGTGATAAAACTTGAAAATGTTATTAAGGAGATATATTTTAGAAAATCGAAAGTCAATGGTTGTGATAGTGGCGATCAAACCAGATTAAAGATCCTAAAGGATAAGGTAAATGCATTAGAAGTTAAATTCGAGGAAATAGTTACAAATTTTTCCGAAGAGGAAAACGATGAAAACTTTGAAGAAGTGTTAAAAAATCGGGATATTCTGTTAGAATTATCAGTAGTATTAGAAAGTAAATCGCAATCAAATACACCTAATGTAAATAATGATGCACGTACCAAACCAGGGACTTCTGGTCATTCGCATATTAGCCTCCCTAAGCTTGAAATACCTTATTTTTACGGGGATAATGAATCTTGGTTGTCATTTAAAAATTTATTTAAATCATCTATTTTGGATAATGACAGCATTAGTGAGGTTGAAAAGTTACAATACCTCCAATCGTGTGTAAAAGGTAGTGCGTCAAAACTTATTCGTGGATTTGCGTTACAATCAGAAAATCTTAAACACTGTTGTTAAATCCTTAGTCAGCGCTATGAGAATAAACGCCAATTAGCTATAACTCAAACAAATATAATCTTTTCGGTAAAGGTAAACAAGGCGGATGATCCTAAATTGTTTTTCAATTTAATAGATACATGTAACGAAGCGGTGCGAAATTTATCGACCCTTGGATTGGAATCGAATCCTCTTAGCGATCTTATTCTTATAAATTTCATGATTTCAAAATTTGATTCATCCGTTAGGCATAAGTGGGAGCTTAGTCTAGAGAATACGCAAACTATTCCCGATTTGAACTCGTTTCGTACATTCATTGAAAGGGAGGCGTCGAGTCAAACAAAACTTGAAAATAAACCAGGGATGTTTAAGAAGCCAGGAGAAGGTAGTAGTATAAAAAAATCTAGGGTGAATAATTCAATGATAGTCAAAGAAAATAAATGCGTCACCTGTTCTCAAGTATATCAATTGTTTAAATGCCCCAAATTCAATAAAATAAATGTTCAGGAGCGATGGGACTTAGTTAAATCTAAAGCATTATCTGAAAATTGTTTGCGAGCTAACCATAGAGTGCGACAATGTAGAATTAATATTAAATGTAAGGTATGTGCAGGTTCACATCACACTCTTCTGCACATTTATACACAGAATTCTGCAGATCAGGGAGGTGGCCTGGTTACTACATCTGTGTCAAATTCTGTGTCTACATCTGTGTCATCACAGTCTAATTCAAAATTTAATCAAGAAAAGGTTTTATTGTCTACTGCCCTTATAAAGGTTGGGTCACCTAACGGTAAAATTATTCAATGTCGGGCGTTAGTTGATAGTGCCTCACAAAATAGTCTCATAACAAAATAATGTGTTGAGAAGCTAAATTTGCCTTTGCTTGGCACTTCTCATCGACTTGTAGGAATAAACGGTATGTCAGCAGAAACTGTTTTAAATTTCACGGATATTTCATTCTCGCCATATTTCGCCAACGAGTATAGAAATTTGAAGGCACTAGTAGTAAATAGGGTTACAGCCCCTCTGCCAAATTTCTGGGTGAGGACGACGTCTTGGTCTCACATAAGAAATCTTCAGTTAGCCGACATGAATTTTTCCAAGCCACAACCGATAGATGTGCTGTTGGGCGCAGACATCTTCTCAATGTTAATTAGTGGAAGGCAAGTATACAGGAAACCAGGAGAACCCTCAGCTATTCCCAGTTCTCTTGGATATTTACGATGTGGCCCTATCTCAAAGGCTGGAATTCAGCCAGAAGCCACTTGTAGTCACACTCTCCACTGCTTGAACTTGAATTCCTTTTTTGGTAATGAGCCAATAATATCTTCTAAGGGTGATGAAGACGAAGCCGACCCGGCCGAAGTATTATTTAAATCTTTGACCAAGCGCAACCCCGAAGGGCGCTATATTGTCAAATTACCCCTCCATGATGAGAAAGATTTGGGTGAAAGTGCAAACTGTGCACTACAAATATTCAAAAAACTTGAAGCTGGATTTGTTCAGAACCCTAACCTAAAAAAAGAATATTGTCAGTTTATGTGCGAATATTCAGATCTAGGTCATATGACCCTACTTCCAGCTGAAGAACTTAACCGTAAACCAAATTATTATATGCCTCATCATGGAGTTATAAATGAAAATAGTAGCACACCCAAACTACGGGTAGTGTTCAATGCGTCGGCCTTGACAATAAATGGCCAATCACTTAACTCTAACATGCATAAAGGGCCAAAACTTCAAACGAGCATATTTAGCAATCTGATTAGATTTAGATTAAATAAAGTCGCCCTCTCAAGCGATACTGAGAAAATGTTTAGACAAATTCTAGTCGCAGTGCCAGATAGAGACTTTCAAAGAATATTTTGTAGGGCCAATGTGTCAGATCCACTCCGAGTGCATAAATTAAACACGGTTACTTATGGCACAGCCTGTGCACCTTTTTTGGCCCTGAGTACCATACAACAATTACTGATGGATGAGGAAACCAATTTTCCCGTTGCTGTGCAGGCTGCCCGTACTAACCTGTTAATGGACGATCTCCTTGGGAGGAGCTGAATCAATCGATGCCGATCAAAACTTGGTAACAGACCTTCAGGATTTATTTAATGCGGGGGAATTCAAGCTGCGAAAATGAGCTTCAAATTGTGTGGAAGCTCTAGTTCATGTCCCAGAAACTTAAAATCAACAACACAGGAATTATCATTAAACCCTGATCAATCCCAACGTATTTTAGGATTAAACTGGAATTTGACATCGGATACAATGCAGGTTAAAGTTAGCACCGAAGAAAGCGTCACAACCAAAAGACAATTACTGTCCGTAATTGCACGAATCTTCGACCCTTTGGGTTTCTTATCCCCTGCCACTATTCATTTAAAATTGTTGCTACAAGAAGTTTGGAAGAAAAAGCTTGCGTGGGATGATTCTCTACCACCAGACATTCAAAACAGGTGGAATGAATTTTATGAAAAAATTGCCTCCTTTGAGGTCATGTCAGTACCTAGATTTTTAAATTTGAAATCCAAATCTATTTATCAGATACAGGGATTTTGTGATGCTTGAACATAGGAATATGCTGCATTAATTTATATACGTCCAAGTCAGTACTCATCTTTAAAATTGATTACAGCTAAAACCCGAGTAGCGCCTTTAAAACCCATAACCTTGCCCAAATTGGTGCTATGCGCAGCTGTATTGTTATCGGAGCTTTTGTCAGTCGTCCAATTATCTGATTGGGGAAATTCTCCTATGGACAGACTCCACAATCGCCCGTAGTTGGATCTTAAATCCACTCTTAAAAGGTAACACATATGCCCTACATAGGGTTAACAAAATCAAATCTCTGACAGACCCAACTTCATGGTATCACTTACCAAGCAGACACAACCCAGCGGACTGTGCAACCCGTGGGCTCTTTCCAGACAAATTAAAGAACTTTTACTTGTGGTGGTCTGGACCTAGTTGGCAAAAGATCCCAGCCTCAGATCACGATTCAAAGTTTTCGATATCAGCCCAATATACAGCTGTGAGCAACCCTGAACTAATAGAGTCAAACTCAATGAATGAGTCCGTGATAGAGGATTTGGTTTCAAAATTTTCTTCGAGTACAAAACTTTTTCGCGTAGTTGCATTTATTAAGCGATTTATAACAAACACTCGAAACACTACAAAGTTGAAGGGACCAGTCTCAGAGGCTAGAAAAACTGTTATTAAATTCGTCCAACAAAGGTCCTTTGCTTCAGAAATCGCCATTTTGCAGCGTGGCACACCCGTTGCAACCAATAGTAAATTAAAATCTCTTAATGTTTTTATTGATTCAGAAAATCTATTGCGAGTGGGAGGCAGAATTGACAAAAACAAGACCCTACCATATGACACTAAGCATCCTTTACTAATACCTAAAAATCACCCTTTTACATCATCTATAATAAGACAGTGCCATTTTTATAGTCTTCATGGAGGTGTCGACCAAGTGTTAAATTTAATTCGCCAGTCTTACTGGATTCCTGATGGTAGATCAACTGTTAAAAAAGAGCTTCGAAAATGTGTCACCTGTGCCAAAGTCCAACCAACCCCAATTCAACAAATGAGGGGTGACTTACCCAGTGCCAGAGTCAACCCTTGTCGACCATTCCAACATGCCGGAATTGATTACGCAGGCCCTATTCAAACGAAGTGTGACCATAAACGGAAAAGTACCAAATTCAAATTTTATATATGAATTTTTATTTGCATGTGCACCAAGGCAATACATATTGAGTCCGTTAGTAGTTTATCAACCGAACATTTCCTAAATTCCCTACAAAGATTTATCAATCGTCGAGGATGTCCTACAGACATCTACTCCGATAACGGTCGCAACTTTGTTGGTGCCCATGCCCAGTTAAAAGGGCTAGTGACACTTTCAAAAGAAAACGCTATTCAAAATTATGTCACCAATGAAGAAATCCATTGCCATTTTATGCCTCCTTACGGGCCCAACTTTGGCGGCCTATGGGAATCTTCAGTGAAATTGGCGAAACGCTATTTGCTTAAAACTTGTAAAGGCAGTTGTCTATCGTTTGAAGAGTTTAATACTATTCTCACAAATATTGAAGCGTGCTTAAATTCACGCTTTTTAGTCCCACTTTCCACCGAGCTCAACAACTATCTGGTACTTACCCCAGGACACTTCCTAATTGGAGCTCCGCTTCTTCTCAGCTTCCTGAACAATCTAATAATCATACTAATAAATCTTGTACAAGTTTCTCTTCCAGATGGACCCTCCTCCAAAAACTTAAGACCAATTTTTGGAGAACCTGGCAACGATCCTATCTTACTTCACTGCAGTCAAGAGCAAAATGGCAAAAGGGTGTTACACATCTGCATCCTGGTCAGCTCGTCCTCATCTTGGAGCCCTTTACTCAGCCAGCACAGTGGAACATGGCCAGAATTCTGGACTTACATACTGGTGATGATGGAATCGTCCGAATCGTAACTCTTAAGACGCCATCGGGAGTCATCAAAAGACCTGTTAATCGAAACACCAGTCTGCCATGCTTATCCCCCCCCCACCCCCCAGCGCCGCCGGAGGATGGAGGTAAGTATTGAATTGAAAGTAACTGCTATCATTAAACAGAGATGGCAGCACCAAATAATGAAATTAAACTTCCTTAAGAATACCAGCCTGCGCCGGACTAAACTCTTTTGGACTGCTCTGAGCAGGTTGTTTTGTAGTCGTTCACGAAAATCTCGAGAGGTGGGTTGCGCCTTGGAAATTCAAACCAGAACTTATTCGACATAATAAAATCTTATTCGCATTAATTTAATCTTATCATACTTACATAACGTAAGTTAAAATCATGTAATAATAAAAATGATTCGAACAATCTATATTCAACTTCCAGGATTTTTTATGAGTTATTGTGTGTAGGTCTCAATTGTAATACTCGTTTCGGATGCTGGTAGAGGGCTGAGTAGTTTAAATTTATTCTCATTGAATCTAATGCATGTGTTATTCATCTTATTTGAAATTCTTGATGACAGATATTCTAAATTTAATGTAAATTTAATGTCGAGATTTTATAAGGTGAAACGAAGTCGAAAATGTTCTTTGGCTTCAAAGCCAATCTGTAAATAAATGCGTACACAAAATACGAGTATTACTTACTATAACTTGTTTTATAACTCTATTCTAGTAAATCAACGAGAATTTCTCGCAATACAAAGGATTCATGATGTATATACTATTCATAATATTGTTTCACAATCTAGAAAAGTGTAGACTAAAAATTCTCGATCATTCCGTCTATCCAGATTATCTATTTACCTTATGTGCATAACTCGAAAATCTATATTTCTAGTTTAGGGATTTACAAAAATGGCTACTTATTCATTCTAGATTAAACCAGTATCTTTTTTCTGTATTCTAATATATATATATAAGAAAATAAGAAAAATATGTTTTAAGTTTACTTAAAATACATTCCCATTTACTATGTGATTATCATAACGCAGGAGAAAGATTTTGTTCGTATATATACAACGTAACATTGATAGATTCACATTAACTCCTATTTATAATTGATTAGCTTTGGAGATTTAATGCAAATATTCTAAAAATGATAGTAATTCCCATAATTCTAATTCTAATTAATAAAATAAAAAATAAAACTTATGAAAAATACACTGTAAAAAATAGGTTTTTAAAAATAAGTATATATTGTCATAAAATAGCCCCGAAACAATATATAATTCAATTTGAAAACCCATGTACTCATTTTTGAGTATACTGACATGCTCAAAAATGGGGTTGACCAATAAGAGTCCTAATATCCCCATGTTTGACATGTCAATGTACTCAAAAATGAGTACATGGGTTTTTTAATTTAAGTATATATTGTTTCGGGGCTATTTTGAGACAATATATACTTATTTTTAAGAGTCTATTTTTTACAGTATATATAATTATATTTTTGTTCCTAATTTTTCACATCATCATCGCTGCTAACATTTAAATTTATTTCGGTGTATTTTTAACCCTGCCTTTATTTTATACCACTTATTTTTTAAGAACAAATTTTCTTATTTTATCGAAATTATATATTGCAAAATAATGTTCTCTAAATAAAGTGGTACGAAATAAACACGGAGCTAAAATTGCTCCGGAAGAAATTAAATTATTGTCAACTGGGCATCGCATCATTCATTTCGTTCTACATCGCTGAAATTTATTTTAATTTATATTTAAATAAAGTACTTATTTCTGAAATAATATTTACTTTTAACTACTAAAAATATGTTAATAATTTCTCCAAATACAATAATATACAGTAAGTAGCTAACAACGAGCACATGTCAAATGACCGAAACTGTTTTGATGAGATTATATTTAACATCCTTAAATAGAAAAGGAAGAGTCTCTAAAGATACACTTAATAGCATTAACAATACAACAGCAACTGCATTAAAGTTTTAAGTACTGAAGAAAACTCTTGTTGTTAGAAAATCGAATTATATAGGACTGTTCTTCTTACAAAGTGTAAAGGAAAATAAAAAAAAAAATCGTTAAATTTCTTACAATTGTTCTTTATAATTTATACTTAAAATTCTTATTTAATAATTCTTATTTAAAAAATTTTATTTTATAATTCTTTCATAATGACATAAATGTAAAAGAGGCAAAACATGACTTAATCACTGAAACATAAAATTATTGGGAGTATTTTACAAAATTTCATCTACAAAGAAAAAAAAATAGCCTCTGTCTTTAATTTTATATAACTCTTACTAATTATTTAAGCTTATTACAGTAAAGTTTACTTTTTATGAGAGAAAATATTCCTGGGAAGTATTTAATAAAGCTGTATGTACAAATACACATTACTTAATAAAAAGAAATACGACCTGTCTGTTATTTTACATATTGCATCGCGTGCATTTTTAAACACTTTATGAGATCTCTCTGTATATAAATGGCTAAGAGAGTTTTTTTTTTTTTTTTTTTTTCCCCTTAAGTCCGTAGCTGATCGCAAGTTGATTGGCTAAGAGAGATTTTCTTCTGTTTGTCTGTGTGCTGTTGCCACCAGATTTTCATACTTTAGTTAATTCAAATAATCTAGTGAGTCACTCACACGACTTTCTCTTACCCTGAAATTTAATACTATAAATACAGGTTGGAGACTAAGAGGTAAGATAACGATGTTATGTAAAACTATGTTAAACAATTCAAATTAGGCTTCGGAAGAGTTTATATGATAATTAATTCTGTGTGAGGGGGCAACCGCCCCCCTCAATCCCCCGTTTCATTAATGCACCTAGATTTATATAAAATTTAATCCGGTTATTAAAAAATAATTCTGTTTTTAAAAAATAATTTATTAAAATTATTATTTTAAAAAATATATCTTTTATGATAATGCAGACGATTTCCATATTAGGGAAGTAGTATAACACTAAATATCCAAAAAAGTCCATTTTATTCTCAATATTAAAAAAAAAAAAAAAAAAAAAAAAAAAGTACGATTTTTTTTCTAAGTTTTTTTTCTTTTTTTCGTTAAAGGTGAAAAAATTCGATAACTTTGTTTTAAATTATCGCAGATCGATGGTTCAACCATTCGTTTTAAAGTTATTGGCGAGCTCTTTTGAAAGATATCCATCATGAAAATTTACTCCACTCGAGGGGGGGACTTCCCCCACAGGGGGGGGGGGTGTCCTAGATACACAAAAAAATTTCCCAGTTAATTATCTCTATTAGAATATATATATATATATATATATATATATATATTTGTTTCATTTGGTTTAGTGCAGTCTATAAACGTTAAACTCTACTTACCTGCAATTTCCGCCATAGACGTAATGTATTAGAATTATCTTGATTTTCCCTGTACACAAATCATTTGCTTGATCTTAACGAAAAGCTTACTGTAGCCTCTATATGTGATACACATTTAGGATACCAAGTTTGGAATGCCTGTTACTATTCTGATAACAGTCAGACACACACACAGACATACACGCAGACACACAAGCATACTCACAGACCATTTGCTAAAAACATGAGTTTCGTATTCAGGGGAGCTCAAAACGTGTAAATATAACAAAATCTCGCGTTCGAAAATTTGACCCCAAAACAATACTTTCTCTACCTTATGGGTAAGAGAAAGTAAAAATTGTCACCAGCTTTTCATACTTTAGTTAAACCAAAAAAATCTAATTGCCCGATCGATAAGTTAATTAAACCGACGGATTGAAAAAAAAATGCCCCTTTAATTTCGTACCTTATTTGTAACGAAATTTTGATTAGTTTTTTTAAAAGTAATTAAAATTTGAAAATAATAACCTGGTAAAAGCTTTAAATGTAGACATTTAAAATTTTAATTGTTGCTAAAAAGAAAAAAAAATAATACTTTTTTTTCCTTTTTTTTTTTTTTCAAAAGTAAAAGAAAATATGCTTTCACGCGAAAAAGAAAATTATATACATATAATATTTTACTCATGTACATGAAAAAATGAAAATTGAAAATAGAGTGAAAAAACAATTCAGATAATGTTGCAGGAGAGTTCCAAATATTAATGGAAATATATATGAACGTTAAATAAATGAAATATTCGTCTGCTCAATCACGTGATATTGAAAAACAAAGAATCGAATTCTCTAAATATGGAAAGGAAAGGAAAGCGAAAAGAAAAGAAACAAACAAAATAATATTAATAATAATAATAATAATAACATAAATTATGTATTTTTGTCTAAAGTGACGATAAAAATTCAATAGTCGCCAAGAGGAGCTAAATTAATGCTGTACCATGATCAGGTTTACATATTTAATTATTTATTTTTCTTTATACCAGCTACTATAAACTAACTCAACTACTATTATAACCACAAAAATTAATTGTCTCATGCGATAGACGTAGCCGATCATAGCACGTTGTAATATTATATTTGGTGTGAAATTGTTGTCATTTTATGGTTGATCGAATAAATCAAATAAATATAAAAAATAACGTGAAAGAAAATGTTATGTACACCATGTTCATATGTAAATGGGATTCAAATATAAATTGGCTATTTTAATTTTTTCGATACTGTCCGTTTCGAAACTGTCATCTGATAAGCACCCAAATGGAAGCCCACTGGTGAGCAATTGTCACAGGCAATAGGGACAGACAACCCAGAGTCTGCGAATGAGTGGGTCGCTGCCGAAAGTAGCGGGAAAAGAAGCGGGCTTTAAAGCAATTTCATGATTTCTTTAAATTTTATTTTTATTTGTAAAGCGATATAGAAAAGAGTTTTCATTAAATATAGTGACCAGCGAAGCGAGAAAAGCCTTCGTTGATTCACTACCTTCAATGATTTCATGAATTCAAAAATGGTTTCGTTAACAAACTTTGATCTATTGTCACGCAGGCAGCATCAGGCGGAGTTTTGTTCATTTCGAGTTTGATTTTGAAATTTTTCCCGCATTCGGAATTATGTTCGTTCTCGAACCGCGGTTTTGCTAGTTATTAATAATTAAATAAATAATTATTGGTTATGTAATTTAAACTAAATAATCATCATCTTGTAATAATAATAATAGTAGTATAATAATAATAATGATAATATATGCATGTCTTTTTTCCATCCGCTAAGCTTAGATATGCATTAGTTTTTCAAAACTGTGTAAGATTTCTACTTAATAAACTTAATCTTTTCTATATAACGCAATTTTGAGAAAGTGTTAAACTAATAACAGAGTCATGATTAATAAAATCTTGAATGTGATTATCATTATAAAAAATATACTTTAGGGAATAGAATAAAAGTTTTATTTAGGAAAAATAATAAGCAGATAATTTCTTTAACAAATGAACGTATTCCACCATAAAAAGTGTTTTACTTTTCCTTTTTCTTTTTTGGTACAGAATATATTAAAGGGAAATCTTGGAAGTTTGATACAGTAATATGATTATATTAAGCATCTTTTAAGAAAAATGTAAGAACCTCATGAGAGGTACTTAACATCGTTTACTGTGTAAAGCAATTTTAGATTCAAAGTTTCAAGTATCAACTAATCATTTTTGTATTACAAGACTGAAATAAAAAGAAATATTTGTCATTGTGTTTAATTAATTATTTTTTTTTTCGTATGTGCGTGAGAAAGAGCTTTTCTAGTTAACCGATAATTTTAATAATGCGTTTAAATTAGAGTCTTATATTTAATCCAATTTATTATTAAAAACTTTAAATTCACAAAAATGTAAAAATAGTCAGATTAATAACAAAAACAATTAACTAAGTAAATCAATTATAAGAATATTCGGAAAACAATTACGCTTCTTTATAAGTCAATGCAGGTTTTTAAACAATTTTATGAATGATAATGCATGCGTAATGCATATTCATTTATCTCTCTATGTACAGTCGGTAACAAAAGTGTCCGAACACTAGCAAAAATTCCTATGTGAAAAAGGTACACTTTATACGGTTTTGTTATATAAATCCTTATCGAATCATGTTCTTACATTGACAAAGAACAGGATTCGACAAGGATTCTTTCAACAAAACCGTATGAAGTGTACTTTTTTCACATAGGAATCTTTGCTAGTGTTCGGACAATTTTGTTACCGACTGTATATATTCTCTATATACACTGTTAAAAATTTCTGTAAATTTAATGTAAATATTTATCCAGAGTCCCTATAAATTTACAGTAATTCTTAGTTAAAAGGGAATAATCGAGATTCTCAATCTTTATTCTGTATTTTTAAATAATTTTATTATTTGATTATTTAATTAAAATTAAAAATGACTATTTATATTTTAGAAAAGACATTCCAAGTCCGATATATATTCTCACCAATAATTAATTAAATTAATATTAGTTATCAAAATGAATGTATAAAATAAGTTTTTTAACATCTCCGTTTTTTTTCTCCGTAATTTTACGTAAGACTTAAGATAATAGATTACACAGAGTTTTCTGTTGAAAATTTTAACAGTGTAAGATCAGCATATTCAAGGAAAATAAGTAGTGTTTAAAAAGTTTTAATAATCGACACAAAATAAATAAGAAATATTTATATCGGAATTTTATGTTATATGTTTTTGTTTTCCTTAGAATAATTCGTCCTAGCATCACCTCAAAAATTAACTATTTAACAAAATGTATGGCGAAATAATTTTAAATTTTGACTGGTCAATTTTTATGTTCATTTTATTAAAAAATTACAACTTATGAAATGTTTTTGCACAGTCATGAAAAACATAGAATTGTTCTAATGCTTCTTAAGTTATTAAACTTTTATTACATGTTAAAATTTATTAAAAATTTTAAAATAACACATTATGTACAAGTAAGTAGAATTGAAACATGAAACCCATTTTGGAGAGAATGAATAAACTACGCCACATTACTTTATTTACACCTTAATGCAAATTACACCAGAACAAACATAGAATATGTGCGTAAGACAAAATTCAGAATTTCAATAGACATATATGCCCATCTTGTATTAATTAATGGATTAAAGAATAGATTTGTTTCCATTTTAAGTTGAAATGATACTTTTTAAAACTTAAATGAGTAGGGTTTTTTTTTTCCTAATAAAAAGATGTATTAAAAAATATTTTACTGATTTTAAATTCTGATAAAAGAAATCATTATTATTTTTTATTTTTTCTGGTTCAATTAAAAAAAAAAAAAAAAAAAAAAGACTTTTATAATAAAATTTGAAAACGAACAAACAAACAAACAAACAAACAAACAAACAAAAAAAAAAAAAAGATAGTGAATTTTGCAACTAACACTCAATAATTGAACCCTCGCAGAAAGGGCAATATACCTTAAAGGATTAACGAAGTAGAATTCTAGCTGGATATTTTTCTCATGCTTGAATAGATGTATAAAGCGAGGTTCATGAAAATCATTTGAGACACATTTTTTTGAGGTGGAAAAAAAATTATATGCAATAGTTTTTCATCCTATGAATTGACGAGCCCACCAGTGGCCGAACGGTTCATCGCTCAAAGATGGTAGATAGGTGGTGCTGGGATCGAACGTAGGTCACGCTCGTCGACCTAGCCGTTCAGAGCTTTCCGTAGTTTTCTTCGAAACTCGTGTAAATACAGTCTAGGACCTCTTACAAAGACCCCCATTTCACCTATTGGCATAGGATCCTAGCGTAGTCATTCGGCATTAAAAACCCTACAATAAACTAACAACCTATGGATTGACGAAAAAGTGAGGTTTGTGATTTAAATATAAAGTTAAATAGCCTTTTAAAAAGATCTTTAACTAGTCAGCCATTTGGCATCTTTTTTGACAGACATTATAAAAATCTGAAATAGTATACAAAGTCAATTGCTTATTAAGCGATTTTATAATTGTGGATTGCGAATAACTGTATCTATTGTGTATAGTTTAATTGAATTTGAAACATCTATACAAAACACTTTTATTGAAAATTAAAATAAAGTAAATTAACGCAATATTCAATAGATTTTACCCCCTTTAAAAAATATAAATATGAGCTAAAATAATTGCGCAGAATAAGAAAAAGAAGTACATTTTTAATGAAAATTTCGATAAAAAATTATTATTTTCTCCATGTTTTTATTACATAACTCTTCTTAATATTATTTAAATTTAGGATGAAAACGCAAGTTGCATTTCTACGTCTCAGTAAAACTTCTTCTTTAAATAAATCTTTGAGGTAGAAAGAAATATTTTCGCGTAATTCAAAAGACTAGAAAGAAGTTTTAAATAACTAATCGTTGCTATTTAAAAGCATAAGAGCGTTAAAATTAAACTTTACCTTAATAAACTCAGTAGTTGATTACTTAAGATTAAAGTATGCCTCGGAGGGAGGTGGTGCTTAGTCAGTCGTTTAATTAATTATCATTATCTTAATCATCAAAAAGTAAAGAGTGATTTTATATCCTATTTTTTTATTTTTTCTTTAACCAATAACTAAAAAAAAAAAATTAATATGTTAAATGTTAATAGAATTAATAAAGTATATATATATAAAATTATATTTTCGTTAATACCAAAAAATATATTTTGGCAGAAACTTGTTAAAAAAAATCAACCTATAAATTTAAGCACGAATATTCATATATTTTAATTAATTTTACTACATATTAATCGTTAATTAAGCATGTAAAACGGCTAAAAAATAAAATACTTTTATAAACTGTGTTTACTTTAAAAAACGAATATGACTCAACGCATAAAAATACGGAAAATTAAAACTATTAAGGAGTTTGAACTGTATTTAAATTAAAATTGAACGTTTCCCCCAAAATAATGAAAAATGAATTTAATTTATTTGTAATCAATATTTTTAGAATATTTGGTGCTACATTTCTCTATTTTCTTTAACACTGTTTACTGTTACATTGGAGAAACTGGGTACTAAATTTCTAAAAAATATTTATCGCCTCTGCATTCAGTAGATAAAAAAAAGCTTCATATTATGTGTGAAGCACAGAAGTTTATTTTTAATATGTTACTTTTCTTACTGAACTATAGTCAAAATTATTATGATAATACGTTTATCAATATAAAGTTAAAAGTGATTTTTAGTGTCAAAATTTGTTGTTGTAAGCACGTACAATCGTATGCATGCAGGCAAGTATTTCTACATAAACAATAATATTGGTAAATGTTTCTACAATCATAAAGTATGTTATCATGAAGTAATGAATGAGGTAAACGTTTCTTAGAAAATATTTTGGCATATATCACTTTTCCACAAATGGTATTGATTAAACAATTCTAACTGGTTGATTTTGTAATATGATCAAAGTTTGCCATATATTCGTATTAATTTTATTTTTTATGGTGCGTAGTGTCCTACAAAATAATTTTTAGAATTTATTTAAAACAAAAATCCTAGCAGATATTCTTGGTCGTATTTCATCACCAAGGAGATGTTTTAATCCTGCAGTTTATTGAGAAAGACTGAAATTGCTGCTGCTGCTGCTGATGATGATGATGATGATAATGATAATGATGATGATTTTATCAAATATTCCTTAAATAGTCAAAAAAGAAGTAGAGTTTACGTAAACAGTAAGAATTTGATCGCTCCAAATAACTACATACACTGGGATTTAGTAATAAAAAAGAGTGAAATTTTAGATAATCCTATGAAAGACACACTTAAAAAATAAATTTACTGCTAATAGGAATGTATTCTCCTTGTTCATAATTCCACTTGGAAATTCCGAACCAATTACCAAACAACACGAATAAGGAGGAGAGGGGATCGCCTTCTGTTTTTAAAGAATGCCGCAAGGGTGAGTACGACAAGTTCCCGTAATTTTGATGCAGATCAAGGAGGAGCAATCTTTAACCCTCTACACTAACAAGGGAAGTATGAATCAGTAAAATTGCTATTGAAACCAAACCAAGATTAATTAAAGTGCATGGTCGAAAACATAGGGTAGAATACAAATTTGATGCAACAACACCCATAGGGGCAAGATATGACCCCTAATAAATTTTGTTTTTTGTATAAAAACCAACAAAACACACATTGTGGTAATAAAGGGGGATGCAGTGGGAGCGTGCTTGACATGTGGTACGGAGGTCCTACGATCGAGTCCCCGAAAGGGTGTTTTGTATTTTAATATTTTATTTTAACAGAAATATTTATTTATTTTTTTAAATTTTTAATTAAATTAAGTTATTATTTTAAGAGAAAATATTTAATATTTATATATTTTTTAATTTTAACGAATTTATTTACCCATTTAATAAATTAAAAGAAGTAAATAATTTAATAGGAAATACTTTTATAATACATTTAGATAAAATTTTGTTAGTGATTTGGGCTAGTGTTTTATGTAAATTTTTAATTGTTTTATATTATCTCAATTGTATTATTATTCACTCAATGATTTGCATGAAAAATCCTAAATGAACAACAACTGATGCTTAACTATTCGACGTCGCATTTACCTTTTATTTCAAATATTTCATTAAACAACTGTCAAATTTGGTGGTGTCGGAAAAACTGACAATAATATTGAACCGCAATGACAAATTTTCTCAAAATGATTTCACTAATTTATAATTAGTTTACATCTCCAAACATTCAAAATCTGGATAAATATGAACTTTACAAATTCAAATATCGTGACGAAAATATTTAACAAAATGTTCGTGATGAACAATAACTGACAGTGAACAAAATTATAATTTAAATAATTGTAATCAATCTTCTTATATATCTTTTTCTTATTTAGAAAAATACTTATGTTTTTACGATTTTTCTACCTTTTTAACCATAATTGTTATAAATTAGACATTATATTCGTAGCTTTAAAAATGATTTTCTTTTTTATAAATAAATAAATAAAAATATATATTTCATAAATTCATGGTCAATACATTATTAATTGGAATATTACTCAGGGGAAAAAAAAGGCTTCTTAATAAATATTATAATATATATTCTATCTTTAATTAATAATTTAATTTAATTTAAAACGTAAAATAATAATAATAATTGAAATAGAAATATTAGAATACAAAACACCCTTTCAGGGACTCGATTTCATGACCACACAAGTCAAGCACGCTACCACTGCACAATCCGTTCTTACAAGGATTGATGTTTTGTTGGTTTTTATAGAAATAACTAAAACTATTAGGGTGTCAAATCTCGCCCCACGGGTGTTGTTGCAGCAAATTTTCACTCTACCCTATTTTTCCGACCATGCTCTTTAATTTAAACATGGTTTGGTTCCAATAGCAATTTTAATGATTCATACTGCCCTTATAAGAGGCATGAAACTGATGGGAACTTGGAGAACACTGATACAGATGTAACATACACTAAGCGCATACAGCTCCACTTACTCGACCTCTTGATACTGATAGACGTGACGTGCAAGGTCCGATTCACAGTCGCAATTTTCGCCCTTAGTAGTTCTCGTTTTTCCATTATTTTCTCTTAAACTAACATAAATACGGTCTGGAATCTCTTAGCAAGCCCCCACGGAGGCCAGTCCCTCCCAGGTCTAGTGCAACCAATTCGCTTTAACGCTAAAACCATCTGCCGGCTCGAGTATCTAACCCACAATCTTCCAATTACGAATCTGGTGGTCTTACGGACAAGGCTACAACGGTGTATACATAAATGTCTTATGTGAAAACAGCACATAAATGTAAATTTCAAGATAATCTAAGCACTATCTATATATTGATCTCTCGTTTTTAGTTACTCATTACAAAGTAATGTTACGTAATGAAATAACCTTAACAAAACCAGGCATATTAATCAGGCAGTAAATAATCTGTGAAATTTCTTTTCTGAATTTAAACATATAAACACTACTGCTTATATATAGTATTTGCTCACTATGCTGAAAGATGCTTTAATAATAATTTATTGTAACAATTCTTAAGGTGTTTTATAATTTATTAAAAAATACTATATAAATTGGAAAAATAAATAAATATTACTGTCGATCACTTTGATATAGGGAAGCAATCATAGCTCGTGTTTCAATAGATTTTTTTTTTTTTTTTTGGCATAAATTTAATTTCAGCTTTTATTAATCGAACACTGTTGATTATATTATATATTCGTGGATATAAAGCAGAAACATGGCTGAAACCTAAAATAATAACATGACTATTAAATGCATAATATGTTCCTGCTATCATTTACTAATAAAATACTTAATAAAGATATGTGAAATAAAAGTATATACCAAAAACAAGTTCTATGAAATTTTGTTTTTTCATTCGTGTTTGATACATTCCTTCTAATTCTTCCGAAATAATCATATTTTACTTAAACTGAAATATTTAATAATGGTTTGCTGTGTATTTTTTTTTTTTTTTTTTGAGTAAATATATTAAACCTGTAGAAGATACCTTTAAAAAAATGAGATGGGTAAATATTTTTGAGCGTTAATGTATTTGACAATAGAAATTATATATATATATATATATATATATATATTAAACGCAGTAAAATAAACGAAAAAAGGAATGTTGGAATACAAATTAAGTATAAATAAACAATAAATTGCAAAATCAAGTTGAAATATCTAAGAACGATTATTCAACATGCAGTAAAATGTAGGCATTACTGCAGTCTAAAACAGAAACTATGTGTTCTACAACACTTAAAATTGAATTGATAGTATAATTTAAAGGTAGGTTAACTAAAAGTCGCCTGTAGAGTTATTTAACAAGCAAACAAGAAAAAATAAAAAAAAGCAAGTTTGTTTTATATATACTAAAACAGTAGTAGACTGTTAAAAATTTTACTTTAAACTTGAACCACTATATGGAGTAAAGTTATAACCAATACCATAATATGGATCAACCTCATTTTAAACTTTTGATTACTTCATTATTTATAAGCCATTGAATTTAGGTTGCTCCAAAATTTGAAGCTACCATACATCCACTCACAAAGGAAGTATAGATTAGTAAAATTCCTATTGAAACCAAACCAAGCATGCATAAATTAAAGAGCGTGGTCAAAAACATAGGGCAAAGTGCAAATTTTGCGTGGCAACATAGCCATGGGCCTAGATATGACCCTAGAAAATTTAGCTCTGTTTCATCAAAATCAAAAACTAGAATTTTAACTAGGAAGAAAACGTGGCACGATTCTGGAGTGTTTGGCTTGAGACAAGAAGGTCTTTAATCCATCCACCGTGTCTGTCGAATGTTTATTTATTTATTTATTTATTTAATATTAAAAACATAACACCAATATTTGGTTCATTATAAAATTGTCAAACCAGGGTAAAAGGTTAAACCATTGAGGGGGCTATAGCTATTTCAGCACCAAGTTTTAGTTCAAACTAATATCAAGTTTTTAACTGCACACATCTAATTCACTATTATATGCCAACAAAATACAGAGAATGAATAAAATAACAGTAAATAGCATACAGAAACTTTGAAGTAAAATAAAAGCCAACTGTATAAATTATTAGTTAACCAGATGACCAGTCGTCTTTATCAGATCCCTGACCTCCTAGTACCTGACATAAATACAGTTAATAGTGTGGAGCACAGAAGTTACAATTGTGTATTCAATATTATCACACCTCAACAAAAATTACCTACAAAATCCAAAATCCTGTTGTATGTAATATAATGAAAATTACATTAAACTTTTTCGGTGTTTAAAAATTAAAATAACAATTCTTATCTAATACGTCGAGTTCAGCTAACACCTCCTGTAATAATGCCTCCCGGCTGAGCTCTACGTCATGGAAGATCGGCCAATTTTATCCAATCAACACTTCCTATGATACATGTTGGATCGTGGGGATTGGATGAAGTCGGCCGATCTTCCGTGTCGTAGAGCTCAGCTCGGAGGCATTATTACAGGTGATGTTGGTTCAGCAGATGTTTCAGAACTTTTCTTTAGATGTGAAATTCTAATGAAAGTGAATAATGTTTAAAAGTCTTTGACTTTCTTTTACAAACTTTCTCAATTATTTCTGAAAATGTATTTAGCATGTGATTAAATCTTGAAAATATGAATTGTTCTTTACACTTCTATAATCATGGATATTCATTAAACTATTTTGAAAATTTAGGTTTAAAAGAAAGTAAAAAATTCTTTAATAAAAATAAGAATTTTTATGAATTTTTATATTATCTATATCAATAAAATTAGATATTTTTCTATAAATTTCTCATAACTAAAGAAAAAAAAAAAAAAAAAGTTATCTTCACGTTTCACACATCGTGAAAGCCAAAAGTGACTTCAGAAAATCGTTTGTGTGGTGTGTGTGTGTCGCTGTGTGAAATATGCAATAATTTTTGCAAGTTTAATATTATAAGTATGTTTTATCGTTTGTGAAATAGCATGCTTTACTGCTATATTATTATACGCATTAAACGAAAACAAGCTAAAATATTATTTTATTTTTTATTTATTTTATTTTTTTACTGTGACTATATTACAGCTAGTTAAATTTTAAGCTGATCTGCTATATTTATTTTTTGTACGAGAGGTTTAATATTTTGGTCAGACAGTTCGCATCGTCATTTTTCGTAGTGTTATACTGAATATACCAGCATGTGTTCCATTTAGCAACAAATAAATAAAATATTAAACGAAAATTCAGATAAAAACTGCGACATAAATCTAAAGAATTGAATATATTAACCGTTGCTAAGGGAAGCAACTTTATATTTTAAGGTAACAAAATCAGTTATTTATCTAATTTAATCTATTAATCTGTTTGTTTTGCATTTTTTGTATATTTAGAACAATACAATATAAATATATATATATTTATTTACCCTCGCCAATCAAGTTGAAAATGCTTAAAATAAATTTCAGAAAAATCATATGAAAAAATTTTAAGAAATTGATAAAGAAACCGCTGCTTAGGAACGTAGCAGAGTTAACGCAAGCCTTTATATGAAAGAATAGACTTGGAAAAAAAAAGTCAAGTTGTATTTAAATTAATTTTTGCATAGATTATTATATATATTACTCAGAAAATGTGATAATATTCTTCAGATATATATTTTTTTCTTTTCCCTTTATACATTTTTTAAACATCAGTAAAAAAAAAAAAAAAAAAAAAAAAAAAAACTATCAAGTGTATCATTTTTTATGGGAATGCGTTTTATGTAGCCGGGATATAATACAAAAAAAAAAAAAAAAAAAAAAAAAAAAAAATTACGGAAAATCCACTTTCCCCCTTTAGTGGCGTGGGGGAGGGGCACTTCACAACGTGTAGGGATTTTGCAATATCTCCTCCTTCAGGTGTGGGACGCAAAAGGACAAAAAAATAAAGATTTTTTTTCAAGATTAATTCTACTCCAAATTACCTCAAGACGATGTGTAAGCGTATGTACGCAGTGTATATGTACGAGGCATGTGCTTTCACGGGATTTTGAAAAGTTCCTTTCTTCACCGTGGGGTGTGCATAAAAACACAATTTCTAAAAATGGTGTTAAAAACACAATTCTTTTACTCTGCTTTAATGTATATGAGGAAGACGATTTTCTGCCTATGAGTTCATTTTCGAGTCAAGTAATTAAGTGCACTTACTTTCGTTACTCTGTAAAAAAAAAAAAAAAAAAAAAAAAAAAAGTGGATGGGTATAAGAGATCAGGGTGAATTCTACAAACACGCATTGAGAACCATAACACAAAAAAATGCAGAGGGATAAAAGCTGCTGTTGGTATTGTGGACGAACCGAAGTTCACGTCTGAATACATCTGGTTCTGCGCGCGCACGTGGTTAAGGCGCTACCGCAGACATTTGGAACGCAGACACAACTTGATGAGGGCAGGAAAAATCACTTCCAAGAGCAGCTGGAATGTTATCTTAGGGTTTTGACCCGTTTCAATAATTTTTAACACTTTCCAATGAATATTAATTATGTTTATAACTTCAGTTTGTCTGTCTGTCCTTCACGAAATTGCTTAAAATTTAAATATGTTATTTAAGTTTACTATCGGGTGTTCACGATTGAAAATGGACTAAAAGCTACCACTGGTTTGTGTACAAGGATACCCTAAAATATACCAAATCATTGCATTCTAGGAGAGGTATTGCTATAAGCCATATTTTAATAACTTTACTTTGCACAAACATAGATGAAATTGAAATATATTAGTCATATGTTCAAAAGAATGTGTTCTTTAGAGTATAGTATAATTAGCATTAAGATTTTCAGTGAAATACAGAAATATTCAGTTCCATTAAAGGCTATATTATTCAAATTTTGCTGGAATAGCATTTTCGTGTACTTCGAGCAATAATAACACTTTTTTTTTTTACAATTTCTATTATTGGTGTTATTTTAATTAGTGTATCTGTCTGTCGGATTGTTCTTGTCTATGTGTCCATCAACTCGTCTCTAGCGTCCCTAAATATCTCAGAAATTCTTAAAAATGATATATGCTATTCAAGTTTTTTACGAATGATTTCTATTTGAAATGGCATTAATTGGCCTTGTAAAATTAGCTCCTGTAAAGGTACACACCAAAAACTGCAAATGCATTCGTTTCATGCGATACATTTTTATAAATCGCATTTAAATAAATTTCTCCTGAAAAAAACTTAATGAAATCGGTATTTATTGTTAATATGCTAAAGTAATGTTTTGTATTGAATTTATTATACTTAGTCTTTAGATTTACATACTTAAGATTAGGCTACTGCAAAATATTCAGGTATGTTAAGTCTTAAAATGGAAGTTCATGGAATTGTGTTTAAGTTTAGAATTATGAATTCAACTAGTCTATCTGTCTACTTTTCTAATCGTCCGTGTGTTTGTTGAGTGATAACGTAGGCAAACAACTTTGAAGTATACGAGTACATACAGTTGAAAGTGTTAATAATCAGTGTGATTGGTATGATTATTATTATTATTATTTCTTTTTTTCTTCCTTTTTTATTTTTGAGGTTTATTTATTTTGTTTTATTTTATTATTATTTTTTAATAAGTGATATGTTACTTCGAGTACTCATATATATAATGTCCAGCGTAGCAGCCGAACCCGCTAGCAAAGTAATAAAAATAACATATCAAATTATTAATATTTACCTAAAAAGAAATTTTCTTTCTCCGTATCAAGCAATAAGCAGTATTACATACATATAACATCTCAATGTCTATCATTCTGCCACCATTAATTGCTGTTACTACAGTTTATGTTTATGACCCATTATGACTTAGTATGATATAGGTTTTCATTTATTTTCATGAATGACTTCTACACAGATTACAACTGGCAATATCGGGATTCATTCACATTAATATTTTGCACATTTCCCCTGAAAAATATTATTTTTGTGCATGACGTGAGATATATAAGAATTGATTTATGTTTTTCTTTTAAAGACAAATATTTTTCTTAAAAAAAAAAAAAAAAAAAAAAAAAAAAAAACGTTAATGTATGTTTATAAAATTGCATATATATATATATATATATTATTTTTTAAATATTTCAGTTATTTCTCAAACGGGTACTTTATTTTGTCTTTATTTATATCCGTAATTGTTGATTTCCAACTGTTCAGTTTTGCTTTATTTATATATTTATTTATTTTCGCACTGGTTCATCGTTCATGTAAGTTTGATTTTCAGATATTTCTATAGGTTTATATAATTATATAGTATTGTGTATTTTAAGAAATTTCCTAGTGTCTGTTTGATTTTTTTTATTTTTTTTTTGCATTCTAGTTTGCAGTGGATTTGTTCTTTTCTCTTCATAATATGTAAGGGGCTATTCAGTTTTTGTTTCTACGAACATCTCATGAAATAACTGTTGTACCCCCCCTGATGTACCCCCCTGAACATGGACTGAATGTATTTGTTACGCTAATTTTACTTGTTTTCCCTTATAATTTTTGTCATAAAATTTTTCATATTTTAAATTTTAGATTAATATTCCTTTTTGCATATATTTCATTTCTCTCAGTCTTATATATGCATATATACACTAAGGAACAAAAACAGCAAAAAAAAAAAAAAAGCCGGATGTTTTCCTTTTTTTCTCTTTAAACCCGCCCATTTTATCGTTCATAAAGAAAATTTTCGAACAGATTTTATTACGTCCACATCCACGTACACTTTAGAATTGATCCAAATGTTAAAAACCAAATGTAATGGTCGTAAAATTTTAATTTTAGAAGATATTTCTAAAAGGCTGTGGTTAGAGACTCGGCAGCCGGGTCCATATTATAGACCTGGCAGACTTTATCGCTTGCACAATATGACTTACACTCAGGGCATACTTCATCTAAAGATGAAGTACCGGGTGACGCAGAGAATGAATACTCTTTGAATAATTCTTATTCTCTGAATTTTAACAAAAACATTTACAAATATTTTCCCATGTACATTTTTAGCATTATAGACCATTTGTTTATAAAAAAAAAAAAAAAAAAAAAAAAAAATAGAAAACAATCACTGTCTTTTGCCAGCTATTTTAAAGATCATTAAATATTTAATTTTAGTTCATAATTAAATTAAGTTTAGCTTTCATATTTCAGATCACATGAATTCATTCTTTTTCATCCCATATTTAAAAATTACTTTTTTTAAATTGAATTTGTATGAATTAATATTTTCAAGATTAAAATATGTAAGATTATCTGATATTTTTAGTTTTATTTTATCTGTAAAAAGATAGGATTTATATTAATTTAAAGGTAAAATCATGCATAAAAATCTAAATTTGAGACAATAAATTTATGATTCGTGTCGCCATCTACGGACGAATATATGAATTATAAACAAGAAACAAAAACCGAATAGATATTTTTAAAAGTAGATATAGCAAAAAATTTTATTTAAATCAAGCTATCAGTTAATAATAAAGGAAGAATGAAAAAAATATATATATATATATCTAGACTTAATGTAATAAATTAATAATATTTTTTTTCTTTTTTCTAATTACACAAATCCTTATCTTTTGAAACCAATCTGAAAGTCATAAAAAAGAAATTAGACTGCTTATATTTAGTATAAATTATAGATATTAAAGTCATAAAATAAGGGTTTTAAATTGGAGATAAGTGGATTGAAATTGGAGATTGTATTTGAATGCTTAAAATATGTGGGTACATTCATTATTAGTTCTATTTGTAGAACTATAAAAGTATTTTCCTTTTCGTCTATTATTTTATTCCTATTAAAACCCACATGGGGTAGAGAAACATATTTAATTTTAAAAGTTAACATTTGGGTAAAAATTTTGCATTATACACCAATTGGTTGTTATTAATGACAAAATATCTCACACATTGCCATCTTCATCAATAAAATTACTTTAAAAAATTCAGCTAATAAAATATTTCCCTCTGTTTAATGTAAAATTTAGTAAAAGTAATACTCTATTTGATTTTATCAAATTGTAATGTGTTAGTTCGATTTAACTAAATTGATGTATAAATTAATAGTTAATTATATAAATGAATTGATGGAAATTTACTGGATTTTGCTTTTAAATTGCTAAAAATATACTAATTTAAATGTCTGATTTTATAAATGAAAAAAATCTGGGAAAAAAAAAAAAAAAAAAAAATTAGAATTTAAACATGTAGTAAATGCAACCAGTCTGCTTTCAACAAGAAGCGTGCATGGGGTGGGGTGTATTATTATTATCATTATTATTATTATTTATTATTATTTTTTTTATTGATATTTTATTTATTTCTTATTAATGTTTTATTTATTTATTTATTTATTTATTTTGTAGTCACCATAGAAAAATCTTGTGCTCAAACAAATATTATTTTGGGGATATATTGTAAGAAATGATTTAACAAATGTGCAATGAGATTGTTTTTTTTTTTTTTTTTTTTTTTTTTTTTTTAATTCAATCTCATTGATGAACACGACAATGCATGTTAGAGATTTTCGCATTAAAAGCTATCAATGAGTTTCGCCTAAATATTAACTTTCAATTGTTCTTGATTGTAGCTCCAGAAAAAAATAGTTCCATGTCATCCTTATAAATTCTAGTCCCCTTCGAAAGCGACTTCTAGGAACCACTATTAGAATTCTAGAGTGTTTGCCTGTATTCTCGAGGGCAAAATTATTTAAAAACCTCTGCAAATAAATGAGACTACAAGAGGCAGGTTTCAGCAACTATAATCTTTGTTTATTTCCCAATTCTTGGAAATCAAGCGAGAACTTCTCTCAATATAAAAGATACAGAAATTGTTTTACCGTTTAGAAATGTGCAGACTAGAAATTCTCGATCATTTCGTCTATTCAGTTTATTGGCGTGCCTTAAGGCCATTTCTCGGAAATCTGTATTTCTAGTTATGGGATTTAGAAAATGACAACATATGCATTCTAGATTAAGGCGGTTTATTATATTTTTTCTGTGCATTAAGGCAATAATTGCACATAAAGGATGAATTACAAATGTGGAATAATTTTTTTTTATTAATTATCTGTTCAGATTTAACAAATAAATTATTTTATCTAATAGGGTAGGTGCTCCTGTGATTGGCATGCTCCAGTAATTGACATCTATCCCGAAATAATTAATAAATAAAAAAAATAATAAAACCACATATTTTACATATAAGAATTTTAACATTTTATGTGAAACACTGGCGTAGGGTGCTAATAACAGATAAAATGAAAACTAGCAGTGTCAAACACTGGAACATAGGGTGCCAATTCCTAATAAAATGAAAAAAATGGCAGTGTGAATTACTGGATCATTGAGTGGGTGTCAAATAAAAATTCATAAAAAAAATAATTGTTATCAAATGTATATATTTTAGCATATACAGTCGGCTGTAAAATTATTCGAGCACTAGCAATAATCCTTGCCAAAAAAAAGTACACTTAATACAGCTCTGTTAAATAAATCCTTGTCGAGTCATGTTCTTAATCAGTCTAAGAACATGATTCGACAAGGATTTACTTAGCAAAACAGTCTTAAGTGTACTTTTTAAAGATAGGAATTATTGTCTAGTGCTCGAATAATTTTGCAGCCGACTGTATATGGTTCTGAATGTCTTCCATACACTATGAACTAACTTAAGATTTCTAAAAATATTGTCTGATGACTAAAACATTAAAAACATCCCAGATTGCTCTAAAAGTGTCAATCACTGGTAAACTTACCCTATATTAATATATAATGTATTTATTTCATATAATAAATCATAAAAGAATAAAAAGTATATATTCATTTTATTACGTTTAAAAATAAAATTTTATGGAGATTTTTATGAAAGAATTCGTAGAATGTATAACGCCGCATTTCTACAAAACCCTCTATTATTTAAAAATCTAATTGAAATTGAAGAATTTTTTATTATGAATCTGAGCAAAATTATTCGTAAAAGAAGAAAAAATAATAAGAAGAATAGTTAACCTCTAATTGACTGTTGAAAATATAATAAAACATAAAGTAAATGTTAAATCGTTGTATTATGTCTAAAATAAAGCTGTGTGATTTCATTGATAATATCTGCTTAGAACAATTAAATTGATGACATCTGCTTAGATATGTGGGCACAGTTTACTTAATTAAATTTAAAGCAAAATTGCCTGTGAGATATTTAGTTAACAGTAATTTATAATTAGATTTAACTACAGTTCAATTTAAGAAAAATAGCTTAATTTGGACTGTTATACGTGAATCGGTTTAAAAAAGTATGGTACGTATATTTAATAAATCTTTAAGACTACAAATTTCAGCCTGAGTCATAAATAATTTGTTATAAGGTATTATTTCGATGCCGTTCTTTATAATATATAAACTAATCGATTTTTATATGAAAATAAATAAAACACAGAAAATATACACAGAAGAGAAAGAATTTTGTAACTGACATCTTGAATCTAAATTGTAACTCTAGAAAAAATAGTTCCATGACAACCTTATAAATTCTAGTTCCCTTTGAAAGCGAGTTCTAGTAACCCCTATTAGAATACTGGAGCCTTTGCCTTTATTCTCGAGGGCAAAGTTACTTAAAAACCTCTACAAATAAATGCAAATACAAGAGGCGGGTTTCAGCAACAATAACCTTGGTTTATTATCCAGATCTAGAAAATAAAGCGAGAATTTCTCGCAATATAAGAAATTCAAAATATTTAGAATATTCAGAATATTGTTTCCCCATCTAAAAATGTGTAGACTAGAAATTCTCGATGATTTCGTCTATTCAGTTTATAGCCGTGTCTTATGCTCATAGCTCGGAAATCTATATTTCTAGTTAAGGCATTTAGAAAATGACTACTTATTCATTCAAGAGGAAGGCGGCATATTCTTTTCTTAGTGCAATCTATGTGAATAAATCTAAAATTATATATAATCTAGATAAATCTATAACTATCGATTTTTTAAATATAATTTTATCTGTAATAGGTAGTTTATGAGTCAATATAAGTTTTACACGCACACACACACACACATATATATATATATATATATGTGTGTGTATAAAGCAAAATTAGAAAATAGTAGGTTGTAATTAAAAAAAAAAAAAAATTAAAATTTTAAAATTCTGTTAATACTTAAAAAATGAGTAGGGGAAAGTTGGACAAAACGGGATACCATTCTTGTTTTTCTTTACTATGGAAAATATATTGAAGAAAACCACACATTTTATTTTTTTATAACTACAACATTTATTGAAGCACACAAAAAACATATTTTTAACTAATTTTAATGACTGTGAAATAGTAAAAAAAAATATTTACCAAACTCTTACACATCCCGTTTTAGCATACCTGGGTTGGACAAAACGGGATAGGGATTACAATGTTTAATTTTTTGTGTAAAACTAACTGAAAAGCATAATTAACTGGCAAAAACCTGTAAAGCAAAATTTCTGCTTGAAAGAACAATGCCTTCAGTAACCAAAGACTTGAAATAAGAGTTTTTTTATGTTATTATTTACAAAATGGGAAAGACCTTTTATTTTGGCCTATAGCAGAACAAAAGTCGCATATAAAGGAGTCGTCCTCTTCGTCAGCATTAGGACACGCTTCATGAGCCCATTCTTGGTATCCAGAACATTGGATCCAACCTTCACCAGCCTTAGAGTCGACGTACAGTGCATTACAAAATACGTGGGTTTCTCCTCCCTCTGTTTCATTTTTAGACGATGAAGACATGCATTCTTGACTGCTTGCTGAAGGTTTATTAAACTTTTCTATATTCTGACTTTTAACATTAGGATTAGGCTTTCCTTTGGATTCTTTTGTAGGCCTACTTTTAGGTTTGGCTGGACCTGGTAGCTCTTTTTTATCCTATTTTCCATTTTCTTTTATTACAAACTTCTTTTTTGGAATTTGTAAGAGGGAATTCTTAGCAGCCTTTTCTTCAATTTTCTTGGTTCTTTCTTGTAGTTAATCGTCCTTTATTTTTCTTCCATTTCTAACTCACTCCTATATGGAGATGATGCTATTACTACAGTTTTCTTCTTTCCCTTATCAGCCCTTTTTTCTGGGCGAGGACTTTTACTTGAGATACAGGCAGAACAAACTTTGGAGACATGGAAAATGGTAGCTTAGATCAATAACACGACAGTTCTAATCCTTTCTTCCCTGAGGATGTTGCAGGTTGGTCTGGACATAGGCTGCTTCCTGAGAAGTTTGTTGGTTGGTCTACTTCTACGATGTCCCTTGAAGAAGTTGAAGGTTGCTCTTGGTCATTGCTCATATCAGTCTGGTGCCCAACGCCTGGAGGTTCTTGCTGCAGGTCTGACGTAGGGTGGTCTGTGGTGACAGAGGGTGCAAACAAGTGATCTGGGAAGACGTCAGGATTGTAAGGACATATGCCAGTTTTTCTAAACCCTTTAACGGCACTTTCTGCAACAGCTGCCAGTGAACAGGCTGCGTTGAACAGTTTTGCAACTTCGTAAATTGTTGCGCACCTTCCTGGATGGTTGAACAGCCAGTTTTGAACTTCTTGTTCATAATACGTGCTCAGTGGAGCCATGAAACTGACATCCAGGGGCTGAAGGCGATGAGTTGTATGTAGGGGGAAGGTTAGGATGGTTACATTATTTTTTCTTGCCAAATTTACAAGTTCCAAACATTTGGTGTGACTGTTGTGTCTATTAAGTAGCAACAGCACTAGCTTCTCATGGGCAGGGTTGGAAAATTCTACGATTTTTTTAAACCAAACAATGAAGGTCTCCTTCGTGATCCAGCCGGTCTTGTGATATACTGCAAATGATACTGGAAAAGCATCATCCATGAATCGTGGGTTTTCCTTCACTCGAGGAAATACAAACGTAGAAGTGACGAATATACGGCATAAAAAAAAATGTATCCCGTTTTATCCAACTCATAAGTGTCCCGTTTTGTCCAACTCCGACACTTTTCAAAACAAACATGGCTGATGCCTAAACGTGAAAGGAAAATTAGATAGATTACACATGAGAATGTTCGTTAATAAATGCTTAATCAAATGTAATACTCACTGGAATTGTATTCCCATGTATGTAGGCAGTATAATCTAGAAAACAACGCATGTAAATGTAGAAAGTTCCAAGAAGTCAGAGTAAAAAATTTCTAAGAGCTACAACTTTCCATCAACTAGTGGTCTCGAGGCGAGACGAACTGAGAATGGTGTAATGACGGCCGAGACCATGTTTCTGTCGTCGTCCGCTCGATAGCAGTACTAGACAGGTCCCTAGGCGACGTATCCCGTTTTGTCAGACTATCCCGTTTTATCCAACTTTCCCCTATATATATGTACCAGGATGATAAAAGACACCATGGCACAAAAATGAATTTTTTTAGGAATGATGTTGTATTGCAATTAATATATGACATTTGTCATGAATAAAGAAAATGGACACGGCTTTAGGTTCTACTGTCCGATCACCTTCGTAGTAACTGGACATAGTGCTTAATGTTACAAAATGGACTTTACCTCTGGGGTACAAATACATATATTAAAATCGTATTTAAATTTAGCATATTTTTTAAATGTGAAAAATTATTAAATCATGGAAATAGATTCTTATTTAAAAGTTATGTATTGTTCTTCAATGTTGTAGATTCAAACGATCTGAATAATAACAAAATCACTTTATTTTCGAAAATAATAATATATATATATTTTTTTTTTACTTTATTTTTATTTTTTATTTTCATTTTTATTTTTTTTTTAAATTAAGCCTCAATAAATATGTATTCAAAGAATTAAAAATCAGTCACAAGTTGATTGTTTCATGGAAATAGGGATAATATAAAAATGAGTCATAAGAAAAGCTGTTGGAATAGAGCGAACAATTCCTCTGATTATAACTACCATTTTTTTATGCAAACGTCAACTAATAAAAAAATTAAAGAAATTTATTAAAAATCTTTGCGTACATTTAACGATTTATTATATCAAATCTGGTAGTAATTTTTCTCTGTCGTTCTATCTTCAAATGCTTTTTATAGCGAAAGTTTATTCATAACCTCCCTGTTAATAAAGTTTCTTTACAGTTGAAATTGGCAAAATGATTAAAATAAACAGACATTCTTATTTTTTTATGTAAATGAAAAATGAATATATACTCCTATACCTATACCTAACTATCTCTCTCTCTCTACAGTTCTACCATTTTGAAAACGAATATTAAACTTATGTTATTTTCCACACACAAAATAAAGAAAGAAAGAAAGAAAGAAAGAAAAAAGAAAATAAAAGAAGAAGGAAAATAAAGAAAAATAAAGAAAAATAAATAAAAATAAAAATAAATAAATAATTGAATAAATAATTAGATCTTTACCTTAACATTAAAAATAATTCGTTTTTTTTTTTTTTTAACGATACAGAAGTAGTTTAGAACTCATTGAAAATGGAATCCTTATTTTACACAATGCACACAGATTTAAAAACAAATCAATAAATAAATTTACTTATTTATATACTATATTCGTTATGTATTTCAACTTTTTATAACAAGTGTTATGAAGCACATGCATTTTCCATTTTTTCTTCTGTTTAACTGAAATGATTATTCTAAATGTCGCTGCGTAATATCCCGGCAAAACAAGTTAGTAATAAATTTATATGTAACTAATAAAAGACTATACGATTGAGAATAAAAGTCTAATTGAAATAAAAATGATCCAGAAATTCATTAATAAATCTTTGATTTAAAATAAATAAAATAAGGCATTTAAATATAGGAAAGTGATTATATATGTATATATAAAACCATACACTTACATATGCACTGAATAGATTATTGTTAGAATAATACATCTATAAATATATGTATACATGTGAGTTTTCTGTATTAAAAAATGCAATTAAATCAAAATGTAATTTTTTGTTCAATAAAATGTATTAAATTAAAATAGGCTTTACACTGTTAAAAATTGTTTCTTAAAATGATCTAAATTGTCTCAGAATAGCTCCGAAACAATATATACTTAAATTTGAGAAACCATGTACTCATTTTTGAGTATATTGATATGCTCTAAAATGGGGTTGACCAATAAGAATTCAAATATCCCCATGTTTCACATGTCAATATACTCAAAAATGTGTACATGAGTTTTCAAATTTAAGTATATTGTTTCGGAGCTATTTTGAAACAATTTAGCTCATTTTTAAGAAACTATTTTTAACAGTGTACTTTCTTAAATAGCATATTAATAAATGAAAGCAATTTTTCAACAATGAAATAGAAAAAAAAAAAAAAAAAAAAAAAAAAACATCCTTTATGAATTATCAGTGTTAAATTCACTTAAATAACTACTAACAGAATTTTGTGAAGCGAATTAAATTTCTAATCTATGCAAAAATTGAATTAGTTCTTTCCTTTCAACTCTTTTTGTTTTCTTTTTCAAGAAAATGTGATGCAGGATCTCTCCAGCTATTTCTTTTTTTCTTTTTTTTTTTCTTTCACAAAGTACATGGAAAATTAACTAAAACAAATAAATCTAAGAAATTAGTCCTCTTTTAAAAAGAAATAATAAATAAATATTTTTCTTATTTAACCTGAAACGTAAATTAATGCTTCAGAAAATGAAATATTCATTCAACGAAGTGGATGTTAAAAGAAAAAAAAAAAAAAAAAGAAAAAACTGTCAACGGAATGTAAAACTTGCTCTCGAACGATGTTAAACTTAATTAGAGAAACTTGACAAAAGTCATTTACAACGTAAGAAAAAATGGGAAAGAAACAAATTTAGATTTTAATAATTGTGTTAATGCAAGTTCATATTTTAAGTTCTTTTGGTATTTTTACTGAAAAAAAAATAAAATGTTTAAATGCATGTAATGAAAATTACTAATAATATAGATGCTTTTCTAAATAATTCTTGCTAAGACAAAAAGTTTAATTTTTCTTGACTAAAGAATTAAAAAAGTTATTTATTTCTTATTACTAAAATTTTACTGAATGAAGCAAAAATATATATATTTCGCATTCACTCTTAAACACTGTATGATTGATAATAACTTCATGTCTAATAAAAGGAATGGGATTGAATGAAAATATGAAAAATTTTAAACCTTTTTATTGCTCATTTTAAGGTTTAACTTAAAACAGAAAGTATATCCAAACGAGCGATTCGACTTTACATTTTATAGTATCATTGCCGATAACACGTCGATATATATATTATATATGTGTGTATATATATATATATATATATATATATATAAACTCAAAAAGTATTTTTAGAAACCAAAACATGCGATAAAAGAAATGAAATACTACACAAATAGACAAATGAGAAATAAAAATTTAAAACATGTTGCTTTGCGTTAGCAAAATGGCTTAACACGGCTTAACTTTGCAAAGGCTTTAAGTTAAAATGTGTTTGTATTATGAATCAATAAAAATTGAACAATTATTCATTCTATTGAATAATATATATATATATATATATATATATATATATATATATATATATATATATATATATATATATATATATAACAGTTGTTTTTAGATTTTCAATGATTTATCCAGAACTTTAGAAATTTTATGAGGCATCAAAGTAAAGCCTGAGTGTTTGCGTTGCTTTTGGTAGTAATTGATGACACATTTTGTGATTTGTATCTGTTTTCTAATCTAAAACATTTTTTCTTCTACCAACATATTGTTTTTTTCTGTTTTTTCTTTGCTTATATTAACTATAGCTCAGATAGAAGTTCTACGCATTTTTTTGCCATTCCATTTTCTCTTTGGGCATTCTACTCTCCTTAAGAGTGTCTTTTACATATAATGAAAAAAGAATAATGAACATGTATATTTATATGAAATGTGTGGTTTCATTAAAAGAGAGAATGAGGGGAAATGTTTTTATTTGTGCACGCCTTCTTTCCATGTGTGCACCCAATCTGTGGGGCGCTGATACCTGTAACAATACTTACATTTAAAAAACTTGTAATCGGTCAAAATGAGGCTCTGAGGCGAGTTTACTATATCCAACAGAAAGAGGCAAAATTACTATTTCTTTTTAATGTAGATGTACAGAGATGTATGAGAAAGATCGAATAATTTAGTCGCTTTTTCTAACACTTGTACCTTTTTCGAAGACTTCAGCTGTAGCCAACTCATATGTATTCTGGCCATTTGTAGCTCTTTCTGACATCTTTTATAGTTCCTAATTCCGAAAAAAGAAAAACAAATTCATAGAATAAAGCATAGACTAAATAATTTGCTTGTTAACATTTAATGTATAAAGTGTTATTACATGAATCAAAACACAAGGAGCACGTTGTAACACAATTTGTTGCAAAACTTTGTTTCAATCTGACCCATCGTATGATCTTGTACATTTTTGTTCTTTGATAAAAATAATAATAACAATAATAAGGATTTATACATAAATTAAACATGCATTTATATCTTAATACATACACAACATAAATAGCTATAAACGTGTCTTAAAAATATAAATTAACATACTTTTAATCAAAATTTACAAAGTATGTTTTTTTCTCTTTACCCTAAAAGCCCACTTCCTTTACCCTAAATGCCCATGGGATGTTCTTTCATCCATAGGATATGCTAAGGATTTCATGCGGAGAAGGTTTGCTGTTTGGGCAAGGCGTAGCACATGTACACAAACACTCATTAACTGTTTATGTGGAGCACAGATTGTGCTTACATAACGGTGCGTAATAATAATTATGCTTATCGAAATATGTAATCAAAAATGTTACAAACTATTGCGTAAAGTTCGTGTTACTTCTTACTCTTGTTACAACTAGCTCCTAGTTTCCTTACTTTTATACAATTCGAAAGTTTAATTTGCAATATAGCTTCATATATTTTCTGAGATAATTATCTTAATGTTTAAGTAATTTCTAATAAATATATTTTTAAACTTAATGAACATTAAAAATAAATAAATAATTAAATCGTTCGTGTAGGTATATCTAAAAAATTGCTTTTTTATGTAGTGAAAATAAAAGTGATACTATATTTTGAGGAGACGTGAGCAGATTTTCAGTAAACATTGAAAATTGAGTTGAGTTTTTGGGAAATTTTAAAGAACTTTTTCTTCTTATCTCATTATTTATACTATAAATTAGGTGTATTTGGCAATGATTTTATTAACTAAAATTTTTCTTCCTTTCAGAAATTCATATATGTGTTTCTGTGTGAGCGTAAATTTCATAACGTATGAAACGTACTATTTGCTTAAAATTGTTTTATATTAATTTTTTATTCAGTAAAAAAGAATAAAATAAAAAATAAGTTAAACACATAAAAGTTTAATTAATAAAATAATTGATACAAAAATCAATACAAAATTTAATGATGCTGTACATGCTTCTTGCAGTTTTACTTATTTATTTATTTATTTTTAGATCGACTAACAAACCTATAAATTGCGCCTACACTTTCTTCATAATAAATTTAAATTTTAATGATATTTATTAAATTTTATAAAGAAAGAAAGAAAAAATTAAATATCTTTCTGAAAAAGGTTGTGCAGGGAATCGAATATAAAGTTTAAAACAAGCCCAAGTAAATCATATTTGATGCTCTAATTAAAGATGAAACACAACCATTACTAAACTAAATGTGTGCTATAGAAATTAAATATGCGATCTATACAAATTGAATATATTAAAGAGTATTGTTAAAATAGTGTTAGTTCTGCATTTTATGTGACCAAACAATTTTTTAAATGACTTTTTTTACTCAAAAACAATTATTTGTTTGGACTGGAAACACAACGTCCTAAAATGTCGAAACTTAAACGGAAGTAGTAAACAGTTGAATACTAAGTAATTTGTGATTATTTTTTAACAGATCTTGAATAATGTACACAAAATTATTCCATGTTGTAATATAAATATGTAATAGTTGCAATATAAATAAAAAAAAATCTGGAGTGACTCCACTCGACTTCCCGAACATTGAGTAATTAACAGTTTTGTAGATAAAGTAAAGAAAGAGTAGTTGTTAAACAAACAAAAGAGAGAAAACCATAATAGAGTGTTTGAGTATTTTTCTCCATCCATTACACGTTGTTTTATTTAACGCTACTGAACTTTGAGCCCATAGATCATAATGACAAAGAAATTTTCGTTGTGTCCCTGTAAAAACCTATAAATGTTAGATTCACCAAAATGCTTATAGTTAGTGCAACAGTGATTTATAATACTCATATAAATTTTCAGCTGAATTCAATAAGGCGTTTAGATGCTATCGTACTTTTAAAAATTTAGTCCCATAGGCCATAATGATAAAGAATTTTTCTTTGTGTCCCTGTAAAAAAACTGTAAGTGCTAGATTCACCAAAATCTATACAGTTAGTTCAACTGTGATCTATAACATGTGAACAATTTTTTTGCTCGGATTAATAAGGCGTTTAGACACTATCTCATTTTTAAAAATTTGGCCCCATAGGCATAATGATAAAGAATTTTTCTTTGTGTCCCTGTAAAAAAACTATAAGTGCTAGATTCTCCAAAATCTATACAGATTGAGTATTTGTGATCTATAATATGTGTATAAAATTTTTGCTCAATTGAATAAGGCGTTTAGATGCTATCGCACTTTTAAGATTTTGCTCCCATAGGCCATAATGATAAAGAATTTTTCTTTGTGTCCCTGTAAAAAAAACTATAAGTGCTAGATTCACCAAAATCTATAGGGTTCGTACTATGGTGACTTACAATATGCGTACCAACTTTCAGGTTAATCGAACGAAGCGTTTAGACGCTAGCGTGTTCACCCACAGACATACACACATACACACATACACACATACACACATACATACATACATCATCGTAAAAATAGTGAAAACGGACTCAGGGAACCTCAAAACGTATAGAAACATCAAAATCTCGAATTCGGATTTTTGACATGATTACAATACTTTCCTCACTATAGTGTTCGGAAAGTAATACATGTGGTGTGTGCATGTATGTGATGTATGTATGTATGTATGTGATATATACAAATTGAATGCATCAAACAATATTGTTAAAACAGTGTTAATTTTGCTTTTTATGCGAACGAATAATTTTTTTAAATGCATTTTTTCTATCAAAAATAGTTTTTTATTTTGACTGCAAACATAAGGTCCTAAAATGTCAAAAATTAAACTGAAGTAGTAAACAGTAGAATATTTAGTAATTCGTGATTATTTTTTTGACAGATATTGAATATTGTACACAAAATTATTCCACGTTGTAATGTAAATATATAACAGTTGCAATGTAATTATAAAATCAATTAAAAGAAAAAAAATAGAATAAAATTACTTTAAATATTCTTATTTAAAACCCATTAAGCGCCAAAGCTCCAGCTGCGGGAAAAATTGTTTATTTTTTTTTCTCTGCAAGTAATTAAGATATATATATATATATATTAATTAAATATTGAAATTTCTAGCTTAGACAGTGTTTTTTTTTCTCTCTCTTTTTAGGACTGAGGACTCTTTGTCTCAATTTGGGATTTTTGCGGTGCCATTTTTCGATAGTTGGACATTTAACGAAATCTAAAATTTATCGAAAATATAACTGCATAATTTAAAATCGATGTTATAATTAAAAAAAAAAAAAAAAAAACTAATAGTCCTCTGTCCTAAACTAAATTCTGGTTTTGCCAAAATTTCATCAATATATATATATATATATATATATATATATTTTTTAAGAAAGAAAATTAATAATAATCAGTATCGAATCAAACACTATCGAAAAAGGTTTTTTAATAATTCTTAATTAGGAAATAAAAAGTCCGCGTGCAAAATGAAATAAAAATAAGTAATATATATATATATATATATGAATTTAATGATTTATTTATTTATTTACTTATTATTATTATTATTATTCAAAACAGAAATCTGTTTTTCTACAAAAAAATCAGCAAAAATTGCTCATTTGAGTGCACGGGTTTAAACAATGCATAGGAAGTAAAGCCATTCTTTTCTTAAATTACAACAAACAGGGATTGGGAAAACTAATTTAAAATGGTTTTTCAGTTTTTCAAAATCTATTCTACATCAATTATATTCCAAATCTTCCATTTTGGAACCATACCATACCTTGTATCAGAATAACTTTTTTTTTTTTTTTTTTAATCTTAAATTTAGGAAGACAATTAATTTATCCTATAAAGGTTATTGTTTTCTTGTATGTAATATAAATTATAATTTTTATAAATAAAGCAAAGAAACGATATATCTTCAAATAAACAAAAATGTTAGATGAAAAAATATATTTTGAAACAGATAATTTTAAAAACATTTTTATTAAACCAATTTTTTTATAATTTATAGGACAGCATTGATTTAATTACAAATATATATGAAAATTGCATTTTGATAACTTGCTAGTATCGCCCAGCAGTCGATCAATGCAAAGCAAAACAATTAAATGCCTTCTAATAAGCGGAATTAAAATTACAGCACAGCAGCGACAACTGTCGGCCGATATTCACCTAAATTAGAACAGCATAGTTTTACATAATATCCATCTCATACACCCTGTTTGGTGTGGTGTGTTTATGCAATACAGATTTTGAGATAAAGCCGGTCGAATTGAGTTCTGGAAATCTCAAAAAGTGTAACTTCATTGAAAACCAGAAATCTAAAATTTTTCTGAATTTTATACGTTCTTCTTACAAACGGCAGAAGACAGAATATTAAATCCACTTTTTAAAAAATAAGTAGTCAATTTTAATAAATTTAAATGCAATGAAACCTCGACACGTGTAAATTGTTCGAAAACCGGAAATCCAAATTTTTTCCTTATAAATTACTTTCTTCTTATATATGCATAAGTTAGTATTAAATCCACTTCTTTAAAAATAAGTAGTCAATTTCAGTTAATTGAAGTGCATGGAAATCTTAAAACATAGCTATCATTTGATCAAAAACGGGAAATCAAAAGTTTTTCCAAATCTTATACTTTCTTCTTATATACGGCGAAAGTCAATCGCAAATCTATTTATTAAGGCAATTAGGAATGTATTATAAAACTACAAAAAAAGGTTAAACAAAAGTTCATACAATGATAACAACTTTGATACTGATAATTAATAATATAGGAAGAATATTGCTTCTAATAAGAAATCGTCGACTTTATTCAGTACTGAAATTTTCAATCGTCATTATCTAACACATGCAGTACATTAATGTATAACTATATACTGGGGGATTGGAAACTTTTTGAAAATTTAAAATTGTGCTGACTAAAAATATCAGAAATATATTTACCGATTCTAAGAAGTTACAGATTTAATACGAAGGACTATGAGCATATTTTAAATTAGTGTTTCATTAATTCTTCCTTTAAAAATAAACCTTTATTACTCTTTTTTATTAGGGGGATCGGTAGCAATGTCGATTTTGCTCATATCGATATTGGATTGTCATTTATAACTCATTATGCTCATTCTAAAGACATTTCAAGGTTAGAATGACCTATTTACTTGTAAATAATTTTACGCAGTTTAAAGTGAAATGCCCAGCCAAATACCAAAAGAATTACATATCTGTCATCATAGGCTTTTTGAGTTTTGAAAATGTAGTAACGCAAAAATTGCTACCAAAAATATTTGTGATGTTTATCGAAGTGCATTAAACATTCAACATACTAACAGTGGTTTACTAAGTACAAATCCGTTAATTTTGATCTTTTCCATTCGTATTGATGACGAAGACAAACTATTTTAGACAATGCCGTGTTAAGGGCGGAAGTGGAAACAAATTCGTGTCTGACAATCGAGGACTTGTCAAACACTCTTAACCAACCTTGCTCGACTACCAAAGAACATTTGAAGCAGATTGGTAAAGTAAGAAGAACAAATGTTTGAGTCTCACATAATCTGTCCGAAGAAAACACAGCTAACTGATCGACCTCATGCAGCATAATGCTTCAGCGACCAAATACAGAGCTTTTTTTTCGATAGGTTGATCACTAAAAATGAGAAATGTGTCCTTTATGATGATTCAAAAACGAAAAAGACAGTTTAAATAAACTCCGGAAGAGGGGCCTAGCATAGCTGGAATCGCTCGACACTGCTCCAAGAGCGGTGAGCGGCACCTCTTCCCTGTTATTCAGTATCTCCCATCGAATGAATCGTCACAAAGTACAGTTAAGTCAGGTTTATATACCAAAAAGGCACTTTTGTATTTTTGGTTGGGTATTCACTGTGTTGTTCAATTTGGATTGTCGAAAACCGGACAAACTGTGAATGCGACATTCAATGTGAAAAATTGGATTGAATAATTCAATCTTTAATCGATAAGTGCCCAGGAATTATCAACAGAAAAGGCGCGGTTCTTCAACATGATAATGCAAGAACTCACTGCGCAACACGAATCCTGTAAAATAATAGTAATAATAATAATAATAATTAGAACGAATCGGGGAGTGATGTATCGCTTTACACTCCCGATATTTCCCCATCAAATTTCCATTTATTCTTATTGCTACAATATGTTCTAAGTGTTATTATTATTGTTATTATTATTATTATTGGACCATGTCCAAAACACAACTTCCAAATATTTTGTTCAGAAACCACGTGATTTTTATCGATCCGGCATTGAAAACTTACACGATAAATGGCAAAAGGTTGTTGACAATGAGGGTAATTACATAATTGATTAAAATTAAACGTGTTAAAAATTTATCTGTTTGAATTTAATATAAAAAATTAAATTAAATTAAATTATGTATATATATAGACTTTTTCTATTAGCTTGATTCACATTAAAAGGTATGAAAAGATTAAAATGAAGTGTTGCCACTTAAATTTCATACTTTAGTAAACTTAAAAAAATCTAATTGTCGTGTCAAAAAACTGTCTGTACCTCTGGATTAAGAAAAATCGTCTTCGTTTGGTACCGAATTTGTAACGAGCCATATACTTTTTAAAATAACTGAAATGTTTTAAAATGAAGTGTTGTCACCTAAGTTTCATACTTTAGTTAAATTTAAAAATCTGATGGTCTTGCCGAAAATCTGTTTGCTCTCCTGGATTCAGAAAGATTTCTCCTTCCATTTGGTGCTGAATTATACTAACGACAGGACTGATGTTTCTAATTTATTTTCCATTTTTTCTGTTTTTAACCCAGATGTGGCGTAATGTTTATGACAGGGAATGTAAGCTAATGAAATAATAATAATAAAAAAATTAATCTTACATTGCCTGTTGGTCACGTGTGTTAAAAATTCCCAATAAAAATGTAAGTTTTTTTTGCCACCTAAATTCCATACTTTAGTTAATCTAATTGTCGTGTCGAAAACTTTTTTGCAAACTTTTTCGTCCCTTTCATTTGGTACCAAATTTGTAATTATAGGACGCATATTTCTAACTTCTTTTATGTATTACACAAAAATTGTTACCTAAATTTCATACATTTGTTATTTTTAAAAAACCTAATTGTAGTGTCGAAAAATTGCTTGCAATCCTCTATTCAGAAAAATCAACCCCTTTCATTTGGTAAAGAATTTGTAACGGTAGGTTTGATATTTCTAATTTATTTTCTCCTTTTTCCGTTTTTAACCCGAATTCGGCAGAAGGTTTATGGCATAGAAAATAAGCTGGAAAAAGTCTTCAATAATAATAATAATAACAAATAATAATAATAAAAAAAATACTTTCTGGTCCCTCCCAATATACGTTAATGAACAATTTTTACTACTAACCATTATAACCATTATTAATCTTTCCAAACCATTATAATTAATAGGAAAACATTACATTAAACATGCTGTGAAGGTGTTCACATATATTTGGTTAAATTTTAATTGAATTTTTAAATAAAATAAAATCTAATGATAAATGAATGCATTATTCTAATAAAAAAAATAATTAAATTTTAAGTGAAATATTATATTTACGTAATTTGTTCTTAAGCATTTAAAAATAATAAATTTTAAGTGAAATATTATATTTACGTAATTTGTTCTTAAGCATTAAAAAAAAAAGAATTATTTTTAAATGTCGTTAAAAATTACACAATTTTAATTATACATACGACCTACACTATTTATTAACATAAAACATTAACACACATCGTTCAGAAATCTAAATTGTATATGTTTTATATCTAAATTATAAATAACATGTTTATCTTTTAAATAGAAAAGTACTTTATTTTATGCGATAAAAAAAAAGAAAAGAAAATAATAATATCTAACGGAAATTCTGACATTAAACGTAATTATAAAATAAAAAAAAAGTGTTCTCAAATGGTCATAAAACAAGAAAACTTATTGTCAGAATTTATATTATTTCAACACAGGATGTAATTTATTTTAGATTGCGCAATATTGATGACTGCATTTCTTAACCGTCTCTTTCTCTCGTCTAACGGTAATTTGGCAAAATGTTGGCGATTGAAGGGTTACTACAATTATAAACCGTCATTGCAAATTCAAAAAATTAACATTGTTTTATCCGATAAACAATGAAAATATTTAGCCCTATAATTTGGCTGTTTTTCTAAAATTTGGCTCTTTTTCTTCAGACATCTCGGATCTGTTCTAGGGTAAGGATCTCAGAACTGCTCCAGATCATAGTATAATACCGATGTAATTACGTTCGCTCTCTCCCCCATCTTACGCGACAATCTCAACATTTAACCATGGGTTTATATACTTCATTAGTAAACTTTTTACAACGCTCTGTACAAAATTGTTTGAAATATTCCTTGATTTTATTTGGACGAATTATTCAATAAAAGGATCTTGATGACTGCAATTGGACTGATTATTGAAGTATTGCTAACCTGACTTTCTTTACAGAAATCTACATTAGTCAACGATCACGACTATGTGAAGAAATTCATCTTCACACATGCCTTTATAAAAAGTGCAATAATAGTTAAATTACTATTAAAATAAATCTCAACGTAATCTACACATTTATTTATTTTTCTATTAAATTTTATTTATATCAATATGTAGAAAATATGATTATTCATTATTCAGATACAAAAATATAATAATTGGAATTTAAGCTAGGCATAGCAAAATATGAAACTACATGTTTACCTTATTTATATTACATTTTTTGTAGTTAATAATCTTTCAAATTCCTAATTAAAATTTGCAGATTTTTTAGTAATATATGGTATGTAATTATCTTCGGTCACCAACAGAAATTTTCTCATTAATTTATATTGAAATTTTTAATAATGCATTTTTTTTTTCATTCGATTATCTAACGAATATATATTTTATTCGTTACTTTTAATTAAGTTTCTATTTTTTTAATTAGTTGTAAATGATATAGAGTTTTAATTAAATTGAAATTTTCAGATTAACTTTGTATGTGTATCAATTTGATTTGGAACTGCTTATAAAACATAATATAAATAAATTTATATCTATTTTAATTTTCTATTTTAATTTTTAATAAGCAATTACTTTTTACTATATTAATACTAATAATTATGTGATTCGATAGAAAATTATATCATTATTATTTGATTCGTTTCTATGGTTCGATAGAAAATTTATTTAACTAACTTCCCGACTAGCTAAACATTTGAAACTTTCAGAATAATTCAAAACACGGAAAAAACGCTTTTTTTTTAATACCTTTAGCCAACTGTTTTGGGTTTCTGCTGCCTTCGGCAGCGTTACAAGTACAAAACTTGAAATCGGTTTTTTATTAACTTCCTGACTAGCTAGGCATTTGGAACTTTCAGGATAGTTCAGAACACGGTGACAATACTTATTTTAATACTTTTAGTCAACTGTTTCAGGTCCCTATTTTATTCGGCAGCGTTTATATGATTCAACAGAAAATTTATTTAACTAACCTCCCGACTAGCTAGACATTTGAAACTTTCAGAATAGTTCAGAACACGGTGAAAATATATTTTTTAAATATTTTTCACCAACTGCTTTGGAACCCAGCTGCCTTCGGCAGCGTTACCAGTACAAACCTTGCAATCGATTTTTCACTAACATCCCGACTAGCTAGATATTTGAAACTTTCGGGATAGCTCAGAACACGTGACAATACATTTTTTTAATACTTTTAGTCAGCTGTTTCAGGTTCCTATTGTATTCGGCAGCGTTTATATGATTCAACAGAAAATTTAGTTAAATAACTTCCCGAGTAGCTAGACATTTGAAACTTTGAGAATAGTTCAGATTACGGTGAAAATGCATTTTTAAAGTATTTTAACCAATTGATTTGGGACCCTATACCTTCGGCAGCGTTACTAGTACACAGCTTGAAATCAAATTTTAACTAACTACCCGGCTAGATAGTCATTTGAAGCTTTTATAATAGCTCAAAACACGATAGCAATGAATTTTTTTAATACTTTTATCCAATTGCTCCGGCTTCCCGCTGTCTTCGGTAGCGTTTATATGATTCAACAGAAAATTTAAAAACATGGTATATAAAAAGTTATTTTTATCTTGTAATTATTTTTAGGTTAAGACGATGAGATATTCACGACATAGCATGTACCGTTACATCAGTTATGTTTTTAAAATTACCCTACCTAATTATATTTCTGCACTAGTTTAAGTATTAATATATTCATTGATTTTATGAAAATCAATTACGCCATTCTCTAGAAAACCAAGTATTTGCCTTTTTTTTTTTTTTTTTTTTTTTTTTCAAATGACTAGACTAAAGATCTGCAATGAACGCTAATTTTCAGAACTATAGGGATAAGTCAGGTGAGTTTGTAATATCAAGAAACCCTTAAGTTTAATGGTTTAGGAAACTCGTTACATCCTTATCTTGGAAACCAGGCTTTTTCCATATTTTGCAGCCGGAAAAGGGATGTTTAGGCCAGTATTTTTCCTAAAAATGAATGTTAGTCGATGGGTTTGTATTCTCAATGAAACTTTAACCCGAAGTTTTTATTAAAATTGTTATATCCATTCCCGAGTAAATGCAATTTTTGCTATATTTTTGTAACCGGAAGATGAAAAATTAATTGTTAACACGAAATTTTCACCGAAAAAAATATAAACAAGCATGATAAGCGAAGAAAAAAAAAAACAAGAACAAAGGTTCTGGTGAAAGATATTAAGACTTACAAGAATCATTTTTTAGTTTGGACGATGAACTCTAAAATTAAACTTTTTTTCGTAAATATAGAAAAAATAAAAATAAACCATGGTTTACATTAATCGAAATGAAAACTAAAACTATACTATGTAAATAATTGATTTGACTTACAATACTATAATGAATTACAAATATATTTATATTGTTATGAATTTATAAGTATAATAGTCGTTATTTTTATGTAAATTCATTGAAAGAGGCTTAGTTCGGTTACAAAATGTTGATTTTTCGATTTTATAACTCAATTTAGCGTTAAAGTAGCTCATATTCCTTAAAAAAAAAAAAAAAAAAAAAAAAAAAAAAACATTAAAAATCGTCACCAGAACAAAAATGGCCTTGGCGTCGAATTTTGCGATTTTGTATTCATTTGGAGATTTTTTTGGGGGGATTTTGTCGAAACAAATTCTATTATCGATATATCGATTATCTAAGCTCTAAACCGAATATTTCGTGAAATACGGGACATTTTGGAAGCATACGAGGCTACATAAAGGGTTCGCATTCCCTCAGTTCAGTTTAGTTGAAGCCACGATTTTGCAGCTCACGCCTGACTGAATATCTGCTATAAAATACTGCCTATACTGTGCTTGTTGTGCTCATAATACAGATTACGCAATGATATTTATGTCGTCAGAAATTATTTAATCTGTGTTTTCTGGTGTAACTGATGTTAATATTTGGTTAAAAGACTTGTAATTTTCTGATAATGTTCTGTAAATAAATATTAAGGCTCAGCAATACGGGCCATTCATTCATGGACAATTCACGAACCCCATGTATGCCGCAATATATTTATTGAACTTATATTATTTTCTATTTCAGTTATGATTTTTTCTGATTATAAACCTATTTTGTAACTTATTTTACATACTTTACATCTCATAATAATAAAAAAAAAAAAAAACTATGTGTTTAATATAATTTTTTAATTAAGTAAAGAAAAGTTTGTATTAGTAAATTAATACTATTTTAACGACTTTTTCGGTCAATATGTTTTAAAGACTTTTTCTAACCAAAACATTATACATAGGTAGTATAATGTTTATGTATTTAGTTTTACTTCTTTTGAATCCTCTAAATGTATTTTTACATTATCTACTGAACTTCAGGAATGTAATCCAAGCGGAATTACTTTTTTTTTTCCACTAACCATTAAGATTTGAGATGTACTTAATTTTAAAATAGATACTTAACTGAATTTAGGTATTTCAGAAATGATAAGAAACTTCCCAAAAACTTTAGCTGAAAAAGACTTTAGTTGATTATAGTCTTCTGTAATACAGTTACTCTAGGGATCTAATAATAATGAAATGGAACATATTTTCTGCCGAAACTATTTTCTGTGAATTAGAAAAATTACTTTTTTTTTTTTTTTTTTTTTTTATAATGCGGCTGTGATCGTAAAATGAAACATTTTCTAATGTGTTTTTAAGATAAAAACATTTGGTAATGGTTGTAATTATGTGAGTCAAGAATAAGAAAAAAAAAAAAAAAAAAAAAACCTGAATTGTAGCTTTCTCTCCTTTCTTTTCTTTTCCTTATTTCTTTATTTTTATTATTATTTTTTTTTTGTAAGTTTACTTTTTAAATGCGAAGATTTTAATTGAATTACTATTTCTATTTCAAATTATAAGAAATTACAAACAAAAGTAAGTATTTTCATAGATTAGTTGTTTACATTTGTACTTGCAAAGAAATTAGAATGTGGTATTTTTAGTCGAAAGTTTTTGAATTAAAATTTATATAAGTAAATTACGAAAGCCTACAATCAAACGTTAAATACAATATTGACATCATATTAACCCTTATACCGGATTATCGATCTCGGAGACCGCTAAAGTTTAGGCTTAGTGTAGGAACTTGCGGATGCATATTCCTGGAACAGAATACCGGCACGTTTGGCGATAAATGTCCAAGACGCCAAGGATATCTAACTGAAGCACTAGTGCGATGTAAAATGCACTCAACCTGTAGAAGACTGCATGTCTCAGAACAACCCTTAGGGGTGAGTCCCGAAACGTCGCCAATTGTCCACAGCGTGACACTAGTGCAACGTAAAACCCGCTCAAACAAGGGACCCTTTGGTGTTGGGAACCAGCAGGGGGCGGAGCCTTTAGAGTTGAAAAGAAACCTGTAACATGTTATTAGAATATTAGAAATCTCAATTTTTGAGCGCTAACAGACACATACACATTACGTAGAACTGTTAATAATTGAGAATTCTTTCTGAAAGTTTAAGTTCGATTGGTTTTGTTGGTATTAAGTAGAATTAGAGTGCTACGAAGAAAGTTACAGATGGATGTACTAGTTTTAGGGGAGTTGTGAGTTTCTAATGGAATTATGGTTTTCGGCGACTTTTTGATGTTCGAGTTGGATTGGAAAGTATATTAGGTAAAGTTCTGTTACGATGATTTATTCATAGTTTTTTCCAGTCGTCAGATATATTTAAGCAGTAAGACATTCAAAGCAAGGAAGAGTTATTTGTAGAAGTCTTCCAGAGTCAATTCATTCACAAGCGAGTCTTTGAATGGAGTTTCCTTGAAGAGGTATCTGCCCTTTGAAAGGTACATTTTATTAGTAGCTATCATTTTTACCCATTTTTACCCATTGAGCAGTACTAATGTGACATTAAATCCGATCAACTACATAATATATCCTGCCGCCTCTATGATACGTCATGATTGAGAAAGTAAATTTATGGCTGAAATAATCCATAAATTATCGCCACAAAATTTCGCTAAATGCATTCAGTACCTTTTTTTTCAAAAAGCGATCTGTGAGACCGATGTTCCCGATAAGCAGGATGAAAACATGTTCGGGCCAAAGGGTTAAATTAAAATGCATTTGACAAGGTCGATTTCCCGAAGCCCAGTTTCTCGATTGTTACGTTTTTCCGACCAGTTCAATTTCCCGACTAACGTATTTTACCAGCAGCTCACTTTTCCGACAAGTGTGTTTGCCCGACAATACACTTACCCGACAGTTCATAAAAAAACTGTTATAGGTTTTGTTTCAACAAACTAAACAGTTATTATTATTATTTTTTTTTAGCTACATTAAAAATTTCATATATTGCTTTTACAATAAATAAAAATCGAGTAAAACATTTCATTATTTCTATAAATTGAGTATGAATTAAATGAATTACAGTTGAATTTTTCTCGGACTAGCGTATTGTTAAAAAAATTCTGAAAAAAAAAAAAAAAAAAAAAAAAACGCACAGCATATATGTATTAAATATTCTATTTTTAAAGGAAATTGTAAAAAACTTTTTGATTTTTTATATTTGACTGTGATATTCTACGAATTTTATGCACTAAGAAATAAATACTGATTTTGGAATGTGTTACAAATTAGCCAAGTTTTAATTTAAAAGAAATGTTGAAATAAAATTGAATTTTTAAAGTTGAATTTTATTTATTTATTTATTTTATTTTATTTTATTATATATATATATATATATATATATATATATTTTCCTACAAAAACAATTGTGGTTATACATTTTTGCTATTTTCTATATTAACGACAAATTCTCTATCTTATTAAGATAAAAAAAAAAAAAAAAAAAAGTTAAAATAATGAAAAATGAGTTGCCCTGCAAATCAGTTGTCGGAATGTTACGTGTCAGACGGTCTTGTCGTCAAGGTTAGATGTCGGGAAAATGAGCTTTGGGGAAAACGTACCTGTGGGGAATGTGAGCTGAGGAAAAACATTCTTGTCAGTAAAATGCGTCGAGAAACGAATTGTGGAAAAATCGAACCCCACCAGATAATGTTAGTGTTAAGTTACACTGAATAATATACCTTTGTTTCATTACCTGAAGAAGTGATAATTGAAAAAAAATATATATATATAGTCGTTCCCAAATGAACTCTCTGAGGAAATAGTGATAATAATAATTTCTGTTATATGATAAACTATGGGATTACTACAGGAAAATTTAAAGCTCACAGCTTATATAACAAATTTAAAATCAAGCATGGTAACTTCTGTAAATTTAGAATAATGAATGAAATTTTGATCAATCACATATCTAATGATGTGCATTCTTATTATAATAAAAAATGACAAAATTTCGAAATGGAACCTAAATATAAAAATAATAAAAATATAAAAATATAAATTACGTTAATTTTCGATTTTTTTTTTTTTTTTTTTACTATTAGAAATTTGTATTAATCCCTTACCTGCCGACAAAAAATTACGATATTCGCTTTCCAGTGCCACAATTTTTCCGACATTCGCATGTAGCTATGCGTTCACTGTTCAGAAACATTCCCTTTCCGATTCCCACCAATCCCCATATTCTCTGAAATATCCTTCGGAAACACTGTCATGGTCATTTAATTGCACCCCAAAGCCATGAGACTAGTTTAACTGGTAGTGGAGTAACACAAAGATCGTACTTCGGGTAGTTAGCACATCGGCATGGCGAGACGAATATACACGCCCAGGGCAGTTAAAGGGTTAAAATAACATTAAATATATATTTAAAAAAATTCAATTAAAAATAAAAGTTTCATTTTCAATCGTTTAGCAAGTTTTAGGTGAAAAGTACTGATATTATCTTTGTTATGGAGAGTATAAAAAATACGTTATTTATGCTGCAATAATTGATGTTCTAAAATTACTACTTTACATTTCTTTTTACACACATATTTAAAATCTTGTAAACTCTACTACGGGTACTATAGCGATGCTGAGTCTTGTGTGAAGAAGTTATGATGGTGTAGGGAGCTGCCAGGGTTTTCTCAGCGTGACCTTTGCTAATGGTGGTGTAGGTGGGATCTGGTCTTTCCACAGCAGTTAACTACCATGGTTAATAGGCTGACTTTTTCTTTAATTTTGTTTATAGAGGAAGACAGTCCTCTTTTAAATGACAGGGCACAATCTGAGCGTGCTCGTTGGCGAGGGGGGAGATCATCATTAGACTGTTGAGAGCGCGTTCTTTTCTGATCTCAACGAAAGCGTTTATTAAAACGGGGGGGGGGAGGGAGACGTCTATTGCGTTCCAAAATTCATTTCAAAATTCTTTGTAAACTTTGCTTTTCATGAAGGAGGTTTTCCTTTAAAGAATGGGATAAATTACTATGTGATTTTTGTGTTAAAGTTTATGTGTTTTCAGGGAAGGAAGGGGTGTAATTTGGTACTGACATTGTTGATAAAGAAAAATTCTGCGAATTTTCAGTACTTTGTATTTTTGAAGAATTTTCTAATAAATTATTTTTTTCTGTCTAGTTTTAAAAACTCTAACCTGGTCCAAAAATACTGTAGTGGGGGTGTCATTAAAATGAATAAGGTTACTTTTTTTTAAACGTGGAGCACTTTAAAAGGGATGATAAACGCCGGATTAAATTTGCCTTCACATTTATGTTTCTTTGAACTTAAAAAGTGCGATTCCAGCAAACTTTCGTCGCCCACATTTAGCTCTAGAGTTCAACAACGCATATTATGATACTGTACTTGTTGTTTTGTGCGTTTTTCAGGTTTATCTGACTTTATCTGGAACATCCGATAGTGAACTTGAATAAAATATATCAGCTTCAAGAAATTCCATAAATATTCACGTGAGTTAGAGCAGACATACAGACAAATTGAAGTCATTAACACATTTCAACCTTGTTGGAAAGTGTTAAAAATAGAGCCCCGCATTTATTTGTTCATGTTAAACAATACAGATTTCTCAAAACGATTTTGTACAATCTTATTTAAATACGCATGCCAATAATGTTTTTCACGTTCATTAGCCAGGAAAAAATCAAATGATTTAATTAAAAAGCCTTTTTCTTTACTTTTAATAGTGTAACATTTTAGAATAAAGCACAAAATTTAAACTCTGGGAAAGTATGAAGATAAATCATTAAAATATTAAGTTTTTGAAAGCAATTTCAGAAACCATTCTAAAATAATAAAACATTTTTGAATATATGTATTTACAAATATTCTATAACTATCTAAACACATGAAATATTTTTGTAAGTTTAATTTTTAACTGTAATACAAATATGAATTCCAATGTATTTCAATTATAATTTGTACTTTTATTTCTTAATGCTACTTAGGAGAGAATGGTGTATTCTGAAAGCTCTATTTATTTATAAAAGCATTTTTAGTGCATGATTAAAACTATGAAAACAAAATATGTACAAATTTAAAAGTTTAGAATTAGATTTTAGATTTTAGCTTAGAAGCTTAGATTTTAGAATATATCATCCAGCAGGTGGTGCGGCTATACTGCAGTCTTCCTATTTACAGCAATGCTATTATCTCAGCTTCTCTACAGACTGAGAGAACCAGAAATGGTGTGATATTTGAATTTTATAAAAAACTAAACTGATACAATTCTAGTTTATATTGACCGTTAAGTGGCACTGATATGATACAATTTTATTCATTTAAGGGAAAGCTACATCTAAGATTCTATAGTGTGTAGTGTACAAAACTTCATGTATAACATAACTGATAAGAATTTATAAAAACTTACAAAATCTTTCTTAAAAGCCTA